>JAVLUX010000033.1:29395000-29745000 GCA_032164185.1 Moxostoma hubbsi | reverse complement strand
AGAAATACATCAATAAATCAAGGCTTCAGCTTGATTATCTGCCATCAACTGAGCTGTATGACATCACTGTTACATCACTCTCTGGAGACATGAGAAGTAACCCAGTCTCAACCAGGTGTACAGCCAACCCCATCGGTAAGACTGAATCAATAGAGTTCCATCAGTTATTATTGTTTTACAAAATTGAGGTCCAAACACACAATCTGATTATTTATTAAAAAAGCACAGTTTTATTCATCTGCATCAATGCTCTGACTACCTGGACCATGACTGTTACAGTTACTGTAGGTGAGACCATGTTACATGTGGGGGACCTAATTTTATGTATAAGTAGCCTACACAACAACATGTTGAACTGATTAAATAACACTTAAAATTAAAAGACTTGATTAGAAATACATTTCTATGATAGTGACATTATCGTTAAAGTGACTTGACAATAATAAAATATCACATTGCAATTATGGCATTACAAGCAACTTACACAAGAAATACCAGTGATGTGATATGGTTTGGCATCAGAATCCAAAAATAATCAAATGTCACAGCAATTGCTATACTATTAATACTAAAAATGATTTACATTACTGTCTAAGAGGCAGCTATCGATGGGTTAATTAAAATATATATATATATATATATATATTTTTTATTTTTTTATTTTCCCTAGGTTTCATTACCGAATCTGTGTTGGCCATTGTTTGTATAATGCTTCTATCTGTGTGTATTGGAGTTGTGTGGAAGTGCAGAATATCTTGTCACAGGAGGTAAGTTTTTCTTAGGTGGCCAACAGGAAATGTTTTCACAGGATAATTCATTGGTCAGTTCTGCAGGTGGAACCAGTTGTATTTTGTATAGTATGTTTGTTTTCTTCAGGTGAGAGGTAAAACAATTTTGTTGGGACATGTAAGGTGGAAGTAGCAAGATGGTGTTAATGGGTTTAAACTGCATTCAAGTGCATCAAATGCATTTTTTAATTGGAGGGCCATTGTTTTCATATTGTTTTCACAGAAAACTGGGGAATGCTGATAACAAGGAAACGGACCAGGCTTCTGTAAACATGTCTACTCTCAAGATGCAAGAAAATCAGAATTTGGAATGTCTTGAATCACAGTTTAAAGATGTCAAATATGAGGAAAACAATCCTTATGAGGTCCCAGATATGACAACACGTGTTAGCATTTAGTTCTCAGTTAGTCCCTAGTGAGTCTGCAATTAAGCAAAAATATTCTTAATTTTTCGACTATAATTTCTTCGATTAATTGCAGTAGATTCACAAATGATTCACTTGAATGTTTCACATTCACAAATGAATGTTTTAATTTCACTAATCATGTGGAAAAATAACATTTCATTTTTTTATGTGCAATTCATGTTTTTCTATGTAACCAGCTCATTTTAGACGACAACGTGTTGTTCCCATCCCCACCATAAAATATGAATTTCCTGTTTATGTAAAATGCTCTTTAAAACAATAATATAATACTTTTATGGTTTAAAGTAAACAGGAATTATTACTTATAATTTTTTACTTATTTACTTATTAAGTATAGGGGCCTACTCCTTCATATTTTAAGTAGAGTTAACTTTTCAAAATATAATGAATTTTGCATGTTCACTTGAAATATTTCTGTTATTTATTCTTATTATAATTTACTGAACATTACATGTTTTTATTAATCTCGTATTCGTAACACATCATTTAAAACTATGCACATTTTTGACACTGAGAAATGTGTTCATTAAGCATAAAAATACAGCAATAATGAAACAATTATGTGAAACACACAGTACTAAAAATTTCTCTTTATAGAATAATTTTTCAACAATAGGTAAGATTTTTCTGTAAGTTTTTTGTATCGTTGTTCAACTGCTTAAATGGGTCCAAAACTGTAACAACAATGTGCTTAGATTTATGAAAAAAAATAATACAAATCTGCTGTTTCATTATGGTTTGAAATTAAGTTCCATCTCTCTCCTGAAACTTTACAATGAATTTTAATATTTTTACATTAAATTCAACAAGGTCACACATTAAAAATGGTATGTTTTGTGCAACACAATAATATCATATCTTACAATTTTGTTAAAGGGTTAACTCAAATTATTACGAGTGCATTGAAAATATTGAATATGTTTAATAAAAGTTGTGGAATATCTTGTTAAAATTTGTTTCCCTCGTCAGCTGGCAAGCAAGGTAACAAGTCTCATGTCTTGCCTACTGAAACCTTTGTAGGTTTATGCTTAATGTAGCTTCACATATTTTAATGTGGGCCTGCTTCAGGTACTGGCATTTGATCTTGCCCATTTTTGTTGGAAATGCAATCATCACGAAGCCCTGCGGTGTTCTGAAAGCAATTTACTTCCTTCAAGGGTACCTGCCGATAGCCTTCAATAGATATCCTATTATGCTGTTTTTTTTCTAAAGTGTGGGATTTATGCATGACATAGAGATGACCTGCTGCAGTAATTTAGTTGTTTGTGGCTTCTTAAAGAGAATTGTGACTTCAGCTATTAATATTATTTATCACCATCCTTAACATCCTTTTAATCCTGTTAATAAATTAATGAGTAATATTGCTAAAACTGGAATAAAGTCTATATAAATATTCAATTGTAATGATTAAATAAGTGAAAAGAAATAGTGTTCATGTTAACTCTTGGTAATGATAATCTGACCTCAGTCAGAGTAATCCAACTAGGAAACTAGACTGTTCATAAAATAACTGAAACATGAAGGGGAAACCCAGAATACTTCTTATGCACTTTAATTTGGGCTATTCATTTCAACATTAAATGATATTAAATTATTCAACACTTTAAAAAAAATAAGACTAAGATTAAAATTATGAAGTAATTAATTGGTTTAAATTGAAACAATCCAAAATTTGCCAGAGACATTATAACTTGTGACCCCCCCCCCCCCCCCCCCAAATGGCTTGGTTCTGCCATTTCTCATAGTTCTGAAAACTTACAAATTTGTAATTGTTAACAAAAAAAAGGCTCTCTACCCACATGTAGTGATGGTGGTGAACTGATTGATTTTCAATCTAGTAGTCTGACCACAGTTAAATAGAGTACAATAAACAAGCATTTATGAGAATAATCTTTCTAGTTTGTCTCATTTTGTCCCATCTTATGCAATAAAATGCGGATACGGCTATTTACAAAACAATCTTGATAATGTGATATCTCTTATCTCAGATATGTTTGCTTATAATCTAATACAATGGATACTACTTGCATTTAACAGTTTTCTGCATGCATAAATTATAGCTCTGTTTCATTTAAAAAAAAAAAAAAAAGATTTGGTGTATAATCTTGTGACTGTTAATATTTCACTATTTCCTGGGGTGTGTACATTTTCATACAACCTGAAAATATGGTAAAACTGTAAACAGTTTTGTGTACATATCTTGCCGCTGGTCAAATTAAATAGTAAGTGGAAATTCCCAGGCAATTGTGTGTGTGTGTGTGTGTGTGTGTGTGTGTGTGTGTGTGTGTGTGTGTGTGTGTGCCTGCCTTACCAGGTGTAATATATGTGGAAGGTGTATGCAGTCTTCTGCTCACTACTTCATAAAAGCAGAAGGTTGTTAACACATTAGATCTGATCATGTGGAGAGTTGTGCTTATACTGTTTGCGTTTGTGGTTCCTATATGGGTGAGTTACTGTAATGTTTTATGAATAATGTAACTTGTAAATGAATGCCAATTAAATTTGAGACATCAATTGCTCAATTAGCACGACATGCTAACCTTTGCATTTATAATCTGAGGCTGTTTTCACAAAACATTTTTAGGAATAAAATCCTTCTTCAGTCATATTTTCTTCTTAATTTCTCATTTTAATAAAGTTAAGTATATTTTGTATTATTGAGAATACTTCTTATGAATATTCTATTAAATTATAAGAACTTTCTTAAATTTTTGTCTAGATTTTCATGAACCCAGACCCTGTTCTCATTTTCAGAATCTATTTTCAGTCAACAAGTGGAGATGATTCTCTTATAGTTTTTGCTCTAATTATTGCTCTCTGCTTTTCTTTTCTTTTCAGAATTTGACAGAAGTAGATAATGTTGATGTTGTGGCACGATCAGAGACTGAGTTAACATTGAAATGGTTTTCTAACTCCAGTAACCTCTATATCCTGAGAGACAGTTATAGAAGAGAAAACAACATCTCTAATCCATATCAGGGTCTTGTTAGGCACACAGTTTCATCTCTCTCTCCTGGAACAAAATACACTTTCACTCTCTACAGTGTGTTTGAAGGTGTAAGGAGCAGTGGATACAATTTCTCTGCAGTTACCAGTGAGGTTTAAATTCTTTTAGCTTTTAACCTATAAAATGTGCTTCATGTGGTAATTTCTTCATCAATTTTTTTTTTTTTTTTTTGCAGCTCCATTGAATGTTGATAGTGTAATTGTATCACATCAAGATGATACAACCATAGCTCTGTTTTGGTTCCTTGTAAATAATGACCCACATTATTATTATATTCTACGATATGGAGACATTGAGACTTTCATCAATGTTAATTATGAGCAATGGCCTTTATCAGTATATAGAGTTTCATCACTCTTCCCTGGAATTACATACACCTTCACTCTCTACACTGTGTTTGAAAACGTGAGAAGCAGTGGATACCATTTCTCAGCCACAACAAGTAAGTCTTCAAAAATGTGCCACAACTTTAAAAAATAATTTATACATATTTGTTTTATTTCAAAACGGCACAAAGGAGTCTACACATTCTACCAACAATCAAATCAATTCCCAATGTATAAAAATAAATTGAATCCTAGACATATTCTTATTGTTTCACTCTGAAATAAGTTAGAATTTGGAAGTAAAATGGGCTTCAAATGCCACTTCACATTGATAAAAAAACATAAAACAAATTTTCTCAATTATATATTTAGAGTTCTTATTAATATGGCATTTCTTTCTTTTTATATATATATTTTTTCCAATAACAATCTAGAATAATTTAAAATGTTTATTGTAATAGTTTCAATGATAAAGTCTTTTCCTAAAGCACATAATAATCAAAATATTTCAGATTTCAGGAATAAAAGGTCAAAAAATTTATGTGCATATACATTTTTTCCAGCTCTGTCAAGTGTCTTTGGGCTTTACTGTAAGTATTTTTCACATACAATTTAAAGTAAAATAGCCCATATAAAAGAATTGACATATAAGCAATTCTAGTGAAGTTCTAATGTTAGGCCTCTTGGACAAGAAGAATAATATAGGGATGGATATTACAATAACTGTTTATAAAAGTACTGTTGATTTTCTATATAGCTAATCAGCCTTTTCTTATCTTTTTTCCTCAGGTGTCATTGCAATATCCGTTTTGGGTGCTCTGTTTATAATCTTTCTGTCTGTTTGTCTTGGTTTTTTCTGCCAGTTCATGAAACTTAGCCTCAGAAGGTTAGTTCCCCGTCTGTCACTCACTTCGACGTTGTGTCGAAGAAGCAACACTAGGGGTCTCTCTTGAGAGCCTTTCACATCTCTGATCTATGAGAAAAGGCCAATGAGAAATTGGCAGACAGAATTTGCATGTCCTGCCCCCGGACATACGGGTATAAAGGGAGGGAAATGCGTCTGTTTCATTCAGGAATTATCTTCGGAGCCGACTGGTTGTGTATGCAGCGAGCTGCGAGTCACACACTGTTCCACCCATCTCTGAATACGATTGCTGTTGGATAAACGGTGCATATCAGCGGCTTTCTCCCTTCTCTGCATGGCAGTGCAGCTTTGCCCCTGGGCGCTTCGACAGCGCAATTAAAAGAGTTTATTTTCTATAAAACTTCTTTCTGCAATACACAGCTGACGTTGAACGTCCTTTTCAGGACGCGTCTTTATAAAGATGCCCTTCCACCCCTGTGTTGTTCCTGGATGCGGTAGAGTGCTCTCTGCTCCTGATGGCCACAGGTGCTGTCTCGTGTGTCTGGGCAGCAATCACACCGAGGCAGTGTTTGTGGATGCTCATGTTCTCACTGCGAGAAACGTTGCGGTCGCTCCTCAGAAGGAACGCCACTCCAGCCACCCCCTGCGTCGCTCCTTCTTCCCACGGGATTGAGGATGACCCGGCTGGCGATGGAGGCGATTTGGGGATGGTAGCGGGCTCAGTTTCATCAGGTACGCCCTTGCGAGCCACCTGCCCCCTGGCACGCTCGTTGACTTCCGTCCGGGCTTGAGGCAACAGCGGCTCACCTCACAGCCAGCCTGCCTATCCTCTTGAGCCGCCCGAGCTGGATGAGCTCGCCGCTGCAGCGGAGAGCGGACCGGCGTCTGACGTGGATGACTCGACTGGGCTGCCGCCATCGGGCCCAGTCTGAGACTGATGCCCAGATGTCCGACATGCTTGCCCGGGCCACCGTCAGCGTGGGACCCTCGTCACCCCCCCCCCGGTTCCTTTCTTCCCGGAATTGCATGATGAACTGATGAGTTCGTGGAGGACACCTTTCTCCACACATCACAAAACCTCTCACTCATCCGCTCTCACTACCCTCGACGGCGGAGCAGCCCATGGGTACACGGTTGTCCCCAAGGTGGACAGAGCGTTTGGGATCCACCTGTGCCCCGAGAATGCCGCCACCTGGCAGGGTCGCCCTGTGCTCCCTTCCAAGGTATGTAGGATGACGTCTTCATTGACCTCCAAAGCCTACAGCACCACCGGACAGGGCGCTTCCGCCCTGCATGCCATGGCCCTCCTGCAAATCCACCAGGCCTAGGCACTTAAAGATCTGCACTTGGGTATTACTGATCCCGACGTGCTGCAGCAACTGTGCTTCTCAATGCCGTTCTCACGACACTCTGCCGCCACACCTCAACAGTCCCAGCACGCTGGACACAGACCTCTCGACTTCAGCCCCATGACTGTTCCCCGGCCAGCCGGTTCTGACGAGTCCAGTGGATACCTCCACGGGACCTCCACCTCAGTCACTAACCCGCCCCCTGCCGGGTGTGCAGAGCAAGGTAAGTGCTTTGAGACTTCTCTCAGCACCAGACGCACCCTTGCCTCCCGACGTCACATTACCTGCTCCACCCCACTGCGAAGCCCTGCCGGGTATGTCAAAAATAAATAGCTCAGAGTTTGGACGAGTGGCACTCATTTCCCAGTCCGTCACGCTGGCAGGCCAGGACCGTTCGAATCGGTTATGCAATTCAATTTGCCAGCCCCCCCCCCCCCCCCTTCAGGGGAATCCGCTTTACAGCACTATACAGCGAAGATGCCAAATCCCTGTGTGCGGAAATCGCGACTCCTTTACTCAAAGACGTGATATAGCCTGTCCCTCCAACTGAGATGAAGAAGGGTTTCTACAGCCCTTACTTCATCGTACCCAAGAAAGGTGGCGGCTTACAACCGATCTTGGACTTGTGAGTTTTCAACCGGGCCTTGCACAAACCCCCGTTCAAAATTCTCACGCAAAAACACATTTTAACTTGCGTCCGGCATCTAGATTGGTTTGCAGTGGTAGACCTGAAGGACGCGTACTTCCACGTCTCAATATTGCCTCGACATCGACCCTTTCTGCAGTTCGCATGTTCCTGTGCCCTCGTGTCTTTGTGAAGGTCGCAGAGGCAGCCCTTACACCTACCTCGACGACTGGCTCATCCTGGCCCACTCCCGAGAGTTACAATGCGCCCACAGAGACCAGGTGCTCAGGCACCTCGTAGCAAATTGGTGTTCTTCCCGGGTTGAAGACCCACAGAGGTGCGCAGTTAGGTCAGTGCTCTCATTCCTGCAGGAGAGGTTGGAGGGGAGGCTGTCCCCCTCCACCTTGAAGGTGTATGTAGCTGCTATCGTGGCCCACCATGACACAGTAGACGGCAAGTCTTTGCCTAAGCACGACTTAATTATCATGTTCCTAAGAGGCACCCAGAGGTTAAATCCCTCCCGACCAAGCCTGTTCCCTTCTTGGGATCTCTCAGTGGTCCTCACGAGCCTTCAGAGACCCCCCTTCGAGCCGCTAGAATCAGTCAGACTCAAGGCCCTCTCCCTGAAGACAGCCTTCCTGATCCCGCTCGCCTCCATCAAAAGGGTTGGGACCTGCAAGCATTCTCTGTCAGCGACACCTGCCTGGAGTTCGGTCCGACAGACACTCATGTGATCCTAAGACCGCGACCGGGCTACATGCCCAAGGTTCCTACCACTCCCTTCAGGGACCAGGTAGTGAACCTGCAAGCTCTGCCCTGGGAGGAGGCAGGCCCAGCCCCTTCTTTGCTGTGTCCGGTACGTGCTTTGCTTATCTACTTGGACCGCATGCAGAGCCTTAGACATTCTGAGCAGTTCTTTGTCTGCTTTGGTGGACAGCAGAAGGGAACGCTGTTTCCAAACAGAGGCTTTCCCACTGGGTAGTGGACGCAATTATATTGGCCTATCACACTCAGGACATGCGATTAACAGAACGTCGGTTTCATCCTGTGTTTTCTCAGGTCCGAGTTGGTAGAACTCGGTACACGCTGACAAACTGACCGGGTGGACCACTTGCACCTTGCGCCCTTTCCCTCCACTGAGGTAAAACCGTGCGCTCTTATCCTAGGAGATCCCACTAACTCGGATCCTTGGATGACTCCTCCCGAGCCCTCTGGTCCACAAATTCAACGGAGGAATTCGCCGACCAAATCCAGTGCAGTTACTCAATCTACCCTGTACTGGAATAGGTGCTCCACAGGACGGGCTCCTACATTAATTATCCCCCTGTGTGTATTTTCCACGGTAGGGTCCCCTTGTGAGCAGACCCGTGTCTCCCTTGGGCAGTTCCCACTGCCCCCTGGTCACCGCATCTGTAGCAACTCCTCCCTCCCAATGAGGCAGGATCTACCACCATGCCACTTTCCATATGTGACCTAAAATTCCATGTGATGTATTCACCATGCATTACATCCCCCAGTCTGGGCAGGTGGTCTCCGCAGGGTCTTTTCCCCCTGAAAGAATAGGAACTGGGAAAGATGCATATGATAGCGTTAAGATGGCCCCAGTCACTTTAACTCTACGTGAGATACATAGAGAGAGAAAAGGAGTGGCTGGCGCGGCCTACTCCCATGCTTGGCTCGTCGCCTTGTTCCCCCCTGTCGGGGGTAAAGAACAAGAAGGCTTTGGCGATTTTATGGGGTGTTGGGGAAGGGTACGTGCAGTCTCACACAGCCGGTCGCTTTGGCACGTAAAATACCTGCCCGCTCCTGTGTCAGCAGTACATGTACACGGCTCAGTGCATGGTGTGATTTAAATTGGACACCTAGTGTCGCTTCTTCGACACAATTTCGAAGTGAGCGACAGACAGGGAACGTCTAGGTTACGGATGTAACCTCCATTACCTGATGGAGGGAACGAGACGTTGTGTCCTCCCAGCCACGTCGCTGAACCGAGCCACTGTTCCGGCCAAACCTCATTGTCGGGCTCCTCAGAAAAATCCTGAATGAAACAGACGCATTTCCCTCCCTTTATCCCCGTATGTCCGGGGGTGGGACATGCAAATTCTGTCTGCCAATTTCTCATTGGCCTTTTCTCATAGATCAGAGATTTGAAAGGCTCTCAAGAGGGACCCCTAGTGTACATCCGTAACCTAGACGTTTAGTATGACTTGTTTTTTCTAAAAATACTGCCAGTGTCCAAAAGAAATAAATGTCTAAGTGAAATGTACTGCGTTTTTTTTTTTTTTTTTTTTTGTGGTGGTGGTGGTGGTGGTGTATTTAGTTTTTTCTGCTGAAAGTAAATGTTTTGGGACAGGTTATGTAATAAAATAGAATATTGCCGTTTAAGACAAGGTTTATAGTAGCTTAGAGGAGAAGCTTGCAATTTTTGGAGGGCCATTTAATTCGTATTGTTTTTTTTACAGAAGTTCTTCAGAAGAACCGAGGAAAGTAAGTAATGACCAGCCAATGGTGATCTATGTGAATGCATGCGGTCACAACACACAAGGAAGTAACAATTCAAGTCTTCAATCAGAAAGTAAAGAAATAAAGACAAATAACTCGGAGAACCATCAATATGAGACCCCAGATATGATAATGCCTGTAAACAATGCTGATATGAGTTTCTGTCAGTCCTCAGTTTAGGACTTCAATAGTGGATATTTATGAGAATATAATTGTTTCAATCAGTGATTCTCAAGCTTTCCAGGCCAAGTAACACTGTTGAGCAAATCAAATCATCTACAGTAATTTTTTATTTTATTTTATTTGTATTTATTTACAGGGGCAATGCACATTAATTAACATCACTGTAAATGTGCCAGAATTAGCCAAATGGCTATTTTTCATCTGTAGACCCTTGGCAGAATGTTAAAAAGTCACCCAAAAAAAAACAAAAAACATTGTATATTAATACAATTACAACTAAAAAAACACACACAAAAAACACATTAACTACATTATCAAATACTAAAAAATAAATAAATAACAAGCACAATAAATTATATTAATTACATTATATTAAATACCAACTAATCACAACCATATTATGTTCCCTCTTTATTTTTTAATCAAGCAAATTGCTGGCAGCTTATGGATGATCAACACCAACACCGTTTTTTAGAAAAGAGTACTTGAAACGTCTCGGGTTACATGTGTAACCCTTGTTCCCTGAAAAAAGTGGAATGAGATGCTGCGCTGCTAAGCGCTATGGGGAACAATCTTATTGTGAGCTGCTCTGAACATGTGTGTAACACGTCAATGAAAATTGACCGGAATTTATAGCTTCGGTTGGTGAGATCATTGGATGCACCTGTGGCCAGGCTATAAATAGGAGGCGTCACCAGAGTGTCGTCAGATATTTTTTTGAAGAGCGGTCCTGGGACGTCCCAGTGCGGCAAAAGAAGCGCAGCATCTCGTTCCGCTTTTTTCAGGGAACAAGGGTTACACATGTAACCCGAGACGTTCCCTTTACAAAAAGCTTCACTATGATGCTGCGTTGCTAAGCGCTATGGGGAACGCAATGCCCACGCCGCTGCACTGGGGCTGTCCGGACCCCTGACCATTGTGAAGTGTTCTCACAAAACGCGAGAGGTCCCAGACATGAGCTTGAGATGTCGACTCAAGGGCATAAAAGCCTGGAGTAGCAAAAACATCTAACACCATAAAATCCGAAGAATGTGTGCGGAAAGGACTAGCCTGCCGTATCACAAACCTGTTCAGACATGAGCTTGAGATGTCGACTCAAGGACATAAGAGTCCGGAGTAGCGAAGCATCTAGCCCACAAAGTCAGAAATGAGTTTGAGAAGCCGACCCAAGGACATAAGAGTCCGGGGTAAAGCATCTAACTCAAAAAGTTCGTACCATGAACTTGATTTGGCATGAGCCTGAGATGTCGACCCAAGGACATAAGAGTCCGGGATAGCAGAGCATCCAGCCCATGAAGAAAATTGTAGAATGTGCGTGGAGAGGACCAGCCTGCCGCGTCACAAACTTGTTCCGGCATGAGTTTGAGATGTCGACTCAAGGACGTAAGAGCCCGGAGTAGCATGAACATCCAAACTATAGAATCTAATGAATGTGTGCGGGGAGGACCAGCCTGCCGCATCACAAACTTGCTGCAGAGGGACCCCTCTAGCCAAGGCTTTAGAGGAGGCGACCCCTCTGGTGGAGTGAGCCCTGATACCTACTGGCGAAGCTTGACCGTGCGCCTCACAGGCCAGAGCAATAGCATCCCTCACCCAATGTGACATAGTCTGCTTAGTAGCGGCCGCCCCCCTGTTGCGGCCCCCATAGCAAACAAACAATTGCCCTGATTTACGTCACTGGCTTGTGCGGTGGACATAAGTCTGAAGGGCACGGACTGGGCAGAGTCCGTGAAGTCTTTCCTGCTCTGGCGTTAGGAACGGTGGGGAGCAGAAGGCTTCCAAAGTGACAGGATGTATTGTCGAAAAAGGAACCTTAGGAAGGTAATCAGGGTGAGGATGCAAAATAGCTTTGGCCATACCTGGGGCAAATTCTAAACAGGTCGGCAAAATAGACAGAGCCTTTAGATCCCCAATCCTCTTAAGAGAGGTAATAGCCATAAGAAAGACCATCTTGAGAGTCAGAAGTCTGTCAGACGCTGACCCCAGAGGTTCAAAAGGGGTCTCAACCAGACCCTCCAGGACTATTGTTAAGTCCCATGAAGGAGTTCTGATCCTAACAGGAGGCCTCAGTCGCTTGGCTCCACGAATGAAGAGAGCGAGTAGAGGGTGCCTCCCTAAAGGCACCCCGTCAATCAAGGCGTGGCAAGCCGAAATGGCGGCCACATAAACCCTGAGAGTAGCGGGGCATATGCCTGCTGACAGTTTTTCCTGCAGAAAATCCAGAACTGAAACAATTTGGCAGTTAACTGGATCTGCACCATGTGAACTGCACCACCTTTCGAAGACACCCCATTTATTGGTGTAAATTCTTCTGGTGGAGGGAGCCCTAGCACTAAGAATGGTTTCAATAACCCCAAGCGACAGCCCTGTGTCCCTCAGCTGGTACCCTTCAGGGGCCAAACATGAAGTTTCCACAATTCGGGCCGGGGATGAAATATTGTCCCCTGTGCCTGAGACAGAAGGTCCCTCCTGTCCAGAATCGCCCAAGGCGAGCCGTCTAGGAGAGACATCATCTCTGAGAATGGCCAGAAATACTGCCATCAGCTTGAGGCGGTTTATGTGCCAATCGAGTTGATGACTCTCCCATTCCCCTTGGACCACTTAAGACCGCACCCCAACCCGTCAGGGAGGCGTCTGTCGTTAGCAACCTGCGACGACACAACACACCAAGAGTGGGACCCAAGGTGAGAAACCGGGGTCTGAACCACATAGAAAGGGAACGAAGCGCTGGGCGCGTAACCCTTATTTGCCTGAGGGGACTGGCCCTTGGATGAAACCCCCTGGCTTTTAGCCACAGCTGAAACAGTCTCATATGGAGAAGGCCCAAAGGAATCACCGTGGACGCAGACGCCATGAGACCTAATATTCGTTGATACTGAAGAACAGTGCAACCCTGGCCTAGCCTGAGATTGCTCAGGGAGTTCTGAATGGAGATGACACGAGCGGGAGACAACTGTGCCTGCATCGTGATCGAATTTCATATGACCCCTAAATAGGGAATTTCCTGGGTCGGGGAAAGAACGCTCTTTTTGGCGTTGAGTCTCAGACCTAGAGAACCTAGATGAGCCAAGACGATATCCCTGTGCTGAACTGCCAGTTTTTGAGACTGGGCTAGAATCAGCCAGTCGTCTAGATAATTCAGAATGCGGATGCACTGGAGTCGCAAAGGAGCCAGTGCTGCATCCATGCATTTCGTGAATGTGCGGGGTGATAGGGCTAGGCCGAATGGAAGGACCCGATACTGGAAGGCTTCGTCCCCGAAAGCGAACCTCAGGAACTTCCTGTGCTGTGGCAGAATTCCAATATGAAAATATGCGTCCATGAGGTCAATCGTGACCAGCCAATCGTGACGTTGGAACTGAGACACGACGGACTTGACTGTTAGCATCTTGAACTTGAGTGTCTTGACCGAGCGATTCAAGCCACGAAGATCTAAGATCGGACGCAACCCCCCCCCCCCCCTTCTTGGGGACCAGGAAGTATCTGCTGTAATAGCCTGACTCTTTCTCTGGAAGGGGAACATGTTCTATGGCCCCTTTTTCCAAGAGATTTTGCAGATCTACCCGAAGAAGACATGCCTGTTCCGACCTTACGGTAGTGGAAACCATGCCGTTGAAGCTCGGAGGGCGGCAAGCGAACTGAATTCTGTAGCCTTTTTCTACTGTTTTTAGAACCCACATAGAAATACCTGGCAGAAGTTTCCACGCTGCCAGGTTCTCTGAGATGGGAACTAATTTCAACACTTCCTGTCGAGGGGGTGTCGAATGTTCCGTGTCCTGGATTATGGCAGGGAGCAACGGTACACTCAACATTTTGTTGGAAACCCCTGTCACCCGAAACACCAAGGGTGGCGGGAGTCAAGAGGTTTCGTGAGGGTATCGGTAGGACCAAAGTGAATGATACACGCGCCCCGTCCCGAAGGGAACTACCCTCACAGGGCTGGATACAAGACCGTCAGGGCTTCTTTCTCTTAGAAATACCAGCCCTGAGGTCTTGTTTAGGAGGCTGCTGAGGGCGACGAGCCTGTCCCCAATCTTTGCGAGGGGGAGCACGACTTGCCACGCTTCGCTTTTGAGCCTCCCTCCTAACGGAATCAGGGCGAGACTGGGTGGCCGACGGCCTCGCCCCCTGAGTGCGGCGAGGAAGAAACTGCCCAAAGGCTTCCTCATGGCTTTTCGCCTCCTGGAATCTGGAGATAACCGTATTCATGGCATCTCCAAAGAGACCAGAAGGCGAAATTGGTGCATCAAGGAGGAAAACTCTGTCCTTATCCTTGATGCCGGATAGGTTAAGCCATAAATGCCTCTCCGTGCTGACCAAAGCGGACATAGACCGGCCAATAGCACGGGCTGACTGCTTGGTGGCACGGAGAGACAAATCCGTAGCTCGACGAAGTTCCGAAAAAGCTTCGTCGTCGAGGTCTCTTCCTGCACTCAGGTCCTTTAGCAGGTCAGCCTGGTATGCCTACACAGCCATGGTGTGCAGCGCAGCACCAGCCTGACCCGCCGCTTGATAAGCTCTCCCGACCAGCATGGAGGTAACCCTGCATGGCTTAGAGGGGAGAGCAGATTTTTTAAGAGACGATGCCGAACCCGGCGAGAGATAACCCGCAAGTGTCTCTTCGACCAGTGGCATCTTTGAATATCCTCGCGCCTCAGCGCCCACGATAGTCGAATACACCGACGTCGAGGGCACGTGAACGCGTGAGGTATATGGTTTCATCCACGAACGAGAAAGCTCGTCGTGGAGATCATCAAAGAAGGGAAGGGACTGATCAGGCGTTCCCTTCCCTTGGTCACCAGACAGAAATCTGTCCTCTAACTTGGAGCGCTTGGGGGGATCTTGGTCGCGTGGCCAGTCTAATTGAAGTCTGGCCACCGCGCGAGGAACCACATCGAGTAACTCCTGCCCTGATTCTCTGCCATTTTCTTTCTCTTTTTATATATATATATATATATATATATATATATATATATATATATATATATATATATATATATATATATACACATATATAGAGAAAGAAAGGAAAGGAAAGTTCTCTTTTTTTTTTTTAAAAAAAAAAGACTTTGTTTTTAACAAATTTCCAACAAAGAGTTTTGTGAAAACACACAGAGAGAAAGCTCTGAAGAAAAATGTCTGACGACACTCTGGTGACGCCTCCTATTTATAGCCTGGCCACAGGTGCATCCAATAATCTCACCAACCGAGGCTATAAATTCCAGTCAATTTTCATTGACGTGTTACACACGTGTTCAGAGCAGCTCACAATGAGATTGTTCCCCATAGCGCTCAGCAGCGCAGCATCATAGTGAAGCTTTTTGTAAAGGGAACCCAGATGTTTCTCTTTCTTCCATGATACAAAACAGAGCTTTATGAATTACAATGATGGATACTGAATGTCTGGGTAAGGTGTAACCCTTTATAGTTAAGTTGAGGTTTACACATTTTGTTTAACATGGAAAACAGGAAACATTGCAGCTTACAGCAACTGAGGGAAGCATATGTGATTGTTCTGTCAAACGTTTTCGTACAACACAATTATATAGTACGATTTTACCATCTCCCAAGCACTGTGTTGGAAGTTATTGTTTTTTTTTTATTTTTATTCTTTCTTTTGCAGTGTGATCTGAGGGTCTTGTGATCTTGTTACCGGCATTGTATTTAAAAATAAAAGCTCAAATTTCTATTGTCAACCAATGAATTAAATTAAGTCAATACTCATGGATTCTAAAGGATACCTAAAAAACATGTGTATGTCTCTAAAGTTGTGAACAAGTAAAATTTGTTTTAGATGCTGTTAATACATTGTAAGTTTCGGTGTCTATACAAATGTAAACAAATGTCTTTACCAAAGAATACAAATAAATACTCGTGAGAGAGCAAAATCAACTTTTCTTCACTTTTCCTTGTCAACTAAACATCTTCTTTGTTTCTTTGTCTACCTGGGCAGATCATTTCAATGCCACATAATACTACACTTTGTACATTTATTTAAAACAAGACCACTGTATGTTTTAAATGAAATATTTGAAAGTTTGCCATAGACATTTTAACACGCCCCAAAATTGCTTTGATTCAGAAAACACATTTTTCAATGCATTTTTTTTGCACATAGTTAAGAAAAGCTTTTGTTAGACCAACACATTAATGGGGAGACTGCAGCAGACACTGTTTTTATTTATGATTCCTGCAGTGGTGAGTCACTTTAATGCCTCTGAATAGGGGGAAATAGGCAATAAATGAAGTCCTAAACGTACGTTTGGGAGGAGCTTGTTCATCTAGTCCTACCAATCATATCCCAAGGATATATAAGCACCTGTTTCCTTCAACCCTACCCCTCCACTTTGGACAGTACCTTAGCTCACTCCAGGACTACATGTGCTGGCGAACTCATAAATAGTATTATGTTTAATAATATGTAAATAAACAAAACAAAATGTGGCTTATATGTGAAAATACTCTTTGTCTAAATGCTTTACATGTCAGCTTCCATAATATACATGTGTTTATGATGCAATGTATTTGAATTATCTGAATGAATAATAATATGGGTACATTACTTCTGCATTGTAATCTGGTACTGATTAAAAATTGCATTACTAATTTTAATCAAAATTTAATCTCTTGGATTAAATATTTAAATCTAAAATATTGTTTTGTCCCAGCCTAATAGGCAGAGACAATTAATCACTGATTCACTTTCTCGAAAACTGTAAATACTCTGTCTGTGTGGCATTATAAAAATGTCAGTGTTTTGTTTTGAGCATCCTGCCCCAACAACGTTACTCAACCAATGGCATGAGTTGGGGGTGGGACAATCTGACTGCTTGAACAACAGAAGATGAGGGTCGTATTCAGAAATCTGTTTATTTTTGCAATTCCATTTCATGGCGCTAGTGTCTCATAAATGACATACTTCAGCTGTAAGAAAGAAGATAAGAAGTTATTTTGTGTGAATGTTCTAAATAAAATTAAAAAAAAATGTCTGTGTCCTTAATTTTCTTCTTATGATGAACCCAGCCCCTGATCTCATTTTCAGAATCTATTTTCAGTCAGGAAGTGGTGATGTTGCTATTATTGTATTTGCTCTTACTATTGCTCTTTTCTAACAGCTTTTTTTTCTTTCCATTATTGCTAAATAATGTTGATGTAGTGGCACGATCAGAGTCTTAACTTTGGAATGGTTTCCTGACAACAGTGACTACAACGTACTTAGAAACAGATATGGACATGACATCATCACTCTTCCATTAAATCAAGATTTTGTTAGGACACAATTTCATCTCTTTCATCTGGAACTAAAAACACCTTCACTCCCTTCAGTGTATTTAAAGGAGTGATGATTGGTGGATACAGTTTCTCTGCAATTGCCAGTGAGGTTATTTTCTTTGTATGTTTTTAATTACAGCTACACAGCTTCATGTGCTAAAATCTCTTTTTACATGTTAGATCAGGTATAAATACCTTCCTTAGGTGACAACTGCAGGTTACCACTTTTTACAGTGTGCTGTAATATAAAAATGGTTTCTGAAAATTCACCTAATTCATTCCAAATATAATGTGCTCGTAGGGATTGAGATCCGGGCTCTTTGCTGGCCATGGCAGAACACTGACATTCCTGTCTTGCAGGAAATCAAGCACAGAACGAGCAGTATGGCTGGTGGCATTGTCATGCTGGAAGGTCATGTCAGGATGAGCCTGCAGGAAGGGTACCAAATGATGGAGGAGGATGTCTTCCCTGTAACGCACAGCTTTGAGATTCCCTGCAATGACAACAAGCTCAGTCCGATGATGCTGTGACAGACCGCCACAGACGATGATGGAACCTCCAAATTGATCCAGCTCCAGAGTACAGGCCTCGTGTTACGCTCATTCCTTCGATGATAAACACAAGTCCGACCATCACCCCATGTGAAACAAAACCTCGGCTCATCAGTGAAGAGCACTTTTTGCCAGTCCTGTCTGGTCCAGTGAAGCTTGGAAGGGCCACGATATTTTTTAATATAACTGCCTTTTGTGTTTGTATTTGGCTGAAAGAAGAAAGTCATATACACCTAGGATGGCTTGAGGGTGAGTAAATTATGGGATCATATTACTTTTTGGGTGAACTAACCCTTTAAGAGTATTTGATTAGATTTGATTCTTTTGTAGACTAATTAAAAAAACAAAACAAAAAATCACATGACATGTTCTTGGAAAATGTCTCTACGTGAACGCATCGTACAGATTGTAGTTTTCTCCAGCTTGATAATAACTCTTCATGCTTAAAATTCTAAGGTACCATTCACTCCCATTATAAAGCTGGGAAGAGCCAGGATATCTTTTAATATACCTCTGATTGTGTTTGGCTGAAAAAAGAAAGTCATATACACCTAGGATGGCTTGAGGGTGAGTAAATTATGAGATAATTTTCATTTGTGGGTGAACTAACCCTTTAAGTGCCTATTCATTTAGTTGTTTGATATGATGCTTCACGCATGTGCGTTCTGCAGCGAAAGACATTCACACATCTGCCCATGTAATAAGACATGTCTTTTATCATTCTTTTGTCTGTATACTGCCCATCAACACTCTTTTATACACCCATTTTTGCAGTAGTATCTGTGTCATCATAAATTACAATAACAGAGTATAATCGGTGCATTTAGAGACACTTTGGGCTTAAATAGGGTTTTCATGGGAGGATTTGTTATAGGTGAAAGGACTCAGTCACTTCAGGAGGAACCAAATGTAGAACGTACAATGCATGCAATTTAGTTCTTTAAATTATTGATGTCAACAACACAATGGGAAAACAAGAAATAATACTGTTCAGTGCTTGAGCAGTTTGATGAAGTGACATCTGCCTGCTCTGTGAACAATACAATGACAAAACAGAATTTTTTAAAAATAAAGAAATCTCATCAAATATTCTGCACTTTCAAATATACAGTAGATTTGTTTTCTGTATGTTTGTTTGACTGCATAATTGGATCTATAAACTATAGTTTACCTGTCTAAATGTATGCTCAGATACTCAGATACTCTCTTTATGGTTTTAAATTCAGTATTATTACTAATATTATTCACAGTATTACTTCAACAGCATATTTTAAATGAGACCATAACAGTGGTTTGGCAATAAATATTATTTTTTATTCAAATGGACAGTTTTGGAATTGAGACAATTATCAGTAGATCATGGGATGATTCTGTAGTCAGTCTTACAGTCTCTCTCTCTCTCTCTCTCTCTCTCTCTCTCTCTCTCTCTCTCTCTCTCTCTCCAGGAAATAAAAACAGAACACCTTCACTTTCTACAGTGTATGGTGTGGATGGTATGATTGCTAACTCTGGTAGAGTTGCCACTTTTCTGCAGTTACTGGTAACTGAAAAAGTTTAATTTGATACATTTAATCAGCATTATATATTCCCTCTCTACTCAGCTCCATCTAATGTTGGCAGGGTCTCTGTAGTCATTCGCCAATTTTATTTAAACTAGTGACAGCAGAAGTGACTTTAAATGGAAATGTTCAAGAGACTTTCAATTTCTAGTGCCATCCAATCTGATCATCATAGTCTACTTTACCAGCAGTCAAATCTAAGATCATGTGATGAAAATTAATAGGAAGCTTCATATGTCTATATATAGATATATATTTTTAATGCCACATCACGTTCCATAACAAAAATTTTATGTGGACAGTGGGTCTAAGTTGTGACATTTTAAACAATACCAAGTTATAGAAAGTCTACTTTTTTTTTTATCAAATTGCTTATTACAGTATGTTTCTAGGACTGTTGGTTTTTCATGTTTTTAAGACTTTACAGACATTACAGCTGGTTTTCTGTGAAGCTGCATTGGAGCAAATTGTATTGGGAAAAGCACAAATAAAAATGATTTTACTTTTACTTTTATGTTACAATGTTTAGGCAACAAAATCAACATTTTCTCTCTTTACACTGTCAAAAAAACAAGTGATAGCCAGTGCTGAAGCATTTTACCAATCAGAAATTAGCATAATTAATTATTTAAAGTAATGGCCAGCATCATCCAATCATTGCCAACCATGTTAAAACTAAATGATAAATTACAAATTCTGAATTTGTGTACTGATTACTATTGTCCCATGTCTGACAACCATGTTGAGTGGTCCAAACATCATCTGCAACCTGAAAATGAACTTTTGACCAGAGGTTAGAAGTGAATGCACTTAGCTGCAAATCTATACGATGCTCCCTTGCTCCCTAATTAGTGAATGACTGAACCTCCAGTGTGTTGTCTGTCTGCACTGGTCTCAGAACAGTTGAAAGGCACCTTCATCCTAACTCCATATATAGCCTCTGAAATAATTTATTTTTTCCCAATTTTAGATGCACAATAGATTTAGATTGTCAATAGTGATAACTCACTGTGAATATAAGATTTCTAAGATAAGAAAGACATATTGTCCTCACAGAAGGTCATTGTGTTTAACAGTGTGCCATTTCTTGATAAATCACTTGAATTTTTCAATTGTCATATCGGATGAAAATAGCAATGTTACTCTTTTGATATAAACAGTATTCAATATAAAAACTTTTTATTTAGTTTTCTCACCAGATGTAGTTTTGTTGGGCAATCCTCCCAAAGACTTCAAAGTCTTAGTGCATCAAAAGTGTAACCCTTTACTGACAGCACTAAGCCTGTACTAAGATAAGCTGGTTTAAATTAAATGAGTTCATGCATATTGTATAGCAGTTCTAAATCATAATGCACGCGCATGAGGACACAGGGTTACACAAGGTTAAATAATAAAAAAAAAGGAAACAAAGTTTTAATTTAAAATAATTTAAAACAATTAATAATAATAAAAAATGAGAATTTTATTTTTGTTTGGCCAATCATCCTGTTTATGTTTTTGCATGACACAATTTTCTGTTTAGCCTTGGTGAACTTGAGGAAAAACTCTGGACATAGAAGTGTCTACTACTCTCCCCTGAGCAGGTGTAACGCCTGTTTTATAAGAAAGAGGAGTTTGCAGTATTGTGCACAGGTACATCAGGTAGAAGCAGAAGTTTGTAGGTACAGTAGATCTGATCATGTGGAGAGTTCTGCTGATTGTTTTTGTGATTCCTGCATGGGTGAGTTTCTGTTTTGTCTTTTACTTTATTATTACAATTAGCAAATGTATAAATGTTAATTGTGACACAGAATCTCATAAAAGGAAAATGTACTTTTTTATTATTAGTATTATTCTCAACAGTGATTCTCATTACTGTAATACATACATTTAACTGTTATTCAATACAATTTGAGAATACATTAAAGGCAGCACAACAAACACTTATGATGTATATGTATACATATATACTGTCCATTTGGCAATTAACAACTACAAATGTGAGGGTCTTTTGCATTAACTTCTCTTATTTCATTACATCTAGCATTTTCTACCAATGCCAGGTAATGGAATATTTATTTGTTTCTGTTGGTTTACATGAAAACATATTTTACTGTGCTCTTATTGAAACTGGACTTATTTTTATATATGTGTGTGTGTGTTGTTCTTTCATAGAGCCAAATCCACACAATGTTTCTGTTGTGGCACAATCGGATACTGAGCTAACTTTGGAATGGTACAATTACATGACTATCTGTTTCTGGATACTGAGAGTCAATGGAGAAATAAATAAAATCTTAACCGAACCAAAACCAGGAGTTGTGGTGACAAGCAAAGTTTCATCTCTCTTTCCTGGGACTAAATACACCATCAGTCTCTACAGTAATTGTACAGGAAAGAAAAAGCCATTCATCTTCACTGCAGTTACATGTGAGCTTTCCTTCTCTTTTTAAATGAATTTTACTGCTTTGAAAAAAAAAATGCATGTGAACATTTAATAATTAGACATCTTCCTAATTTCCATTGATACTTCTCTGTTTTCTAAGTGAGAATATACATTCAGTTCCACTAATCATTTGTTCTTTGTTCCCTATTTCAGCTCCATTGAATGTTGACACAGTTAATGTAACACATCGAGAAGATGCAAACATAATACTGCAGTGGTACAAAGTAAATTATGACTCCAAATATGATTATGTTGTGAAATATGGAAACACTGAGAATCCCATCAATGGATCTGACAGAGATTCTGTAGCCAAACATACAGTTTCATCTCTTATTCCTGGCACTACATACACCTTCACTCTTTACACTGTGTTTGAAGATGTGAGGAGCAGTGGATACACCTTTACTGCAGTTACGAGTGAGGTTTCCCAACTATCCTTTATTTAAATCTAAATATCTTGTGTAATTAGAATTTTATGGAAGCTTATGGTGGTTTAAAGGACCACAATGTTCTACAATGCGCTTGCAATCTTCATCCTATATTTTATTTTTTATTTTTTCCAGCTCCATCAAGTGTCAAGTATCTTCACTGTGAGTATTCTTCATACAAGGTTCTGGTGGCTCTGGTTTGGGATGCCCCATTTGGTGGGTGGTCAGAATTTGAGGTGCAAGTAAATAGACAAACTCCTAAATACGTGAATAAAACAAGGTTTGAGATTGATCCTTTGTCGGCTGAGCATTATGGCATCTCTGTTACATCACTCTCAGGAGACATGAGAAGTAACCCAGTCTCAATCAAGTGTCAAACTAAACCAGTAGGTAAGACTTAATTAATCATAATACATCACTGAATACAGATTAAACAAGTTATTAAGTTTAAATATCTTCAAGTGTTGAAAAAAAAAAACTGTCATCATTTACTCAACCTCATAGTGTTCCAAACCCATATGACTTTCTTTCCTCCTTGGAACCCAAAAAGGAGATTTTAGGAAGAACATTCACTTTCATTTCATCTTTTTTCCCTTCATGCAATGAAAGTTAATCATGACTGAGTATGCCAGTCCTTAAAATCTAACATCAACTTTTGTTGAAAAAAAAAAAGAAAGTCATCAGGTTTGGAATGACATAAGGATGAGTAAATGATGACAATGATGACAAGATGGAAGTCCATCTTCCTTTTAGTTTAAATTTATTTATATCTGTATTGTTTCTTAGGAGTCATAGTAGGATCTGTGGTGGCTTTTCTGTTTGTTTTGCTCATCATTTTTCTGTTTGTTGGTCGTGGAGTTTACAGAAGGTTCAGAGGATCTGTCATTAAAAGGTTTGTTTTGTAGTGGGTTTACTGTGGTACTATGTCTTTTTTGAAACCATATACTTTCAAATTACATCAGTAATGTACAATACAAGCAAACAAACTCTTAATCTTTGGAAAGAGCCTAAATCTGCTGCTTGCATTTTTTCAATAAGCAAAACAAAAGTGTCATTTGAGCTGTAAAGTTATCTAAATAATAATTTTAGCATTGCATATATAGGCTAATCCATACCGTTTAATCCTCTCATGAGTTCCTGTATGTAATATACAGTAGTTTCTGAAGTTTCTTTTTTTGGTACCCACATACCATAAAAGGCAATGACCTATATTTTCACAGAAGTTCTTCAAGAGATCTGAATGTACATAAAACTGAAGGTCTCCCAAACGACCAGATCTACGAAAACATTTCTACTCTCAAGATGCAAGAAAATCACAATTCAATTATTGAATCAAAGTGTAAAGACAAGAAGAGTGTGAATATTTATTATGAGACCACAGACACAAGTATATATGTTAACGCACCTCATGGGAATTGCCACCAGCCTCAAAGTTTCAGTGAACCTTCAGTTAAGGAAAGAAATACTCCTCAGGAGAATATTTATGAAACTGTGATGTATTAAATAAAGCAATTGTATGGTGAATCTCATATAGCCTGCCACAGTGCAAAAATAAATGATGTATACCTTTCTTTGATTTTGGGATTAAATATTTGAGGACAGAGAGTTTCAGTTATTTTTGTTGTAGCCAAGACATACTATCAACTGTAAACCTGGAAAGTATGTTGAGGCCAAGAATGTGAACCTTTGTTGTGGCTACACGAACATTTTGTCAATTTAGCCTTATCTTGTGGCCGATGTGAATTCGTGGCCTCACGAACCTATATTGATCTAACAACATCCTGTTTTTGTGGCCATGGCTTCTTATGTTGGTGGATTGACATGAGTAAATGTAAAATGTTTATGTACAGGGATGCAAACTGCTCACCTTTCAATGAAAACCTTTCATTACGCGATGAGAATTAATGCAAGTTCAACCACTCTCTGCATCTTTATTCTTGCTTTTCCAAGAGCTTGAAATTTGCAAATGTATAATCCATCCATAGAGTTCTACAACAACAATAAACCTGAAGTAATCCTATCCTGCTCACCATGTTAGACAGTGACAGAACAAACGCTCCAGTAAACTTATGTAACAAGTTAACCAACATTTCATTTTTTTTATAAAGTGATTCAAATAACACTGCTGTAGTTTTGTAGTTTCCTAAATGAATATGACACTATTAAAATAGTAAAACATTAAAGGAACAGCCTGTGTTCAATACAAGTTAAGATCAATCGACAGCATTTGTTGCATAATGTTGATTACCACACAAAATAATATTGACTCATCCCTCCTTTTCTTTAAATGAAAGCAAAAATCTGGGTTACAGTGAGGCACTTACAATGGAAGTGAATAAAGCAATATATAAAAGTTAAATACTCTATTTCAAAAGAAAAGAGACAAGAAGTAAACACTATAGGCCTATGTTAATGTTATTTTAGTGTGATATAACCCCTTAAAACCATCTTCTGTGTAAAGATATATCCAATATTACAAATTTGTTCCCATGATGCCATAATGCTGTAAACCCTAAAATTTATGCTAGAATTATTGAAAGTCCTTTTATAAAATTATAAGCTTCATTCACATTCACTTAAAACCCTCCAATATATATATAAAAATATATATATTTTTTTATTTTTTATTAATATTCAGATTTACATTTTTTTTTTTTTTTTTTTTTTTTTGTCATTCAAATGTGGATTGTTTGTCAACCATCTCTCCAACATCACTGTCTTTCATAAAAACTACATAGGCCCAATGTATTTTTTTTATTTTTTTTTAAACACGATTTGGAAAAATCTTTATTATTGTAATTGGTGTGACTATATATTATTTTCACGTATAATAAAACATTGCATCTGTGCCTTTATCGAACACTCATTCTATATGTTTAATTTACAGTTGTATTATTGTAGGCCTTTTATTCTACCCTTACCTAAATTTACTTGCCAAGGCTGAACATTTTAATATACTAATAATTAAAGTATCTTCCATTGTAGGGACTATATATATATATATATATATATATATATATATATATATATATATATATATATATATATATATATATATATATATATATCATATATTTATCTCGTAAATATATGGTATTTGTGTATTAATTAAATGTGCTTGCTTGCTGCATATTCACATATGAAGAACCACACTCCATGTAATTGTAGCTGACCTCTAGTGGGCATCTTTAACATGGCCGCTAAACAACGCAAACAGTATTGCAGTCTTTGCCGTAATAATCAGTCATTTTCGTGCATAAGCTACAAGTGAGCGGCAAATGTTCGATTGGTGCTCAAATTACTTCATCTATATTTCTGATTAGTCATGATACGTTATTATGTGATGTAGGCTACATACATGCATATTGTTGTGTATTTTTCTTCTTTTTTTTGGCACTCCATTGCTGCCATGCGCTCAGGGGCGGATCTAGAAAAATATTTATGGGGTGGCGAGAGGGGGGCAGGAATTTTTGAGGGGTGGCAACATATGGCAGACTTATATATACTTAATTTAATCACGTTTATCACAGTTTGATGAGAAATAGTATGTACACACTACAAAAGGGCACAGGCTGCCATTTACAAATTCATACAGACAAACTTAATCTCATGCAATCAATGTCTTGCATTTGAGGTTTCATGTGAAACAGTTCATATTAGGAATAAGTGACCATACAATGTGATCTCACTTAACAGGAGATAGAAGTATGATTGAAGTAAGGGCATTATCACTGGAAAGGCATTAAGGTAAGACACTGGTGATGACAGGCAGATGTGTGAGAGGGGAAGCAAACGCACGCAGCATTTGTACAAGATGAAACTATACAAAGAAAAACTTACACATGAAGATCTATGGACTGAGCTGTACTAAAGTGGGCATAAATACACTGTGGAAACAACACTTAGTTTGGAAAAACTTGCTTTTTCATAATTTTTGGGAATTTTCTTAGGAAACAGACGCATTTTCCCCCCTTTATACCCGTATGACCGGGGACGGAACATGCATATTCTGTCTGACAATTTCTCATTGGCCTTTTCTCAAAGTTTCTTCAAAATTCACTAGACCCCTAGTGTCGCTTCTTCGACGCAACATCTCTTCCCTCCATCAGGGAACGGAGATTACAACAGTAACCTAGACGTTATTGAATATTTTTCCCCCAAATTATGCAAAAGCAGATTTTTCCAAGCTAAGTGTTGTAGTATAACCAGCAGGAGACCACTGATGTGTGAACTGAATTTGGTGACACTACAATGTGTAACAGTGAAGTTATTGAATATTTGCGTAGTATCGCATTTCGGTTTTGCACTTTGCAGACGGTCCCTGCGTTCTTGTCTCTCAGTCGGCTGCGCTTAGAGATCAATGGAATTGTCCAGCTCCGACGGAGGCTTGTTTTGATGAAAACGACGTTGAAGCTCGTTGTCTACATTACTGCGGTTGGAAAGAGGTGTTGTTTGTGTTTTAAGAACGTTTCGCTTATGAGTTATTGATCCGGAAAGTTCGAATCTGTGAATATATGTCCAACTTTACCAAACTTTATGAGGCTGTGAGATGAAAAACTTCGTTCACAAGATGCACTGCTCACAGTTAAAACAACCGCCATTTTACACAACCTGATAGTTAATCCGTTTTTACCTCTTTCTCCTGTGTCTCCTTTCTTCGCGACTCCTGGCTCCCTTGCTTCGCGCCACTCAGTTTTCCAAACTGATCACTGATCAGTCTATTGCCGCTCTCTGGCGTCATCTCGTGCTGCATTCAGTGCAGTCGGACACTGGAGATTCGCGCTCATAAATTGTCAAATTTAATTTAATTCTTTGCTGCCAACTGGGGTGGCAGCAGGGGTGGCAAGGTATTATTTTAGGGTGGCATTTGCCACCCTATGCCACCCCGGTAGATCCGCCCCTGCATGCGCTGTTAATATGCTGCAAACCAGTTCTCGTTATGTTGGATTACACTGTAATTCTGTAATAATTATTGCCCCAGACTGCGTGCTTTTTCAGAGTGTCTTGCATTGCTGAAGTGCGCTAATATGCTAAAAATATAACTCATTGATATTTTAGTTTGACCAGATTCAGTAAATGAAGATTTGATTGAAAGGATTTCTGATTTTCAAACAAGAGTTTGTATATACAATGGCGGCCAAAAGTTTGGAATAATGTACAGATTTTGCTGTTTCGGAAGTAACTTAGTACTTTAATTCACCAAAGTGGCATTCAACTGATCACAAAGTCGGGACATTACTGATGTAAAAAACACCACAATCACTATTTTAAAAAGTCATTTTTTTTTTTAAATCAAATCTAGGTCCTATTTCCAGCAGCCATCACTCCAACACCTTATCCTTGAGTAATCATGCTAAATTGATCATTTGGTGCTAGAAAATCACTTGCCATTATATCAAATACAGCTGAAAGCTATTTTGTTTGTTAAATGAAGATTATCATTGTCTTTGTGTTTGTTTTTGAGTTTTTGCCACAGTGTGCAATAGACTGACATGTCTTAAGGTCAATATTAGATAAAAAAAAAAAAAAACAGCTTTCTCTTGAATCTCATCAGTCAAACATTGTTTTGAGGAATGAAGGCTATACAATGCTTGAAATTTCCCAAAAAAAAAAAAAAAAAAAGATTTCATAAAAAGGTGTGCACTACAGTCTTCAAAGACAAAGCACAACTGTCTCTAACAAGGACAGAAAGAGACGTGGAAGACCAGATGTACAACTAAACAAGAGGATAAGTACATCAGAGTCTCTAGTTTGAGAAATAGACGCCTCACATGTCCTCCGCTGTCAGCATCATTGAATTCTACCTGCTCAACACCAGTTTCATGTTCAACAGTGAAGAGAAGACTCAGGGGTGCAGGACTTATGGGAAGAATTGCAAAGAAAAAGACACTTTTGAAACAGAAAAACAAAAACAAATGTTTAGAGTGGGCAAAGAAACACAGACATTGGACAACAGATAATTGGAAAAGAGTGTTATGGATCTTAACACCATTGAGCTTTTGTGGGATCAGCTAGACTGTAAGGTGTGTGTGAGAAGTGCCCAACAAGACAGACACATCTATGGCAAGTGTTACAGGAAGTGTGGGGTGAAAGGTCACCTGAGTATCTGGACAATCTGACAGCTAGAATAACAAGGATCTGCAAAGCTGTCATCGCTGCATGTGGAGGATTTTATGATGAGAACTCTCTGAAGAAGTTCTGAATATTTTTTTCAAATTGTAATAGTAATTTTTCACATTATTAATGTCCTGACTATACATTGTGATGAATGCCACTTTGGTGAATAAATGTATAATTTTCCTTCAATTATTCCATGTACTTTATTTTAAACTTTTGGGTGCAAGTTTAAGTCTCATATAAAGGGTGGTGTGCAGCCAAATATTATATTAAGGTGGATGGCTTGCACCCTGTTTCACACAGTTATTTTGCATTGTGCATATCACCACCAACTTTGCTGTGGTGCAATCATGGTTTATTTAGGTTAGTTTCGTTAACTTTAGTCCTCCTTTTTTCTACATCCATCTAAAAACAAAAACTAATTGACACTGCCCCAACACCAGATCCATCAAGGCTCAGGTGTCAGCTGGTGCTGTGTTTTCAGCTCCTTCAGCTTCCACACAGAACCCCCCAAGGTCCAAAGTGGAGCAGAACATTATCAATCTATATATAAATTATTACATCCAAACTTGTTCTATACTGTATATGTATTGTTAAAGAATCCTGTACCCTAACTCTCATCCCAATAAATACCCCAAATCTATATATTTTCTTTATTTATTTTTTATACATAATATGCATTCCCTTCTTCATCATATATTACATGTTCTACTGGTTCTTTTTCACCACAATCAGAATTTTACTTCTTGTCTGGCTCAAATCATTGTGTCGCATGACGTCAGAACACGCGACCGAATGAGTATCACATGACTGTCTCACGTTGACGGATACGGAAGTAGCAACGCCATCTATGATAAAAACAAAATAGTTACGAAATAAAAGTTCTTATTTATTTACGGAACGAAATGAGTGACGAATATTATCTCGAGCTCAGTGATAACCCCGTTCAGTTTGAGAACGCGTCGAGTGTTAATAATGTGTTTTTCGACGAGGCGAACAAGCAGGTGAGGACACATTTGATAAATGAACTGTGATAATATGATAATATAAATGTATGTGAGGACCTTGTCTCTCAACTAAGTGCCCTGAACTACCCAGACAACATTTTGGGGCATCATTCACGCCTATGTTGTCTAGTTAGACAGTTCACGTTTTTTTGTGTTTTTTTTCTTTACATAATCAATGTCACTGGTGTAGAATATTTAATGCCATTATATGAATTAATATATCCAAAAAAAAAAACTGGTCAACAGATGATTAATGTTGCATTAAGGAGACAATGGTTTTATTAAGTGCATGCATATTAACTTGAATCATAGAACTACATCCATTAATGTTAACTGAATTAATATTCAACTATGTGCATTAATTATCTATCATATGTCTTAGTTATTTGTAATTAAATTTTGTTATATGCTGAATGATTAAGTTAATTTGCAGTGGTATTTATATGGTACAGGAAGGACTTACCATGGAACATGTCCAAAAAAACATGGTACATTTTGGTACTTTTTGTTCGGGCAATACATATCTCACTGTATCTGTTTTGTGAATTACTCACATTAACTCCTCCTTTTTGTATGCTTGTTATCTGTCATGATATGAATTGAATAAATCCTATTTTCTGATGAAAGGTGTTCGCTGTGCGATCTGGTGGGGCCACAGGTGTTGTGGTTAAAGGACCAGATGACAAAAGCTCTGTGGCTTTCAGGTAAGTCAACTAGTATTCTTCATTTATATTCTATAATGAATTCAGACATATGCAAATATTCAAAAATTTGATTCTGCTTTGCTTTACAGAATGGATGACAAAGGTGAAGTGAAGTGTATAAAATTCTCCTTGGGGAACAAAATTTTAGCCGTGCAGCGCACTTTAAAATCAGTTGTAAGTGTCATTGGTGATTGCTGTTGCAATAGGCGCAGTAGCAACAATTGCACAATGGTTCTTTAAAAAAATAATAACAAAAAAATTTAAAAAATTGTTTTGTTTTTTCAGGATTTCATAAACTTTATTCCTGACTATCCGCACATAGAATTCTCCCATGAGTGCAAGGTATGTCCCCAAACAAACATAAACATCCATGCCCTTTACATCAGGGTTTTAAATTGAAATTTTTAATTTACAAACCACAGACGAAGAATGCCAGTATTCTTGGGTTTTGTTGGACCAACTGGAATGAAATTGTGTTCGTCACCGACCAGGGAATAGAATTCTATCAGGTGTGATTACACCTTTATATGATCACATCTTTTAATAAACAGATTTATTTATTTTTAATAATACAAGCCATTTTCATTACCAATGATAATACATTTTTCGTCTCCATTAAGGTACTTCCTGATAAACGGACCCTGAAGCTCTTAAAGAGTCAGAACATCAACGTGAACTGGTACATGTATTGCCCAGAGACAGCTGTGCTTCTCCTTTCCACAACTGTACAAGGCAATGTTTTACAGCCATTTGCTTTCAAGGTGTGTTCATCCAGAGAGGGAGAGTACTGGTACTTTTATGCATAAATTATAAAAACGTGTGGACATTTAATTTTTCTGTGCAAGCAGATTCTGTCTGCGTCTGCTTCCTATACTAATTGTCCTTATGTATTTTCTACAGACTGCAACCATGTCAAAGATGTCCAAGTTTGAGATTGAGTTGCCAGCGGTGCCCAAACCAGCCAAACTTAGCCTTTCTGAACGAGACATCGCCGTGGCAACAATGTACGATTTTTGTGAACCACATGAGTGAACAGGTATCCTAATTGTACTGCAGATGCCCGTTCCATTTTAATCTCTTCTCTACCTTTTTTTTTTTTTAATTTTTTTTTAGCTATGATCAGCTGTATGTGATGTATCTAAAGCATCATTCCAGAACCACTAACAGCCCAGGAGCAGAGGTAGTCCTGTATCATTTACCCAGGTAAGATCATCCAGGTCCAATCTGAGCTAAACAGAAATCTTGTTGTACTGTTGTGATAAGGAAATTACTTGAATAAAAGCCTTACCTAATCTTTTATATTACGTAAAAAAAATTTAATAAAATCCTGTACCTGGGTTCATATCACTGTAGAGAAGGCACCTGTAAGAAGACTCATGTGCTCAAACTGAACACCACAGGCAAGTTTGCCCTGAACGTTGTTGATAACCTAGTTGTGGTGCATCATCAAAGCCCTCAGGTGAGTTTAACAACCATTTAAACACATGATATTGACATACATGGAGCATAATTCATTCAGAGTCTTAAGCAGTCGATCGAAATGGGATTCAACCGATATGTATTGAACAGGTTAGCCGATATACATGCCGATAAACATAATACAATTTAACACCACCAAATCAGATGTACACAAAATTTCTTAAGTGAACCAAACACTTATTTTATGCATTATTTACTTTGCTTAAACTTGAAAAGGAAAAACCATGTTTTCACATCTCATGATTTTGTAAAATGAATAAAAGTTAGGCCGATAAATCGGTTTTACCAAATAAGTGCTTCCGATAATTGCTTTTTGCAACCTATTTTTAGTTGAGGTGGTTTGGGCATCTGGTAAGGTGGGCGCCTCTCTAGGGAGGTGTTTCAGGCACGTTCAGCTGGGAGGAGGCCTCAGGGAAGACCCAGGACTAGGTGGAGGGATTACATCTCCACACTGGCCTGGGAACGCCACGGGGTCCCCCAGTCAGAGCTGGTTAATGTGGCTCGGGATGGGGACGTTTGGGGCCCCCTGCTGGAGCTGCTGCCCCCACGACCCGACTTTGGATAAGCGGTTGAAGATGGATGGATGGATGGATGGATGGACCATTTTTAAAAAAAAATTATAATTACATGTTCCTTTTCATATATTTTGAATAGCTTGGTTCTGCATTGCAACAGCAGCCTCTAGAGGTGAAATTAAAACAATGACTTGCACCTCGTGGGGATTTGCTGTATCTAAATCTTTTATCATTGACAACATTATCCATATTTTTATCTTATCTTTTATCTAAAAATAAATGCACAGTCTCTTTTTGGTAAGCCTGTGTAAAATAAAAACCTGATCTCATCTGTACCTTGTTTTGTGCCTTTTCTCATCGCAGACGTCACTCATCTTTGATATTAAACTGAGAGAGTCAGACGGTTCTGTAAACACTCATCAGCCTGTGCTTCCTGCTCGATCCATCAACCCTTTCAAGATCCCTCTAACAGGTGAGAAATTCTGGTCAAGAAACTTAATTAATATAGAAAGAGACACCACACTTTTGGAGATAATCCATAGCACTGTTTTATGAAGGCTTACCTGTTTGACTTCTGGTATTTGTGACTCTTGAGAGTGTAGGGAACGTGACTTTATTTTATTTTTTTCCACACCCTTACAGGACCTGCGGCTGCTCCGAGTCAGGCCCCTGTGCCCTGTGAACTTTGTATCCTTATGTAGAAACTGTCAACGCAGACTTTTTCATTTGAATTGTACTATATTTGCTTGTCTTTCCTTAATATTCAAGACTCATCTTCTTGGAGTGTCTTTCAACCAGATATCATAATCAGTGCCAGTGAAGGTGTGTAACCAAACTAAAAAATTACATATAAAACACATAGTATGATTGAAAACCATTCATTAATGTTGTGTTCTTTGTCTATCAGGTTATCTCTGGTACCTCCAGGTGAAATTGCAGCCCACTCTGAATCTTCTACAAGATAAAGGCAAACTCATGGACTTCCTGTTGCGGAGACGAGACTGCAAAATGGTTATCTTGTCTGTGTGTTCACAAAGTAAGACCAATTTACAACAAGCATGATATCAGCAATAGTTTTATCTCAAATTGTTTTAACCAGATGTCCTATATGAGGCAGTATTTTTTTTCATGTTGTTCTAAAGGCCTAAATATATATATATATATATATATATATATATATATATATATATATATATATATATAAGTTATATATAGCTGTAAAATAAGTTTTACCGTAAAACATTAAGTGTTGAATCAGAGTTAAACAAGTTAAGGAAATCTCTGAGAGTAATTGAATGTCCATGCCCATTCAAATCAAATTAAGACACGTTTCATAAATTTGACTGCTTGATACAGTGTCACATGATGTTTTAGATGTAATATTTATATTTAATGACTGAATGTTCTGCTTTTCAGTGCTTGTAGGGGGAGATAAAGGGAACCTGTCAGTGGTGGCCACAGTGTTTGATAAACTTAACCAAGTGTACAAAGAATACCTGGATGCAGAGCAAGCATACACTACAGTCAGTATTTATTCTTTAAATTTGGATAATGCTCCTGCATTTAAAAAAGGTTTAGTCCTTAAAGGAATAGTTCACCAAAAAAAAAATTAAATTCTCACATCATATACCCTCATGACATACACTTCTGGGATGACTTTCTTTCTTCTGCAGAACACAAATGAAGATTTTTAGAAGAATATTTCAGCTCTGTAGATCCATACAATGCAAGTTAATGGGTGCCAAAATGTTGATGCTCTAAAAAACACATAGGTCAGTATAAAAGTAATCCATGTGATTCCAGTGATTAAATTCATGTCTTCAGAAGTGATATGATAGGTGTGGGTTAGAAACAGATCAATATTTAACTCCATCCATGCGTATGCATGAAAAATGTGAATCACCAAAAACAAAAGAAGAAAAATGTTGAAGTTAAAGTTGAGATTGACTGAGAAGGGAGGAGAATTTAAAGTAAAAATGTAATATTTTGTAAATGTAATATATTCTAAAATATTGATCTGTTTGTCATTCACACCTATATTGTAGCTTCTTTGATTTATCCACTGCAGTCATATGGATTACTTTTATTCTGACCTATGTGATTTTTGGAGTATCAAAATTTTGGCACCCATGTACTTGCGTTGTATGGACAAAAAGAGCTGAGAATCTGGGATGGCATGAGGGTGAGTAAATGATGAGAGGATTTTAGAAGGTGAACAATTCCTTTAAGAAATGAATTCCAATTTTGAAATGTATGTATAAAATCATGAGCACTCACATGAGATGAAGACTTAGTCATACTGTATCAATAACCTTATAAAAGCTGTTTTATTCTGCATGAAGAGGGTCCCCTAATTAGGGTGGCCATGTAAGGATCACATGACCAGCCAAAAACTACTACTTTAATCTCTGCAACCCCCTATTATTGCACAATTTCTCTCTTTACTTTCACAAATCATAGCTGACTGTGAATAGTGAATTTCTACAATGACATTGATAAAAAAAATACTATTGAATTTGAATGGTGCTGCATCCCAGCCCCTAGGTGTCAGTAGTCTAAGATGACAAAAACAAACTACTGAGTGCACCTTTAATATTTTGTTAATAGAAAGTTTTTAATTTAAAGAATTGCTGAAGTTGCATAAAAATCTCTATGTTTTATATTATGATTAAGCTTGTTTTATTCATTTTTCCAAGGCAATGGAATCTGGGCCCAGTCGCTCCAGCAATTCCTATAAAAGGCCTGTCCGGACACAGGCAGTGATAGACCAGTCAGACATGTACACACATGTGCTCTCCGACTTCAATGAGAAGAAGGTGAACAACAATTTTGTTACTTTTCGCTTTAGTTGATTTAGTTAATGATATTTTCTTGTTATAAATTATAAATAAAAAGTGTAATAAATAAATAAAAATAGAGTTAGATGGTTCTGTATAAGGTATAAGGTTCTATTTGTTAACATTAGTTAATGCATTCAGTATCATGAATGAACAATAAACAATACATATTTAAAGCATTTATTAATCTTGGTTATGTTGATGTATTAATACAAATAAAATTGTTCATTGTAGTTCATGTTTGTTCATTCCGCATTAGCAAATATTTACCTAAACAACTTTTAATTTAAAAAATATGTTAGTATATGTTGATATTAACATTAACCCAGATTAATAAATTCTGAACAAGTGTTGTTCATTGTTAGTTCACATTATATAATGTTGTTAAAAATACAACCTTATTTTTAAGTGTTACAGTTATTTTGTTTAGAATTATAACACTATGAATTGTCTTCCTTTAACAGGGCATGAACCATAAATTTATCATCGCAGTCCTCATGGAATACATTCGCTCCCTAAACCAGTTTCAGATTCCTGTCCAGGTACAATAGCACTACTTGGTGCACGGGTCTTTAAGAAATCACAATTGTAACCTTTGAATTTTTCATCCATGTTGATATCTGAATTATAATGCAGAGACACAAGCTTTTCAGTTCACATATTTTGAAGTATCTGCAACATAGCCACTCTTCTAAATGTTCCTAAACAATAAACAGAGTTGGTAGATACATATGTTGGTGTGTTGCATTGCTTTTGATCTATTCAAACATCCTCATCCTCAACAAGTTCTGGGATAAATGTAAATCCCAGGTTAACCTTAAACTGACACAGGTGTTGGGGCTTATTGGATGTTTTGCTAGGCAGAGCAGTTGCATACAGTTGAAGTCAGAAGTTTACATACACTTATGTTGAAGTCATTAAAAGTCATTTTTTTAACCACTCCACAGATTTAATATGAGCAAACTGTAGTTTTGGCAAGTCGTTTAGGACATCAACTTTGTGCATGACACGAGTAATTTTTCCAGGATTTGTTTACAGACAGATTGTTTCACTTATTGACTATATCACAATTCCAGTTGGTCAGAAGTTTACATATACTATGTTAACTGTGCCTTGAAGCAGCTTGGAAAATTCCAGAAAATGATGTCAATCCTTTAGACAATTAGCTTCTGATTGGAGGTGTGCCTCTGGAGGCATACCTGCAAACACAGTGCTCTTTACTTGACATGGGAAAAATCTAAAGAAATCAGCCAAAAACAAATGTGGACCTCCACAAGTCTGGTTCATCCTTGGAAGCAATTTCCAAATGTCTGAATATACCACGTTCATCTGAACCAAAAATAGTATACAAATATAAACACCATGGGACCATGCAGCCATCATACCGGTCAGGAAGGAGAGGCATTCTGTCTCCTAGAGATGAATGTAGTTTGGGGAGAAAAGTGCAAATCAATCCCAGAACAGCAGCAAAGGACCTTGTGAAGATGCTGGAGGAAACAGGTAGACAAGTATCTATATCCACAGTAAAACGAGTCCTATATCGACATAACCTGAAAGGCTGCTCAGCAAGGATGAAGGAACTGCTCCAAAACCAGCATAAGAAGCCAGACTACAGTTTGCATGTGCACATGGGGACAAAGATCTTACTTTTTTGGAGAAATTTCCTCTGGTCTGATGAAACACAAATGTAACTGTTTGGCCATAATGACCCCCATTATGTTTGGAGGAAAAAGGGTGATGCTTGTAAGAGAAGAACACCATCCCGACCGTGAAGCATGGGGGTGGCAGCATCATGTTGTAGGGGTGCTTTGCTGCAGGAGGGCCTGGTGCACTTCACAAAATAGATGGCATCATGAGGAAGGAAAATTATGTGGATATATTCAAGACATCAGCCATTAAGTTAAAGCTCTGTCGTAAATGGGTCTTCCAAATGAACGATGACCCCAAGCATACCTCCAAAGTTGTGGCAAAATGGCTTATGCTACCAAATACTAACAAAGTGAATGTAAACTTTGACCCACTGGGAATGTGATGAAAGAAATAAAAGCTGAAATAATTAATTCTCTCTAATATTTTTCTGACATTTCACGTTCTTAAAATAAAGTAGTGATCCTAACTGACCTAAGATGGAATGTTTTCTATGATTAAATGTCAGGACTTGTGAAAAAAATCTGAGCTTAAATGTATTTGGCTAAGGTGTATGTAAACTTCTGACTTCAACTGTAGATACATTTAGCTTCCAGTCCCAAGTAATGATGCTAATCTTTGTTGTGGCCTCCAGCGTAGCACTTCAACACATTTGTTTTTATAGGGGGCATTCCATAAACTGAGCCTTTGATTAAAATATGTACATGTATTATAAAGTGCATATTGTATTTTAGTTGTTACTTTGTTGCTTTTCATTTAGAAGTCACTTTGTATTCAAAATTACTTAAGGGTAACCTTACTTCAGCCACAGTCCCCCCTGGAATGACCTTGTCTTGCTTAGGCAGTGATGATAGAAAATCTCAGTAAATGTCTACATCTGAACCAAATTTTTAAACTTATTTTCTTATGAGACCTGTCCCATTTCCTTTACATTCAGTTTGGGGTGTAAAAATACATCAATCTGACAATAATTCATGCATCATTTGCAGAATTTAGTAATCAATCATAATTACTAAAATAATACATCATATATTATTATGCATTAATTTCTTGTCTAAATTCTTGACCTAGTTTTAGTTCACACTGAACCAAAAATTACACAACTGATTGATATGAATAGTATAAAGTAGTCATTCCGAATTGTGTTCAAAGAAATTGAATCAAGTTTTCTATTTCAATGTTCTGAGAAAATATTTACACTCTTACTACGTGTGAATGGTATTGAAATTTGGCGTTTATCATTGTTCTGTCATGTTGTATCAAGTTCCGAATTTTTTATTTCCCCTGTCCAGCACTACTTGTATGAGCTGGTTATCAAAACTCTGGTCCAGCACAATCTCTTCTACATGCTTCACCAGTTCCTGCAGTATCACGTCCTGAGTGACTCCAAACCACTGGTGAGATTGTTTACAGTTCAATGTAAATTTAATTCTTATTACAAACCTTCTGAGTTACAAAATACTTGAAGTTATCGTGTGATATTAGAAAAGTTAAAGCTAATTATCAGTAGAGTTTTGGTAAATCATCAAACCATTGTGAAACTCAACACTGTTTATTTTGTTTATTGTTTATTTTCACACTGTCTTTGATGGGAAAATGTATGTTTCTTCATGCATATAATTTAACATGGGCTCAGTTACAAACTGATGAAAGTTGTAATGTACTCTGCATGAGTAAATCATGTCTTATTGATGTTAATGGCTGTAAAGTCAAATGTCTTCACATGTGTTCTTCTGTTGTAGGCCTGTCTACTGCTGTCTCTAGAGAGTACCTATCCACCTGCTCATCAGCTTTCTCTAGATATGCTCAAGGTAAACAAAAGTGCTTCTCAACCTTTTTGACTAGAAGACCCCCCCAATGCCTAATACCTTTTTATATATTTTTTTTTTGGCCTACATTTTAATTTTTAGTGCTTTTTTAGAATTTTTATTAATGTAGATTATTTTAATATAGCTTATCAGTTTTAGTCATCTTGAGGCCTCCTTGGAAGTTTGCTGAGCCACCCTGGTTAAAAAAATCTTTACTCTTACATGTGTGTTGAATGCAGAATATTTTGGGCTCTTTTTTTCGTGAGTTGGCAAAGTGCAGTGCTACATGCTACGACTGTGTGCAACGTTTTTCCCAATTTTCGTGACCGCGCTAATTTTTCGTGCCAGCACAAGTGACTGTGGGTAGGAGTGTTTGCGCTACTGTGGGTGTGGGCATCCAAACTGTGGGTGTATTTTATGTAAATGCGCAATTTGCTATTTTCCTGAGAAATTAGTCATTGTGCTAAGATGTTTTAAATACCGTGTGTTATCTCAGAGCAAAGTCCAAATTCAGTTCCTGCATTTGCAGTTTGGATATTCCACCAGCAGGTAGTCATAAAGTTCATGTCCAAATTCTTAAAATACAGTGGAACATTAAACTGGTTGTGTTCAAACTAAAGGTCAATGTTTTTTTTTTTTTGTTGCAATTATTATCATTGTTTATATTTACAATTGTATTTATGATTAATTTATATTGGTATTTTTGGTTCATTTCTGTAATTTGAATTTAGAAATATATTTTGTTGAATTTTCTAGTGTTTCAGTAAATTATTTTTTTTAAATAAGCTGAACTATTACTATTAGTCTGACATTTCACATTCTTAAAATAAAGTAGTGATCCTAACTGTCCTAAGACAGGGAATGTTTTCTACAATTAAATGTCAGGAATTGTGAAAAAGTTTTAAATGTATTTGGCTAAGGTGTATGTAAACTTCTGACTTCAAGTGTGTGTGTGTGTGTGTGTGTGTGTGGTGACAGAGGCTCTCCACTGCTAATGATGAGATCGTGGAGGTTCTTCTGTCCAAGCAGCAGGTTCTTGGAGCTCTGCGTTTCATTCGGAGTGTTGGTGGCCACGACAACGTCTCTGCTCGAAAATTTCTGGATGCTGCACGGCAGACAAGCGACACCATGTTGTTTTATACAATCTTCCGCTTCTTTGAGCAGAGGAACATGAGATTACGTGGTAATCCTGGATTTAACCAAGGTACATCAAAGTGGTAGGACATTTCCCTAGAGTCCATGTTCACATGGGTTAAAATGTACAAAAGTAGAAGTATCCTTAATTGACATGATTGGAATAAAAAATGCATCTAAGACATTTAATCCAACAAAAGCAGCACTACATTACCACATTGCCTCCACACATGATGTTCCATGAGTGGACTTTATCTGACATCATCTTTCTATTTCAGGAGAACATTGTGAGGAGCATGTGACCTTCTTTAAACAAGTGTTTGGAGAGAACGCTTTGATGAAACCAGCCACCGTATGAAAAACAAAGGAATGAGAGGTTGTCCTGACAGTTCAATTGATGGTTTGACCCTGGAAGAAACTGAATCACAATGACTATCAAAATGTGAAGCTTTCATTCACAAACACTAGAATGAATCCAGTTTTTGTATCTTTTAGAAGAGATAGTGAACAACTTTGAAATTTAACAAAGTCTCTATGTGCTTCAACCATAACGTTTGCAAAACAATAGGTCTACAGTGACAGCAGTTATAAATTGGGCATAGAATACACAAATACTAATATCGGCCAATATGAATTAAGCCTTTGCTTTGGCCACATCACAACATAGTGCTCAGCTTCTGTATGTGAATGTTGATTATGTATATATTTAAAAAAAGAAATGTCTAAATTTTACAATATAATAAATATTAAGTTAATAATGAATGTTAATATTATTTGCATTGCAAGTTTATTATACGCAGCTTTTTCAACTTTCAACAAAAGAAAGTTACAGTGTTACATACTGGGCTACTGGAGCAAATCAAGGAAATTATTTGAAACTCAACAAAAATGTTTTGGTATAATCATAATCCTTAGAAATGCATCAACAGAACCACCCACAGATCTTTTAGGATTGGTAATTATATGTTTGTTTATGCTATTTGAAACTTGCTGCTGCATTCAGTCCAATTTCACTTCCTTTTCACATTTTTTCATTTAATAACACTGCAATGTACCAAACCATCCATAAAGAATTAAACCATAATGACATTCCTAGATTCTTACAGGTAGTGTCAGACAAGTGGATTGACATTCACAGGTGCCTTATACAGAGAAGTACAGTATACTTGTGCTACTTTACATACTAAATTGATGCTAATGCATTTTTTTGTATCACACTGAATGCAAAATCAAAGGTCATTTTATTTGCATTTAATGGCAGTGTTATTGAATAGTGTTAAAGACACTTTTGAATAGTTCTGGTGTGTGACAAATTTATTTTTAAAAGTGCATTAATCAATGCCCTGTAAAAATGGATGTGGCTGACATATTTTAAGTAATTTAGTAAGAACCTTCATTAACCTTCCAGTTGAACCCTGCAGGAGTTATAAAGAGTTATAATGGCCTGATCTTTTCAATTCTGACATTTAAAGTAGTTTGTCTGAGAAAGACGTGTTTTAAGTGTACACTTGCAGGGAACAAAAAACAAACAGTCTGATTTGTCAGCTCAGCTCTATTAAGCAGAATGATAAAAAAAAGTATGTAAAGATACTTTTAGGTAAAAATGCAACATAAAAAAGGACTTTTGACTTTTTGTTGTTTTGTTTTAATTAGTGTTAGTGAATTATTAAAAACAAATGCATATGGTTGTCACCAGTCGTTTAAAAAAAAAAATTTCTTTCCACTAAGTGCAGTCCAACGCTGTCCAAATGTAAGACCAGCGAATACTTGATTTTAGTCCACACAATATATAAACTATAATATAAATCAAGAATTTGCTCAATGTATTTTAGATTTTGTTGACAATTTTTTTTTTTTTATACTGTTGATATGACAGTATGCAGTATAATAGTGTATTCTTAAACTGAGAAAATCCTATTCTTTCATAGGCAGTAATTATGGTACAATTGTCAAGAATACCTATTATAAAAGAAACCAATCATTTTTAGATTATGCCTGTTGAGCCTTTTTTGTTTTTCTGCTTCAATAAATTAAGTTCCACTATTTTTAGACAACCTTGATCAAAAGCAAAAAAGACTGACTTATTATTTCTGTTCTGTTTTCCAGCAAATATCCTTTAAACAAGTCATTTTTTCATAAGCAAAATTGTGCTAGATATTATGTTTTGTTTCTTAAAATTTTGTGGGTTTGCCTTTGAAATTAGTTCTTTTATTTTATATTATTATAATTTATTTTGTATCTCATTGGAATTTTTTTTTTTCTTGTCTTAAGCATAAACACCATTAAACAGTTCTGTTAAACTAAATTGACAGAATTTGTGGCATATTGTTGATTTACCACAAACATTTTTTTTTACAGTGAGGCACTTACAATGGAAGTGAATGGGGACAATATTTGGAGGGTTTGAAGTCAGAAGTACAAGCTTTTAATTTTATAAAAGGACTTACATTAATTCTTCTGTTAAAACTCATGTATTATTTGAATTGTAAAATTGTTTAATTCATTGATTTTTGAGGGATTACAGGATTTACAGCATTACATCATCATGGCAACACAGTTGTAAAATTAGATATAACTTAACACGAAAAAGGTTATTAAGAATTCTTATCAAACTAAAATCATGTCATCATACAGATTGTTTTCATCTTGTGTCTATACTTTTTAAACAGTGACTATTTAAACATTTACGGATTGCCCCGTTGACTTAGATTGTAAGTGCTTCACTGTAACCCTGATTTGTTCTTTTATTTTTTAAAGAAAAGGGGCGAGGCGAAATAATTTAGTTGTGGTAATCAACATTATGCCACAACTGCTGTCGATTGAGCTTATCTTGTATATAACCCGGAATATATTTTTGTGCTTTGCAGTTTATGGCTCACATTATGAAAAGACATAAACTATTTAAAATATTGAAATGGATCCTGACTTCATATTTAACAATACTCACAGCTTAATGTCTAAACAACCACGGGTACAAATTAGTTACGACAGTTGCCTTCAAGCATCGTTGGAAATACGTCCTCACAGCGATGTGTAATTTCAGCCCAATTAATGTTCTCAGAGTTGCTGTAATACTAACACATGCTGTGTGGACTCTGTCAGAAGTTCAAGCAGTGTATTTAATCATTTAATTCACTGTTTGTCTAACGCACATGGGACTGCAGGGCTGTACTGTAAGTTCTCTGCTGCAGACAGAAAAAGAACACTGGTGTCAGGAGAGGGCAGGAAGGTCTGCTGGTAATCTAGGTTGTCCAGATGGGAACATGGGGAGCAGAGAAGAGTAGCACAGGTGGTGTTCAGGTACTCTGGCCCCTCTGGTTTACTGCCGTAGGTGTCTATGTAATCATTCTGCATCTCTCCATTGGCCGTTCCCTCATGGTTTGGGTTTATCATATTGCTTTGAGAGGTAACATCTTGGTTCATGTATTCTGTGTAAAAGAGTATGAAATATATGACCATATATATATATATATATATAATTTAAAAAAGGTAATAAATTGTATTTAGAAAATTGTTGATTGTTATATTTATTATTGTTTTTATATCTATCTAATCTATCACCTGCCGGCCAAAAGTTTTGAATAATGTACAGATTTTGCTGTTTCAGAAGGAAATTGGTCATTTAATTCACCAACATGGCATTCAACTGATCACAAAGTATAGTCAGACATTACTGATGTATAAAACAGCACCATCACTATTTGAAAAAAGTCATTTTTGATCAAATCTAGACAGGCTCCATTTCCTGCAGCCATCGCTCCAACACCTTATCCTTGAGTAATCATGCTAAATTGATAATTTGTTGCTAGAAAATCACTTGCCATTATATCAAACACAGCTGAAAGCTATTTGGTTCATTACATGAAGCTTAACATTGTCTTTGTGTTTGTTTTTGAGTTGCCACAGTGTGCAATAGACTTGCATGTCTTAAGGTCAATATTAGGTCAAAAAGGAAAAAGAAACCGCTTTCCCTAGAAACTCGTCAAGTGATCATTGTTTTGAGGAATGAAGGCTCGAAGGCTTGAAATTGCCAAAAACCGATTTCGCAGGACTTATGGGAAGAATTGCAAAGAAAAGCCACCTTTGAAACAGAAAAACAAAAAGAAAATGTTAGAGTGGCAAAGAAACACAGACATTGGACAACAGATAATTGGAAAAGAGTGTTACGGATCTTAACCCCATTGAGCTTTTGTGGGATCAGCTAGACTGTAAGGTGTGTGAGAAGTGCCCGACAAGACAGACACATCTATGGCAAGAGATACAGGAAGTGTGGGGTGAAAGGTCACCTGAGTATCTGGACAAACTGACAGCTAGAATAACAAGGATCTGCAAAGCTGTCATTGCTGCATGTGGAGGATTTTTTGATGAGATCTCTTTGAAATAGTTTAAGAAGTTCTGAACACTGTGATCGGTTGAATGCCAATTTGGTGAATAAAAGTACCAATTTCTTTCCATAAGAGCAAAATCTGAACATTATTCCAAACTTTCGTGTGTGTGTGTGTGTGTGTGTGTGTGTAAAGCTGAAGATATAAATAATAATCTTAAAACAAATACTTTTGTGAAACATCTTTTGCACAGTACTGTGTGTGTGTGTATACACACACACACACACACACACAGTACTGTAGAATAGATGTTTCACAAAAGTATTTGTTTTAAGATTATTATTTATATCTTCAGCTTTAGTAAGTCAATATAAATAGTAAGGCCACATATAAATATTAAACATTACTTTTGCAAATAGAAAGGATTAGAATAGAAGACCTGCAACATACTGTATGTTATGGCCCCCTACTGAGCATCGTGTCAGTCTGAGATTACATAAAGAGACAGAAGCAATTGAGACAGCCTAAATTGATAGAAGAACTGTGGTGAATTCTTGGAACGTCTCTCTGCCAACAACCAAGAAAAACTTTGTCCATGAGAATTGGTGCTGTTTTAAAGGCAAAGGTGTTCACACCGAATACTGATTTAGCTTTTTTTAAGTTTACTGGACTTTGCATGATATTAATTGATAAATAAAATCTATTTATGTCATTATTTTTGAAGACATCATCACTATGCAACATTTTTCACAAGTGCCTAAAACTTTTGCACAGTACTGTATATAATGCATAAAAAATTATATTATATAATATATTATAATTTTGATATAATTGAACAAACAAAATAAATTATATAAAAATTTTCATGCAAAGGGAGCGGTTTGCTTTTGCCAGGAAAATCCAAATTATACGATGTTTCTGAGCTCTCTCTCAAGCCTTGCCTCAGTAATGGCTTCTCTTCCGCTATTCAACAGCGACAACAAACTGCAACATAGGTAATGATATCTTAGAGATGGAATACAGTAACGGCCGGCTCCCAGCACAACACTGACTCTTACACAAACTCAAGAGTATGCCAAAATTATGGTCGAGCGAAAACTAGAGTGAACATCGGCAGGGCATTTTATTCCTGGAGGGACCTTTGTTCGGTTTGGGGATCAAAACCGACCCTGCATTGGCGTTCTTCTTATTGGACAGGTAAGCTTACATAACTGCAAAGCATGTGAAGTATAGTGCCATAAGGATTGATCTGTCATTTTAGCTAACATGATCTTGCCTGCTAACGCTGATGAATTGCAAGCTACCTTGCTTCATAACTTTCAAATGATTTCAACGATCTTCTCTTAACACTAAAAGTCAAGTATACAGGATAAATTTAAGCAAATATGCTGGTTTCTTGATTGCAGTACAACATAAGACATACAATAGTGCAACATAACAGTGCAACAGTAAACTGTGTGTAGTTCAGCAGCATATAGCTGTATGTGTGTATCAGTATGCTATGTTAGCTAAGTTTTAGTAGTTTTAGTTTAGCCTAAAAGTTTGTAGGTAAACAATCATAACGGTGTAATTTTAATTATGCTACCTCATCTGTCAGCATGATGCCGGTGGATCACATTCACTCTCCTTGTACATTACGTCATTGTGTGTGTGTATGAGCATAAGCAACAGGTAGCTGGCTGCAGTTCACTTAACGGCCACAGATGTCATTAATAACAAGGGTTTCTGAATCTTACATACTGCACCTTTAACTAATAGACAAAAAGGTGATCACATTTTTTTTTACATTAAATTATTAAATTATATTACAATCATAATACCTGGCAACATGAGGTCTTCTTGCGTCGGATCCGTTATGTAGCGCACAATCAGACTGTTTGTAAAGTCATTCTTAAAACATCACAAACAAAAGATGAATTAATAATATTGCAACATATTAGGTCAGTAAACTCAGTAATCTTACAAATATTAATATTCCATAGAAAGACATATTGTCCAGGTCTAAGGCAGAAATACTGACGGTTGTTGCATTGTGACATTGAGACAGTGATCTTTGAGATCTATTGAAGAATCTTTTGTTGGGTAGCAGGTACTCCTCTGCATCCACTACACCATCCATATATTCTGTATTGATCAGGGACCTATAGAACGTAGAATCTGTCGTTCTTGGCTGGTACATGTGCTCATCACCCTGTGAGCAAAGCCAAATTAAATGGTCTAATTCTAATGAAAAAAAATTTCTCTCCACTTGGACAAGAATGATAATGACAAATGTTTGTTAAATTAGTGTTAAATTTATTCCAAATTCAGAAAATAGGAATAAAAAGACTTAAATTCCATTTGAAGTGGTGGATTTGTTCACAGGCTTTAAGAAATTAGTTTCAAAATGCATCAGTGATTTACCTGAATGACAAGGTAGCGAGATGGATCTTGAGCCATTTTTGAAAACTCTGAAATAAGTTCACGAAAGCGAGGTCTGCTGTCTTTATCTATCATCCAACCTGAATGGAACAAAGTTGAATATAGTTTATATAGTATATACTATGTACCGTATATATATATATATATTTACACCTCTGTATATACTTGCAAAAGCTGTGAGATTGTTGCGCGTTAAAATCCCAAGAGAGTATGGTCCTAATAAAGTGCCTAACCTGGTTTTCTGCTGTTGTAGCCCATCCACCTTAAGGTTTGACATGTTGAGCATTCGAAGATGTTATTCTACTCACTACAATTGTACAGAGTGGTTATCTGAGTTATTGTAGCCTTTCTGTCAGCTCGAACCAGTCTGGCCATTCTCTGTTGATCTCATCAACAAGGCATTTCCGTCCTCAAAACCACCGCGCACTGGACGTTTTTTGTTTTTAGTACCATTCTGAGTAAATTCTAGAGACTGTTGTGCATGAAAATCCCAGGAGATCAGCAGTTACAGAAATGCTCAAACCAGCCCATCTGACACCAACAATCATGCCACGGTCAAATAAAAATGTTTCCCCATTCTAATGGTTGATGTGAAGATTAACTGAAGCTTACTGATTTTATACATTACACTGCTGCCACACGACTGGCTGATAAGATAATTGCACGAATAAGGAGATGCACATGTGTACCCAATAAAGTGGACGATGAGTGTATGTACAGAACACTCTAGATACATATATTGCTAGGTTTCCATAAACCATTTAGAACACAATGTCTTTATTTTTTTTAATTTTGTCTAAAACAGGTTTAACTGGTTTTTACAAGTTATTTCCAAGTTTACAATACCAGTTTTATAACCACAAACTGTTCTATAGTTTATACAGCATATATGACCTTATTAACACTCACATTTGACCATGATCATATACACGTCTATAGTGCAGATAGAAGGCTGAGGTAAACGTTCTCCTTTCACCAGAATATCTGCGATCTTACTGGCTGGGATTCCATCGTATGGTTTGGATCCAAATGTCATCAACTCCCACACAGTGACCCCTGAACACAACCACAAGTAAACATGTACATCTCCTTCTTGAGGTTAAAAAAAAACACCAACATGATTAAGGCTGATTCAATAAAGCTTCAATTGGCATTGATATTCCAATTTTAAAACTATAGTATGTTGACAAATGTTCTATTAAATTTATTATGCTTCTTTACAGCCATTATAGACAGTAAATGCACTGTGCTATATAATACATAGTGATAAGCACTAACCATAACTCCAAACGTCACTTTGGTGAGTGTACGTCCAGTGAAGAATAGACTCTAGTGCCATCCACTTTATAGGTACCTATATGTACAAATGTTTATGGAAAGGCAGCATTGATTAATTAGTAATTAAAAGGACTCATTTTAAATATCAATATACTTTATTAAAACTGCCGTAGTATATTTTCAAGATCTGTTTTTAATCTGATTTCATAATATCAGTAGTCCTAATACTACAGTGATAAAGGCCACATCCACACTAACATGTGTAAGTTTGAAAACTCTGTTTTCAGTTTCATAACATTTCATCATTTTCTAATGTATGCGTTTATGGAGAGTGTTTTTGAAAATCAGTGCTTTTCCAGTGTGGATGAGAGCCATAAATGTAGTGAAATGAATGCATTTTCAAATGGAAATGTATTAGTGTGGATGTGGCCTAAAATGTTTGTGTGGTTTGTTTTTAAGTGACCTACTTTCCCTCCATCAGCATGATATTCCTTTTCTTCTGCTCCCAGCAGTCTGGCCAGGCCAAAGTCAGTGATCTTTACATGGTTAGGAGTCTTCACCAGCACATTCCTGGCCGCTAAATCACGATGGACCAGGCGACGATCCTCTAAGTAGTTCATTCCCTGTTGAGAACGGTCAACATGTTATTGAAATGCCAAAGAAACGCAGAGATGTCAATAAATGCAATGTGTATTCAATTTAATGTAATTGCCCAAGCCTCAGCACTTTAAAATTGCTGTTTTTTTCTTTTTAGGAGAAAATGTAGTGAATTTATTCATGAGATTTATGGGAGTTGTGGGAGAAGGGGCTTGTAATTTATTTTTGCATAATATTTCACTCATAAATATTTATTTATGAACTTATTCATATTAAGGGTGTTGCAAGATTTATTCTGTACCATGGACTCAAATACGATTTAGGTTTTGGGATTACTATTTACAGTTACATTCTAGACTTCTTGTATTTTTTAATTTCATAGAAATACACTCATTGATCATATTATTAGGAACACTATGGTCCTAATAAAGTGCCTGACATGGTCTTCAACAGCTGTAGCCCATTTGCCTCAAGGTTTGACGTGTTGAGCATTCTGAGATCCTATTCTGCTCACTACAATTGTACAGAGCGGTTATCTGAGTTACCGTAGACTTTCTGTCAGCTCAAACCAGTCTGACCATTCTCTGTTCACCTCTCTCATCCACAAGGCTTTACCATGCGCAGAACAGCCGCTCAATGGATATTTTTTGTTTTTGGCACCATTCTGAGTAAACTAGAGACTGTTGTGTATGAAAATCCCAGGAGATCAGCAGTTACAGAAATACATAAACCAGCATGTCTGGCACCAACAATCATGCCACGATTAAAATCACTGAGATTAAAGTTTTTCCCCATTCTGATGGTTGATGTGAAGATTAGCTGAAGCTCCTGACCTGTGGTGGTTAAAATTAACAGTTGCTCTAAAAGGTGAATTATGTCATTCCTGTGCATGTTTGGGCACCAAAGTAAATTGCAATTTTTTTTGTAATAAATTTCATGAAGATTTTCCCAACTTCCATTGGTCAAATAAATGAATTGTCCCTGCCCAAAATCACACCATTGGTTGAGCCGATGTTTCGGGATGTCAGGATGCTCAAATAAAAATATCAATTATTTTATAGCACCACAATGGCTTATCTATAGTTATCTCTTCTTATTAAGCTAAGATTCTACTGTATATGAGAAAGTATTTTAACACAGAAAAAAAACACAAAAAACAAACACTGGTACTTCAGCTTAAAACAGTCACAAATAACAACATTTCTGGATTCTAAAGAGACACAATGACTGACCAATTCAATTTGAACTCACCTTGGCAATCTGCACACACCAGTTTAACAGTGTTTGTGAACCAATGTTGTCTTTATTCTCTCGTACATAATCCAGCAGGCACCCAAACGGCATAATCTGGGTTATGAGTTGGATGTTGGATGTGAGGCATATTCCCAACAGACGACATATAATATATATAATATATATATATATATAATCATGTAGTGGGAAAACTGTTGACCATAAAACCAAAAAGTCAATATAGAGTTGGAAAATGTATCTTATGGTCTGGGTTTGAAACCTCACAAGTCCACATAGAGATGTCCTTAGTCTGGTTTTAAAAACTGAAAGTCTTGTTCTGGATCTGGGTCTCAATTTATGCTCTCAGATGATTGAAGTCTGTTTCCAGAATGGTATCATGTAGAGAATTATTTGTTGTACCTCATATTTAACAAGCTTGATAGTTTCTTGTTTCCATTAAGCAAAAAAATTAAGCAAAAAAATAAACAAATAATACTAATTATGCCAAATGAAAATTCATAAGGAATTTCCGTTTTCTGGAAAACGAGGTGGAACTCAAGTGGTTTCGTTGTCTGGGTCTTAGGGTTTCTAGTCTTGACTACTGGTCTAGAATGGTCTTTATTGGAACTATAGTGCTCTACATAGTCTATTTTGTCCTTTATTGGAAAAGATGTCACTGATGTTATATGATCGTTCATCAGTTTATTAATATAATTTCCAAGATGAAGTTTAAGCATGGCATAATACTCACACCCAGAATCTCTTTGTTGGCTTTGGGAGAGGTCATCTCTCTAAAAACTTTGATAGCAACAGGAATTTTCACATCCTCACCTTCAGGGATCCACAAACCCTAAGAGAAAGATGATATTAGATAATATTCTGGAAATATTTCTTCAAACTGAGATGTCAGTTCAACAGTTTGCAACCCATTTCACTTCAGTAATATGACATATTTTAGTGTAAAACAAGATATTCAGCATGACAAAAAATGCCGGAATGTATAGACAAAGGCTGATTTGAAGAAACATGGCTGAGCTGAACAAACATGGACATGGTATGACATACTGGTCCATGGCAGCTTTCAATCCCATTCAGAACCTTGCATTCGGGGTCACATTCCAAACACGTGGTATTCTCTGACATGTACTCACGGGGTAATCTGTAGAAACCAGTTGATATCAACATAAGAAGCCAGTATCAACATATTTAACATTTTAAAGGGTTAGTTCAACCCAAACTTATGTCATTTACTCAACCTGATGTCATTCTGAATCCAAAAGACGTTTTTTTCTTCCGTGAAACAAAAGAATGTTGACGCTAATCTTTTATCCATACAATGAAAGTGAATGGTGACTGAAGCTATAATTCTGCCTAACATCTCCTTTACTGTTCCTCAGAAGAAAAAAAATCATAAAAGTTTGAAACAACATGAGGGTGAGTAAATGATTACAGAATTTTCAAGTTTGCATTATAGCCAGACAGGCACATGTCAGCTGTTTCCTTCTCTCTTGTATTCATAAAATAAAAATCTAGTCAATATTTTAACATTCAAAAATATTACAGCAGTAAATAAGGAATACAATGTAATAAAAACACCATGTGTTTGTTGAAATAGCTGTAAAAAGATGTTTAATGGACTAAAGGTGGACACTCACCCTTCCAGCAGGTTGCAGTGACTGACACAGCACTTCCCACAGCTGATGTGCTGGCAGGAAATGCACATTGATGGCCCTGGGCCCCAGCAGCCTTCCTCTCCACACATGCTATCACAAGAGTATCTACACATTAGAGTTTTTATTTGTTGTATACTTACACTACTGCATACTGTTGCATACTGAAACTGATGACTGAGCAACAATAGAGGTCTGCACAGCAATTAAGATGAAACCTGAACACAGCCTCACTGGTACAGACCAGATTTGTTTGTCTATTCTACTATATACTGTCAAAAAAAGCTGTTCTAACACAGTTGTCTCTACAGAGGATATTTTGGCCATGCAAGTTGAGCATGTCCAAGTGCCACTTACCACAGCTATCCATTGCTGCATTGTTGCTGGTTTGAATGTTCTGTTTCTCTGATCTAAACAGCTTTTGCCAGTAGCTACCTTCAACGTAACAGAGGTGCTTGTTGTTCTTAATGACAACATCACCGTCACTGATCTCTTTTAGCGAACGCAGGCCGAGATGCTCTAGGTGTGGGACTTTCACTATAGCAAAACTGACGGTGCCCCTGTATTAGTGAACAAGAAAGAGAGAGGGAGAGAGACAAAGACAGAAGCTGATTTAATGTGCAGAGACAACTATAAGTAATTCGTAGGTTGACGTATGCAAAAGGATGAAACACTAGTCATGTTTCCATCTAAGTTATGAATATAAATGGATAGTTCAAGCAAAAATGTCTTTCGTCATTTACTCACCCTCATGCCATCCCAGATGTGTATGACTTTCTTTCTTCTGCTGAACCCAAATTAAGATTTGTAGAAGAATACCTCAGCTCTGTAGGTCCATACAATGCAAGTGAATGGTGATCAGACCTTTGAAGCTCCAAAATAGAGATAAAATCTGCATAAACATAATCCACTCCAATTGTTTAATCAATGTCTTCGGAAGTGATGCAGTTGTTTTTGGGTGTGAACAGACCCAAATCAGCTCTTTTTTCACTGTACAACTTGCCATTGCAGTCTGTAGGTACGATTAAGATTTCAAGCTCGTCTACACTTCCTAATGCTTGACACATATGCAGAGCACTAGATGGTGCTATAGGAAGTGCAATCAAGCTTGAAATCTTGATCGCCAAGGACACGGCTGTCAAGATGTACAGTTATATTTTGGTCTGTTTTCACCCAAAACCAACTGGACCTCTTCAGAAGACATTGACTAAACCACTGGAGTCTTATGAATTACTTTTATGCTGACTTTATCTCCTTTTTGGAGCTTTTGGTGTCCAGGTCATCATTCACTTGCATTGTTTGAATCTACAGAGCTGTGATATTCCTCTAAAAATCTTCATTTAGGTTCAACAGAAGAGAGAAAGTCATATACATCTAGGATGGCATGAGGGTGAGTAGATGATGAGAGAATATTCCATTTTGGGTGAACTATCATAATTCTATGTCATTCTGGAGGAAATTGTCACAAAATAGATATAAAAATTTAAGCTGAAGCTACTGTGGCTCTTATTAAATGTAATAAATACCTACTAGCGGATTAGGCACCTGAACTTCATCTATGGTATCATCAAAGGTAATGTAAAGTAATAGTAGCCAATCATTTTGAAGAAAGGCTTTGTGTCTGGCATTTCTGAATAACCAGAGCAACATTTCAAATTCTATGCAATGATATTATTTATTATATTCTCTGCACGAATTATGTATTAACTTGGCTTGTTGAGGCAAAGTCATGTGTCTTTTGATGTGCACCTATATTCCTACAGTTTATAAAGTCTATGGGAATTTGTTTGGTAAATGTGTTTCCATCGTAGTTTATGGGCACGTCTATATACACCACCTCAAGCGAGTGTGTGTTTCTTTTTTTGTGTGTATTTTTTACTTGACTTAGGCCAGTAAGCACAGATGAGCAACCACCCAGAACAGAATTTGTGATTCTGTTTGGTGCCACTAGTGAAAAAAATTGAATTTCATCAACATTGCTCAAAGATGACTGTGTTCACATTTTATAGTCCTCTCTTAAATGTATCACAACGTTAGCTGAGAGAGAATTTCTTTCATATGTAAGCAAAATGGACATTATAACAGACATATATACCCACATGAATTGAAATTGCATTGAATCGCGAGCTAGGGATTAAGAATTTAATCTAATCTGGAAATTGTATAAATACTTAGCTCTATTTGGTACTCTAATGCAATAACATCCATACATTTTGATGTGTGCTTTAAGGTCAAATACTTGTTGGGGCCACTGTATAAAAGTACATTTGTAGCATTCATAAACGAATCTCAGCTATTTCTTCTGCATACGGTACATATATTAATACATAAGAATATAAAAGTCTGAGTCTCAAGTTCGAATCTAGGGCGTGCTGAGTGACTCCAGTCAGGCTTCCTAAGCAACCAATTGGCCCAGTTGCTAGGGTGGGTAGAGTCACGTTGTGTTAACCTCCTTGTGGTCGCTATAATGTGGTTCTCGGGATGTCGCGGAGAGTAGCTTGAGCCTCGCGCTAGGTCTCTGCGGTAATGCGCTCAACAAGCCATGTGATAACATGTGTGGATTGACTGTCTCAGATGCAGAGGCAACTGAGATTCGTCCTCCGCCACCCGGGTTGAGGCAAGTCACTATACCACCAAGAGGACCTAGAGCGCATTGGGAATTGGGCATACCAATTCCCAACGGGGAATACCAATCCCCCCCCCCCCCCCCCCCCCCCCATTCTCATATAGGTTCAACACAATCAAGAAGTATAAAATACATGTAAATTTAATCTACTGGCCCATGACTACAGAAAAGCAAGGAAGCTATTGTATATGACTGTGGAGGGGGACGTGGTCATGTGTCTGTCTGTGGGGAGAGAGGAAGCAGTAAGAGCCATCACTTGGTGATTATTGACTGGAAACACCTGTGTCTCATTTCAGTGAAACCGGGCTTTAAAAGGCCGGTGGAACGCCAAACTGGGAGAGAGACTCAGGGTCACAGACACACAACCCTAACTGGAACTGAATGCTGTGAAGCTGTTTATTTTGAATCTAATTAGATTATGTTGACTGTTATCACTGAAGCTGATGAGTGTGTACTGCAATGCCGACTCCCGCGTCCTCCTTTCCACCCTTATACTGAGAACGTTACAATGACTAATGAAAACTGCAACACTCACCAGCCAGTCTGTGGGTTTGGGTCCAATGCAGCCCGCAGCACAGTGTACATTACAGCAGTCGATGGGTTTGGGCCCCTTGCACCTCCTAGAGCACTGCTCAGCACAATTTAACCGAGTCACTGATAGTAAAGACAAAAGCACATGTATTGGGAACTAGTTCACAAACGTTCAAACCATTTATTTAAGGAATACATTGCCTTTACAATAGAACTTACAAGTCTGGCAGTTCTCAGGTCCTGGCGCCCAACACGTTCCATTGAAGCATCCTGTGTCACATCGTCTGCCTGAAGTGGGAAAGATTATTTATTATTTATGTAATCTAAATTGCTCAATTTGTGTCGCACGATTTACAAGGTTCATTCTGAACATCTAAACACTTACACTGAGGGTCAGTCCCACCCGAAACATTCACACCACTGTTCCCATCCACAATGTCCAACCACTGTATGGTCTCCATATTGCACAGCAAAGGATTATCAGCTATTATAACCCCACCTTTGAGAATTTCTGCCACATAACAAAAATAGTTCTGGTTGACAGAGGTTTACAGATAATTTTTCATTGACAAACAAGAAAAAAAAAACATTTAAGAGATTTTAAAATTTTTGTGGAAAATATGAGTGGTGCTTTCCCATTCCCATTATTGTATGATGTTGTGGATGTTGCCAAGCCATTTCTATGCGGTTGCTAAGGTGAGGTGCACACTGCTAGGTGGTTGCTAGGGGGTTCTGGCTGGTTGCTAGGTGGTTGCTTACTACCCAAGACAAAAGAGCCGACCATCAAGTCTCTATGATATTCTGGTCCCTAGATATGACATTCATCGATCTCACTGACATAGTGGCCCTCTTTACCTTTGTTAATTAACACTACACATTATTTGGGTTAATGAGAACACTTTTTTTTTTGTCTGCATCAATTAAATTATTTAAAAATACATTACTTATGCAATTCACACAAAACAATTAGTTTAATACACCTCTACTATGATGAACATGTTTTCAATTATGAGTTCAAAGTCATTTAAAAAAAAAAAATTGGGTCTTAAAGTAAAAAATGTCATGTGGTATAACTGTCTTGAGACAGTAAGAAAATCAAAGTCTCATTAAAAGCAAAATGTGGGAATGAGTAGCACAGAATAATCTTTTATTATTATTTCGGTAACACTTTACAATATGGGTGCATTAATAAGCATTAATTCACGTTTAACTAATGCACAGATAATATTGAGTTAATGTATGACTCATGATTAACTAATAAATTCATTAATGATTGCCACATCAGCAACTAATAATGAGTATGTCTGATTAATATATTAAGTCATATATGAATTGTTATTAATTAATCCATGATGACATTTAATTATTAACAATTCATATATGACTTAATATATTAATCAGACAGACTCTTTATTAGTTGCTGATGTGGCAATCATTAATGAATCGATTAGTTAATCATGAGTCATACATTAACTCAGTATTATCTGTGCATTAGTTAAGCATGAATTAATGCATATTAATGCACCTGTATTGTAGTGTTCCCATTATTTCTTTAAAAAATAAGCAGTGAAACAATTTTGTTTGAAAATATGAGTAATATTTGAAAAACGTTTGTCCACCAAATCATCATGTGGTCATGTGGAGTCATGTGGTGTACCCATTTGGTTGTCATGTGAGGAAAAAAACAACATAAAATAGAGAGGACCCCTTTAGACCCATTGGCTATTTGTGAATAGACTTGTGAAATTCTTATGAAAAGGCACATTTTGTTCAGGTCATTTGGTGTACCCTGAAAATACTTGTTAAAAAAAAATAATAATAAAAATTTACCTTGAAAAATACGTCCGAAAACTTGTGAAATTAATTATTTTGTTGCATACAATCTCATGTATTCAAGGTGCAAGGAAAATATTTAAATAATTACACCACATGACATTTAAATTACATTGTCATACATTTTTTGTTGTTGTTGTTTTTAGAAAATGCTATAAATGTTTTTTAAAAATTGGTGAAACCAAAACAGATTCAAAGATTACATTTCTACAAACACAACATGTTTTAAAACTAACTTTTTAGAACTTCGGATAACCTTATTAGTCAAAGAACCATTTGTTATTTTGATTCAGTACTTGTGTTATATCACTATAACATGGAAACTAATAGTAAGTAGGACTTCATAGTCATGTGTCATGATTGAATACAGCAAAGTACAGTATGTGTGTTGTTTTCCTAGTATTATACAGTACATACAGCATCTTCCGCCACATTGTGGTGCCTGAAAACACATAAATGTACAGTTTGTCATTTATACCTGTTAGGTTTCTTAGAGGCAGTTCTCGCAGTCCACTGATGATACTGCTGTTCTCTGAAGAGCCTTGCCTGTGATAGTTTGCTATCACAGCAAGGGTGTACTTGTTAATGAAGTGAGAATGTCCGCAAATGAGACGCAGGTTTTCCAAGGGAATCACATCCACATAGTTGAAAGCAATTAGAACGTAGCCACCTACTTCCTCAATGCTCTGTGATATGAAATAAACATAAACAACAAGTCTGAAGCAAATGTCCCCCCCAAAAAAAAAAACAGAATCAAATTTGAACAAGTTAAAGTTTCATGTTTGACTGTTTATCCAACATGATCACACTGGCAAATTTGGACATACACCAATTGTTGCAGACAAAACCTTCAACCTCCAGTTTTCTATTTTTTTTATTTACATTTTTTTGGTGATCAGTTTTGTTTATCACAGTTTGACCTTCCCAAAAACTATAGATGGTTGCAAAAACTTTTTTTAAACATAATACATTTGTCCAGACTGGTCTCTGTGAATTCAGCAACAGTAAGTCTAAAGTTATTTAGCTGAAATCGGTCTGTGCTTACTGAAATTCAAACTACTACAGCCCCCAGTGGCCAAAGCTAGAAGTGTTGTCGAATGAATGGGCATGTGTGTGAGCCCGTTTCTAGATTAAACATCCACTAAGTTCTTCCAAAAAGGAGCTGTATTTGCTTGCACAAAACGTTATCATTTGTACTACAGGAAAAAGTAAGCGCATTTTAATTTATGTCAATAACTGTCAATATCTCTGCAGAATAGGGTTGATTTCAGGGTACTGGAACATTTGGTAGCAATATGTTGAGTTCCTGTGTGATGTTGATTTGTTAAATTATTACTATTTTTAGCATTATTATTAGTACCAATAATCTTTTCATATAGTTGTATACAGTATAAGGGCTGCAAAAATATTTTCTGTTATTGTATATAATGACTATATTTGTTATTTAGTGTATAAAGTGATGTCACTTACCTTAAGGAAGGAGAGATCGTGGTACTCCTGAATGTGAGTTATTTCCAAGTTCTCCAACACTATTGTGCAGGTACATCTGTACCATGGTCTTGTAGTGGTGGTCTGGCGTTCCCAGAAGAGTGAGCTTATTACTGGCTCCCTGACACACTTTAGAATAAAACATAGATTTTTTTCAGTAACCCTAGGTAGCAGAGGTGCTGATTAATAAACTACATAAAAGAAACATCTAGCGCATTTACATTTACAGAACTCTGTACGACATTCAGTTCTAACCTGCTATGTTAGATATAGTCTTTGTTGTTAAATTCTATTGTTTCTATATGGCAATTGTGTGACTAAATACAGTAATGTCTACTATCTTATAAGGTTTGATATTTCATAAGAAGAATATACATTTCACAGCTCTCTATTAAATAATCAGGCCTGGATTGGTGAAATAAAAATGTATAAAATTATATCTCTCAACTGTATACCATGTTTTCAAGGAGCTAACGAAAATACAGTAGATGTGACAAATAGTATTTGATTTAGTTTCATACTGTAGCAGGCAATAACTAGAAATTCAGTAAATATAGGCCTACATACTCAGAGTGGATCAAATCATGATGGCAGCAGTGTAGAAAGAGTTAATTCTTTGATGGTTTCAGATAAGAAGATTCCAAATTATTTTATACTAAATATTTGCATTTAAAATGTAAACAAACGAATAGCATATGCTTATGCAGCTATATTTGAAGAGCACCTCTAAATCATCTATACCAACATTACACAATTACCCAAATAACTTACATCACTAGGGACATCTGAACTAAGATAATGGTAACATCAGACTACCCCAAGTGCTTCTTATTATGATATATTTTTTAGCTCAGAGTATTATTCAGTTCTTCGTGCTAACATAAGCTTGTTTTTGTTGAGTAAGTTTGCACGGTTGCAAAAAGTACTGATCTGCACGAGCACAAAAAGTCAACAGAATTCATCATAATGCATCCTGTTTTCAATCTAAAAGGTCTTTCCTGGAAAATACCTGTAGGGAAAATCTTATTTCCAATGTTAATACATGCTTCTGCTTTAACAGAAAAACCAAAATGTGTTGGCTTTGGAAAACTGGATTTTCAGATGTGTTAAATGCATGTCTTCTCCAAAAAAAAGTGGGTCTTTTTGCAGAAGAGAGGCGGTGGTTTTCTACGAAAAATTCTATCACTATGACTCTGTGGCACTATCAAAATATTGCTTTATTTGTTTGAGTGTCCCGACCATCCAACACAACATTGATTCAACCAATGGTGTTAGTTTGGGGTTGGACTTTGTTTGTTCGATCAACGGCAGATGGGGGTTGTATTAGAAAAATGTTGGAAAACATTTATTTTTGCTATTCCTTTTGATGGCTTCGAAATAACACACTTCAGATAAAAAAAAAAAGAAGAAAAAAGTATTTTTACTTCGGAGTAACAATTTCACATGCTTTTGGTTATTAAATCATCTGTTCACACACACTCACACTGGCAATATGTTCTGTCCACAGCAGTGTCTATAAGTTATTGTTGTCACCCCAAATGAGAGACATGTTGTTACCAACTTAATGGCAGTAAATACAATTTACAGCATCTCAATCCAACAGAGATGTCTCACTTCATTGTGTGTCTCTAAATGAAATAAGCCAACATATTGTCTATGTGTGACTTCACTGTTAAAATAAAACCATTGTATGAACTCAGTTCTTTGCTGGCTGAAAATTTTCCTGCTATTTTGTAAACAGCATGGACTTAACACAATGCCTATATCTAGATAGTCACAAATATGTAACACATTGGTTTGTTTGATTTTAGAAAAAAACTATATACTGTAATGATCATACCATGTTTGTATTTTGCAAATCACTTTCTGAAGAAAATATTAGCAAGTACAGTACTTGCCCATGCAAAAGTAGCCACTTGTATGTTAGGATGTTATGGGTGATTGCAAGGGCATTGCTGTGCAGTTGCTAAGGTGTTCTGAGTGGTTGTTAGCACATTGCTATGTGATTGGTAGGTTCCTCTGGATTGTTGTTTAATGTTCCATGTTAAAAGAGTCCATCCCTTAGTATCTGTGACATTTTGCTCCCTAGATATGTTTCGGGTCCCTCATTGAATGTAAATCTATGGGATTTTTTCTTCTCATAGAGTATGCTGGTAGTTTTTTTCCTGCACTGTTTTCAGAATAAACACATTCACATAGCTTTGAGGCAATTACCTTGTTTCATCGTTGGCCATGAGTTTTACGCCATCAAAGAATCAGATAATCCCACCCACCCACCCCCATGGAATGGGGCAAATCTGAAACGTTAAAATACTCAATGTTTCAAAATAATAGCCACAAAACGTATTCATTGTGTGTTAACATGAGTTTAGTGTGATGAAATAGTTTACTAACCTTTTCTGTTTAAAGTTATATCTAATTTGAGAACTTCGCTGCAATGATGAAGTCATGCCATAAACCTCGCAAAAATAAATCTTGCAAAAATAATGATTTAAACAACTTCACAGATCAAATAATGCATGAGTTAATGTAAGTTCTTTTATATAATTATAAGCTTCACATTTCTGCCTTTAATCCCTACAAAAATGGGCCTCATTGACTTCCATTGTAAGTGTCTTACTGTAACCTCGTTTGTTGCTGGGTTTTTTTAAGGATGGATGAGTTGAAATTATTTTTGTGGTTATCAACATTATTCCACAAATGCAGTCGATTAAGCTTATCTTGTATTGTACACAGAATATTTATTTATCTTTCAAACATGCCCAACAATTGTGGACAATTAACCTGGAAGTTATCTTTACTTAAAACGCACTATTCTGTATATGCTGCCATCTCACAACGTATGATTGACTTTGCTGTCAATCACCCATCAAAGTGCTGTCTATTATACAGTATCTAAACATGTATGAAATTTTATATTTTATTGATATTTAATTAGATTGAATTTCTCTATCTAGCCATAAAATTCACAGTGCAGGGATTAAACTTCACCATGACCTTCCCCTGATGGAGTGGGCCTACTATATATAATTTTAACTAGGAATCAATTAAACATGTCATACCACTTACTAGATCAATAAAATATGATGTTTAAATAGATGACAAGAACTAAACTGGCATTGTCAAAATCTACAGTAAAGATTAATGTTTGGCACAGTTATTCATCTAGAGAATTCATTTAAATTGATTTGTTATTTTCCATTCAATTTAGCCTATATAGCTTCTAGCTGGTGGTCTTTTTCTATGTAAACATGTGCTAGATGACTTTGACCATTGCTCAACATCTCCCTGTTTTTCATCATCTCGCACAGGAGCATTTTTTAATGCAAGAATGCGTTTGGTCTGAACGCCCCCTAATATGATCAGATGTATTCATACCAGCTCAGATGTGTAACTAAATTGTTTTTCAATAACAATGTAAAATAGCTGCAATTCATAACAGAATGCTAGTACGCATTGCAGTATGTGTCAGTGTTGCAGCAAAGTGCTATAGTAAGCATTAGCATAAATTGTCTTCTTCTACAGTCAGTTTTCTCTACTACTACTGTGATGGCAGTGAAACAGTTTGTAGAGAATCTTGCTGAAGAAGTTAATTATCTTGTTAGCAATCAGAATAATTAAAAATCCGGTTTAACACATATCTCTAAAAGCATGAAAGCTTCTCTAGTTGGCTTTACTTATCCATTTTTTAGCCTGGTGAGTTTCAAATGCAGGACTGTTTTGGTAGCCACCATCTGCTGTTAATTTACAAACTGGCAAAACACCTCAAACAGTATTCTGAACACAATGTGCCCAAGTAGACTAGATACCAGACCACAAACAGATGCTAAGGGCCCAGACCCCACTCAGTGGGGCAGCTGTCTAGAGATACCATCTGCTGGTGTTGAACTCTTGGCCTTCATCCTGTGGTCACCAGTTTCAAAAGTTCAGCATTTTAAATATGTTTGCCAGTGTTTCAGTCTTAAAAACTTTCATTACACTTAGCAACACAAGAGACTCAAGAGACTTGACTTTGGGTCAATCTATCTATCACCCACCCATCCATCCAATTACTTGAATACAATCAATCAATCAATCTATCTATCTATCTATCTATCTATCTATCTATCTATCTATCTATCTATCTATCTATCTATCTATCTATCTATCTATCTATCTATCTATCATCCACCCATCCATGTATCCATCCATCCATCTATCTTGGAATTATATGGAATTACTTCTATCTATCTATCTATCTATCTATCTATCTATCTATCTATCTATCTATCTATCTATCTATCTATCTATCTATCATCCACCCACCCATCCATGTATCCATCCAACCATCTATCTTGGAATTATATGGAATTACTTCTATCTATCTATCTATCTATCTATCCTTAACGTCAAAAGTGTGGACGTATTTGAATTAATTTATGTTTCTATATTATTGCTTTCCCATCTAAGGACTTGTAGATAAACAGAAATAAATCTGCGTCAGGACTAAAACGAACCCTCATAGTATGTTGAAGTCGCTTCACTTACCTTTCCTCTCCGACACGGAACACCACACTATGCTTATCAACCCAAAATAGACAATTCCCAATTCCCAACATAGTGTTCGCTCCGTAAATATTGTATTTTCCAGTGGATTCATTTGAAAGCATTATTTTGCTAAACTATTCCCCCAAATAAAAAGTAAGGTTGCTCGTAAAGGAGATTGACAGCACCTGTACAACCAGTTGCGCTTTTAACCACAACGCAAACTGCGTGGGGCCCCGGACGTCGCCCGCCCCGGTAGGAAGCTGCTGGGGTCGGGACAGCTGAGTTTTTTAAATAGGGTTCGTGTTTGTAATTTATGAAAAAATATATTTAGCCGTCCGAGATTGTTTCGCGCACGCGTTCTCACTTACAGACACGTGCAAACGGATGAGTTAAGGGCTGTTAACACCAAACGTGTTTTTGCCTATGTCTGCTCTGTTTTGTCATTGTTTTTCTGTGTGAACGCGCTGGACGCACGTCCATACCTGATGCACCGCGTCTTGTTATTTCTTCAGTGTCTCACGGAGGACTGGCACATTTTTAAACACTGTCACCAGCTAATTACTGTAAAACCTGATAATGGCTACTGCAATTGATGTGTACAGTAATTTACATAGCCTACTGTAATTGGTAGGAATATTACTGTAAAAATATTAATTGCAAAGTAGGCCTAATTAAATGTAAATATCCCATTACTTTTTAAAATATTGTAGTATTATTATTATTATTATTATTATTTTAAATAATTTATTATAAATAATGAAGAAAACACATTAGTTTATTTGTTATTTAATGGAGAGAATGACAAGAATAGGGGAACTGTATCATGGCACACTGTAATTCTAGTAAAACATTAAAGGGAACATTCACACAAAAATGAAAAATCTCTTATCATTTACTCACACTCATGCCATTCCAGATGTGTATTGCTTTCTTTCTTCTGCTGAACACAAACAAGTGCAAGTGAATGGTGACCAGAAGTTTGAAAAGCACATAAAAGTAGCATAAAAGTAATTACGAAGACATCAGTGGTTAAATCCATGTCTTCAAAAGTGATATAATATGTGTGGTGTGACAAGCAGATCAATATTTAAGATATTTTTTCTAAAAAATCTCCACCTTTGACCAGCCCCAAACAGTATAGGTTATGATATGCACAAAGAATGCTTTTGCCAAAAAAAACAACCCAAAAAAACAAGAATAATGTGGAAGTGAAAGTGGATATTTATTGTATAAAAGGACTTCAATATGTATCTGTTTCTCACCCACACCTATTTCACTCCTGAAGACATGGATTTAACCACTGGAGTCGTCTGGGTTATTTTTATGCTGCGTTTTTGTGCTTTTTTGGACCTTCAAAGTTCTGGCCACCATTCACTTGCATTGTGTGGACTGAAATATTTTTCTAAAAAACTTTGTGTTCAGAAGAATAAAGTTAGTCATGCACCTCTGGGATTGCACGGGGATGAGTAAATGATGAGAGAGTTTTCATTTTTGGGTGAACTATCCCTTTAAGTAAAATACTACATTAACTAAAAAGGCAACATGGATAAAAATTTATACATATTGAAGAAATACATTACTTGCTCATTTTACAGAATCTATTTACCCTATAAACTACTAACAATATATTGGTAGCATAATAACTGTATTATTATATAATTTACTGGCCATTTTACTGTATCATTATATTATGGTAATTTATTGGCCTTTTTTTTGTTTTTTACCATAATATGATAATTTTGGGAGAGCAAGAAGCTTTTTGAGAAGCAAATTAAAATAATGCTTACTCAAAATAACTACTTCAGAAAAGGGTGCTAATTTTAAACACATTTAGCATTTTATAACATCTGAAGTATTCTATAAACAAATCAATCTCCACTCTGAATGGATCAGTCAATGTGAGCCTGAATTTTTTTTCAAAACTGTATTATTATATTATGGTAATTTACTGGCCATTTTACAGTTATTTACCTATACACTACATTAAGGGTTAACAGTGTTTAATGCTCCAAAATGGTAGCATAATGGAAAATAATGTTTTCAAATAAATAAATAAATGACCAGCAATATCATTTAAGAAGCAAAAATACCTGTCCGTATGCATTGGACATGATTTGGGTAGGCTACAATGGGGCAAAAGGCATTTTATCCCAAAATGCTAAATAGAAACAAAAACTACCACAGCACCTGAACACCTGTTTGTCACTATGTACTGCAAAATATTCCTGATCTATGAGATCTGTCTGTGTAATGTCTAAAGCTTGATTTTGAGTCAATTTGATCTAATTTTTAATATTATTTTAAATGTTGCAGATATAGCTAATTAAAATCCCCAAATTAACATGTTTATTTTGAGACAAAATTCATATTTATAATTTTTAGTTTTGTTCAAGGTCATTAAATCAAGTTTTTGTATTAACTGTCCAATAAGTGAAAGGATAGTGTTTGGGGTAAAGAAAAAAAGAGAGAAAAAAAGCCCCCCTATTGCAGGTATCTAAAAGCCCCAATAAAACAAATGTTTTTTTGTTTTTTTTTGTATTAACTGGGGCGAATAGATTTGTTCTGAAATTTTTTCAAAGTGGGCTCACATTAACTTATCCATTCACAGTGGAGATTGATTTATTTATAGAATACTTCAGATGTTATAAAATGCCAAATTAAAAGCATTATCTTAATTTGTTACTCAAAAAAGCGTCTTACTCTCCCAATTGCATTAGTTGGCATTTTTGGCACTATACTGTAACTATTGCCCCAATATCTACACAATAAACCTATAGGTGCCTTTTACCCCAAGTGTGTCAGCCTTTGGTGTGGGGAAAAGTCTCCCTCGCCACTTTTTTTTTTTTTTTTTTTTTACAGAATTTTACAGAATTTAACCTTCAGTTATTATTTATTTTCACACAATATGATGCGCATCAATATAAAAAAATAATAATTTTGTTTTTATCTTGATTTTGTGACCAGAAAAAAAGCAAATCTTCCTTAAGGTGTGCATTTAGCCCTGTTGTACCCTACTGATATTGATATTGGCAACTGTACACATTATGAAATATGATATTACGTTTACTGAGCAAACACCAGTTGGAAAAATCTGCATTGAACGATGCGAGCTGATGTAAAATCATAAGCATCAAATGTGTAAACATTTTGCTGGCTGTTATGTTTTATGTTTCGTTTCCTATGCAGTTTAAGTATTGTGGAGAGTCAAAATTGCATAACAATGTATGCTGAAAAGAAGCTTCCCAAGTTTGAAGGAAACATATTATGTTCTATTGTTGAATTGTCTTTGTGCGCGTGCCTTTTTGCCATGGCAACATCAAACTTCGCTTCAGGCTGTCAGTGCACGCGCGCAGAATAGAGTTCCCTCAGAAAGGTGAGTGCTCTAAAGTATTGCGAGGGAGAAATAATGACATTAATTATTCTAAATTGTGTGTTTTCAATCATTTGAAGTTAGATTTGAGTGTGTTTATGCAGGTTCTAATATTAGTGAGGTATTAATAAAAACAAAAACTTTTTCTTCAACTTTGACGCGTTTGCTATGTACTTCACGGTCATTGTAAACGGTCCTGTCACGTATTTTACATGACACTAGCATAACAGTTTTTAATTAAGACTCCCTCAAATATATATGACTAATTATTTCTTGAGCTTTTAAACTACATCTTCCTAACATGGAACAGTACTTCAGTTTAATCTGTATTTTATTCGCTATATTTGACCAAATGTTAATTTTAAATTGGTTTTCGAGACGATCCCAAGTCCCATAGACGTACACTGACAGAATGACCGTTTTTTTTCAAACTCCAACCATGGCACAATTCAAATGTTCAAACACATACACGGCCACTCGCGCTTGACAAAAGTCTCATTTGAATTTCTTGTCTTTATGAAATTATTTATTTTTCTCTCCCAGTAAGAGATTCAGAAACACACGTGTGTCAGAAAAGTTTGAAGTGAATGAAGTTAAGTTCTCTCCCCCTATGGATGACAACAACAGTGAGGGTGGGAGGACAGTGGTACCTGACGTGCTCCTGGAACAGAACCAGAGATCTGGATCTGGGCAGGAAAGCGATATGTCAACTAACCTGCTCCAAACTTCAGATCTGGACCTAGAAGTGAAGCCACCTCTAGTCAGTGAACAAGGTATAATTCATGTTTGTGTGTGAGAGACATGCAGTAGGATCCAAAAGTCTCATAAAAAAAAGAAAAAAAAAGAAAATGTGAGATTTTTTTCATAAATTATATTATGAACATTGCCATTTAAGTTAAACATTGAATTGAAAAAATAACATGTATTTTAGATGTCTGGCAGTTGTGACATAATGTTTCACTGTCCCTTCCTAAAAAATTATGAAGAAAAAATATATATAAAAAAATACATTTATGACTAAAAATATGATCACACCTTTCATTTTATGATGAAGAATAATGTTTGTTTGTGTGAGACATGCATTGGGATCCAAAAGTCTAATTAATTAATTATTTATTTTTTATTCGAATTTCTTTTTTTTTCCCCATAAATTATTATCAGCATAACCATTTAAGTTAAACGTTGAATTGAAAAAAGTACATGGACTTTTAGAATTATATGAGCAGTTGTGACATAATTTTTCACTGTCCCTTCATAAAAAAGATTAAAAAAAGGATTACAAATAAAATGTTTAATAATTTTTAGAAATGTATGAATAAAAATATAAACATCATAGCCTAAAAATATGATCACACCTTTTATGAAAAATAATGTTTGTGTGCTATAAATGTGGTTTGAGGACATTTCTAGTGTCCCCATAATTCAAATCACTTAAATATTTTTTTGAAAATATAAACATGCAGAAAGTTTTTTGTGAGGTTTAGGCTTAGTGGTAGGGTTAGGGGATATAATCTATATTATATATCTGTCTGTGTGTGTGTGTGTGTGTGTGTGTGTGTGTGTGTGTGTGTGCGTGCAGTATAAAAATGATTATGTCTATGGAGAGTCCTCATAAGGATAGCCGCACCAACGTGTGTGTGTGTGTAAATTACCATCTTTCTCAATATGTCTCAATTTCATCATGCAGTTTTGAGCATAATATGGAAATATAACATAAGTTTAATGTCCCTAGTGATGAATAGTAAATAAGAATCTGTTTTGTTCAAGTAATACATATTATCATACTTGTATAATAAATATGTTTTATTCAATTCTAATCCGTTTTTATTATTTTATTATTATCTTTTAATTCTAAAACTTTATTTCCAGGTTAAAAGTTTTTTGAGTTGCAGATTTTGAATTTTGTGTCCCAGATTGTGGACTCTGACTTTTGAACCCCACTGTATACATTTTGATAGATACACTCACTGTGCACTTTATTAGGAACACCTGTACACCTACTTATTCATGCGATTATCTAATCAGCCAATTGTGTGGCAGCAGTTCAGTGCATAACATCAGGTTGATATGGGTCAGGAGCTTCAGTTAATGTTCACATCAACCATCAGAATGGTGAAAAAAAAAAACGATATCAGTGATTTCGACCGTGGCATGATTGATGTGCCAGATTGGCTGGTTTGAGTATTTCTGTAACTGCTGAACTCCTGGGATTTTCACAGCTGACAGAAAGGGCACGGTAACTCAGATAACCACTATGTACAATTGTAGTGAGCAGAATAGCATCTCAGAATGTTAAACACCCGCAGTCCCTCTACAGTTGGCATTGCATTTTTATTTGCATGTTATATAAATGTTCACCATTATGATTATGTTTTCATGAAAAGAAATACCAGTACTTAGTTATTTATAATGTCTTTGACAGCATGGGGGCCCTCTAAAACAGCCCTGCCTAAAGCCAAAATGATTTTACTACAAAAATGCTTATTAAAGGTCGAATTCTATGTGTTGTTTACCTAAATATATTTGATATGGATATATTGAAAATAGGTGTGGTTAGAGGCAAAACAGGGAAAAAGAAAAAGGAAAAATACACCAGTCCATCGACATTACCACCTGCCACATTCCCCACCAGCAACACAGCTGTGAGTATTATTTAATTTTATTGATCTGAATGAATATATACAGATTTTTTATTTTATGATTACAAGGCTTATAGTCAATAGTCTCCGCAGAGATTTGACCTTAAAAAACATCTATGGGCACATCATCTGAGGCTGAGACTAGGCTATTAATAACTATTTTCATTATTCAGTTAACTTTTTACTGAGCCCACAACATGCATATTAATGCATGTGGCGATTTTCCATTTACCCAATCCCTATTATTTCAGTTATTTTTCCTCAACAGATTAATTGATGAGAAAATGGAAGCTTTTATTTACGTCTTGTGCTTCTCAGATTTTTCTTCTCAGAAACACACCTACTATGATCTCACATTGTTCTCCTCAATATTCAGAAGAGATCCTAACAATGTCACACTGTCATTGCGATAATGTTTGCCTCTCAACAGGCCTGTAAATTGTCATGAATTGGTCAAACTGGTACAAATGTATGGACTAATTATATAGTAAACAACTCGTCACTATATCACCCCTATCATTCACGTCCTAATCGAAATGAATTTAATCTGTGTGTGATCTGGTTTTTGGTGAAATCTCAGTTTGATGTCTCAACAGGTTAAATTAATGCTTAAACAACTGTCTCTGTGATTAAAAGGGATACTACTGTATTTACAGAGGATTTGTTGACTAATGGTCCAAATAGATTGCTAATAATAATGATAGTCAAATTATAGTTAGTATTAACACATAAAAGCTTCATAAAAATATGCTTTTTACTAATTTATTTACTTTTTTTATTTTTACTTTTTATTAATTAAAATATTATTTTGAAGCAAAGTAAAAACAAATATGTTCATGAAATTTACATCAAGCACTGGTCCTTCTCTTTTAGGCATCAAGAAAACGCTCTGTGATACTGTCAAGTGAAGACACAAAGAGAAAGGTTGAAAATGTTAAAGCTCTCAAAGATAAACGGAGAGCAGCTCTTGATGACCGATACAGGTACCTCATCTCTTTGACTGCACTAGTAATCGATGTAGAGGAGGCGGAAGTCGAGGAGGCTTTCATATCTGATGATAAGGTGGGCAAAATATGACACCATTGATCTCTAATGAAACTCACAACATAACAGAACATGTTGTTGTCGTATATGAATGAATGTATGGCCCTGTTTACGCCTGTTTTTATCCACCTCAGGTGATTAGATCAGAAGTGGTCAGGTGAAACACATCATGTAAAGTTACGCATATCAGTTGTGCCTCCTGTGACCACTTGTTTTTGAATTTCATGAGGAGGGTCTCTGATTTTATGGCTGCAAACTTCTCTCACTACATCAATGTTATTGCATGAGGATAAAGTGCAAAAAATGGAAAAGAAATTCTCTATTATTGTAGTTTAGTACCTCTATTATCTGAGATGTGCATGCTTCACATCAAGGTTATAATTAAGGTATTTAATTAACTTTTTTGCCCAACAGCCACAGTGGCTGGTGAATTTCCAATTTTACCAGCTACTTTGATTTTTCACACATTTACATTTTTACTACTTTAAACTTTTACTAAATGGTTGAATTTTGCATTTAGCTGGTGCAACTAAATTTTTAGGTGGCATTGGTGCAACTACAGATTTGACCAATTCTCTCTCTGTCTCTGTTAATGTGCTGCCATTTTCTGTTAAGCAACATCAAATGACAAACATAAAAAGCGAAACTATCTGCTATTCAAAGCAGATTTAAGCTCCAGTGCACATATTGTAATAAAACATAATTGTTTTGAATATTAAAACACACCATGTCGTTCAGTATGCTTACCCCTTTCATTTACCCTGCCGCTCACACTTTACCAAAGTTGCATTGAGAAGTACGGTATTTTTTAAAAGACAAAGAATATTGTGCAATGAGCAGCCTTATTTATGTCTGAATAAATTCCTGAGACATAATGATTATCATCAGGTAAATCTTCCAATTACTGATGTGTGAAAAATGCACAAATCCCAAGCCTAATATTTTGAAACCCTGTGTTAATAAAAATAGAAATAAAACTAAAAACTAAAATAGAATTATAGATTAAAGTGAAGCAAAAACTACAATTAATTGAAAAAATAACTAAAACTGGCAAACACAATTTGTAAAATAACTAAAGCTAAACTAAATAATATTTTAAAATTGAAAATTAAAACTATATAAAAAAACTCAAAACTATAATAAACTAGCTTCACATGATCTGTGTCACTGCGTGTTGATATCATAAATACTGTGAAGTCTTGTGCGTATATTCATGTATGTGCTTTTTGTTGTATTGTTCTGTTTAGACAGTTATTTCCTCAGTCATACATGATCAGCAAATTTCCCTTGTTTTATGCCCTTACTTTACTGCTGTGAATGACACATCAGGTCGGATATGCATTTACCAATCCAACGTGGTCACATGTTTGCAACCATCTCTTAATTTGGTTTGTGTGATCCAATCACAAAACGTTTAGGACTCCATTTAAACCACATCACTTAAAACAGATCTTAAAGCCAGGTGTAAACAGGGCCTATGTGTGATTATACAAGGCATATCCTCGCTGCTTCTATAAGAAATGGTTTATTCTGCAGTTCAACATGTTCCAAGAATTCTTTGCAGCCAACGGTTCAAGAAGACTGATGCTCTTCTACCAAGCCATTCAAACGGTGAAACACATGCAATGTGATGATAATTGTAAAATATCCCAAAACGTTTCACCTTCATGATAATAACTAGCCAATATCTGCCTGTATTTCTCTATAGATCAACACTGGGAACGAAGCCACAAATTTAGCCATTGGACAGAAGAAACTGTTTCTTACAACAGGCTCTGAAGAGGTACAATACGTTAAATGATTTGCATCATTCCTTGGTAAAGCTACACAAACAGCACAAGCAAATAAGCAAAACTATCAGCAGGCACAGTTCCTTCTAAGTGAATACCTCCATGTGTTTCTTTTGTGTGAGAAGCAGATGGAAGTTTAAATAGTTATTTACTGATAATCATCCATTCTGCTATAGCTCTCAAATCTCATTAATGAAAGCATATTCAAACTTGGTGTGTCAAACCTCGCAGTTCCAGCTTTGATGTAACTGACACTAAACGCAGTTGGAACTTGCATGTCTCACAACCAATCCTGACATATTTGAATATGATATGACATTTTTTATGAGATAGATAGTAGCATATTCGTAGGGGAACAATATGTGGGTGAGTAAATGTTGACAGAATAGTCATAATTTTTAGGTGCATTGCTCCTTTAACTGACTTGTTAGGCAGAATAATAGCCTCTGTCACCATCCACTAGGGGTGTGCGATATATATCCTCTACAATATCGCAATTGTTGTTTTAACGATATGCAAAATCACATTATCGAGTATGTCACTCATTTTCAAAAACGAATCAAAAAGCTGTATTAAGTGTCCACGAACTCACTGCGTTGTATTTACTACTGTACTTGCACATTCAGATCGTAATTGTGCAATCACTGCACATTAGATTGCGGTGTGTATGACAGAAGTTAAAAATGAGCGAAGAAACGGCAACATGGGTCGCAATCAATAGCATGGAGGTGGTTTGGTTTTGAAAGGTCAGATGCGAGTCAAAAGACACCAATCAGCAAACTGTGCTGAAAATCGGTTACAGTCAAAATCAGCTTGACGACCATCCTGTTTCGCCATCTTCGAACTACCCACCGCACTGAATATGAGGAATATGAAATGCTTCGCGAGTTGAACACAACATGTCTGCAGCTGACAGGGTAAAAGCAAAAATACTATGGCAAGATAACAAACGCTGTCACCAATTTTATCGCAAAAGACCTGGTGCCAATTCAAGCGGATGAGAGAAATGGTTTTAAACAACTTTTGAAGACTTTAGACCCAAGATACACACTGCCTGGCCTTTTTTTGGCATCTTTGACTTTATGCAAAATTTTTACAGAAGGGTGTAATTTATTTACAAATGCAATAATTGTTTTTTTTTCTTGTGCTGTGTTTGAAAGACATTTGCATTTGGTGACTTTTATTATAATGACATATTTTTGCTTCTTACAGCAGAGCAGAGTTTTGTATTGTTCTTACTTGAATGCTTCAGTTTTAAATTATAAAGACCTATTTTCCTTCAATAAACTGTTTCGGTTAATAATATCAACAATCAATATTATCATGTTATGCTTTAAAATATTGCAAGAGGGAACTAGTACAATATAAGTCTTGTACGCTGTTTTTTTGAAGGATGCAATATATTGTCTGTTTATCATTATTGGCAAAATCCCAGAAAATATCGAGATATAATTTTTTGTCAATATCGCACACCCCTACCATCCACTGTTGAAAGTGAATGGTAACTGAGACTAAGATACTGCCTAACATCTCCTCTTCTGTTACACTGAAGAGAGAAAGTCTAATGGGTCTGGAACAACATGTGGGTGAGCAAAATATGACAGCATTTTTGGTGAACTATCCTTTTAAACTTACCAGTGGTAACTACAGATGTTTTGTCATTACAACCAGGCTAATTTAAATGATAATAGTAGAAGGCAATATGACAAGACAAGTTGTTCCAGATACTTTATGTATGTTGCTAAAGAGAAAAACAATGAATCGGGTCACTTCTTCACTAATCTGTATTAACTGCAGAGTCTGAACGGGCTGTGTGTACTTTTCCTGAGGAGCTCTGAGAAGGCCATAACAAGTACTAACATATCCCAGGTCAGTTGGTCTTTTTCAAGTGTAACTGATCCTGTCTGGTATTGTCTATTAGTCAATCAAATGTCTTGTGACGTTCTCTGCAGGAGGTGACTTTCACAAAGCTCGATGGCACAGAGGGCTCGGAGGGCTTGCTGCGAAATTTTGAGTTACTTTTTTCTGGAGTCATGTTACCAGCATTAAAGGCAAAAGAGGTACACGTTTTCTAGAATTTTATGAAAGGTACTGGAAAATAGACATATAGGATTTGTAAAAGTGTGTATAAAGCCAAATCGCAGTAACTACACCAACACTGAAAAAAATAAATGGCTTCAAAGTTTTTTTGATTGCCTGCAAATTAAGTCTCTCACAGGACAGATCATAATTAAAGAGACCCAATTTTAGTCATAACTCTGTTTTGACTTAGTGTGTAGTTACTGCATTTTGCCTATGCATGGCAAGGTTGCTTGCTGTACAGCTGGCTCTGTAAGCTAATAATTGGTAATAATAAATAGTCTCCAAAATAAAAAATGATCTTTGTTTACACTGAAAAAAAATGTGTCCAGTAACCTGATAAATTTGTAAAATCTGTAAAACAAAAACAGCTAAACAAATCATTCTTATATCAATCAAACATTTCTTTCAGGACTGGGGGGCTTTGCTGGGTGGCCAGACAAACCCAGAGGTTCAAGACTTCCTGAATTCAGTGGAAAAATTCACCACTAATCTCTCTTCATTGGTGAGATGCACAGAGCAAAGGTTTCGTCTTCATAGCATCCCATCAGATGCAGATCTGAGTCACTTACAGAAGCCTGCAGACTTTGACAAAGCAGGTAAAGGAGAAAATATGAGAATAAAAGACATTGATTTGTCTGTGATTATTAATATCAAAGTATTAGTGGTGAAATTTGAGACTGATACTATCGCTGATTTTTTAACCCTGTAATTGGCCAATGAGAGCTGAGACAGCTATGTTGTCTTTTCCATACAAAGCTTTAATTGTGTGGAAAAGACAGCATGTATACTCTGCAAGAACATTCTTTTGTTTTGTCAAATGTGTTTGCTATTGGCTGGGTGATATATAAAATGTTGTGATTATTTGAATGCACTTGTGAAAGGCTGTTTCATACTGGCTGTGCAATTAGACTAATAGGGACGGGGGGTCTGCCACTTATTCATTGAAAAAATACACCCATTTCAGAGCACACTGAAAAAATGTGCTTCATGTCATAACATCAAAATTTACTGGCTTTATTCAAATCAAGAACCTCACTGACTACATTAGTTTACACCAACAAAACTTAATTCTGTTATTTAAGTCATGGTAGAAAGCTCCTCAAGGTAACAATGCATTTTTTACAGTGCCTTTACATAAATATTGAGATTTACTGTATACCGAATATCATTAAAATGATGAAAAAAATATTGAGATATATGTTTTTAAGCTATTTGATACAGCCCTAGTTTGTGACATTGACAAACCAGTCCCAAAACTTTTTTTGTATTGGCTATGGCCTCAAGTTAAAAACTCAGAGCTGATGCAAAGTCTGGAATCACTGCTGTTGCACTGGGCTGAGCAGATAGAACAAGTACTGACAGAGAGTGAACACATCAGGAAAGAATCAGATGACATTGGGCCCTCTGCTGAGCTAGAGCATTGGAAACGCAGAATGTTCACATTCAACAGGTACATAATGTATTTATCTAGCAGTGTCTGCATATTCAGTAACAACTTCTCAAAAACATTTGTTTTATTTAGTGTTATTTAGAAATTACTTTCTTGTTTGTAAATATATGGCTATTCATTTTACCGTGTATGTGTTTTCTAGCCTTATGGATGAAATAAAGAAACCCGATGTAAGGAAGGTCATTGGTTTATTGTCAGGGGCCAAATCCAAGGCACTAAGAACATGGATAGAATTGGTCAGTCCAGTGGATTTTTTAAATTTTTTTGGTTCCGCTTTAGTACAAGCATTTATTTAATACAAAATACAACATATAATATTCAAAATTGATTTTATGGGTGAATCTCACCACAAAATCAAAAGAAAACAAGAAATTATATTTTGCATAATGTTATGAAATTATTTTATTGTGAAACTTCTACGCCACCAAATGGAATTGTAAAAATAAACACTGTTTTCAAAACAACTTTCTGAAAATGCCACTTGTCTGAAATTAATCAAACAAACAGATAGTGCCACCCATAACTCACACAAAATTTTCATATTGTTTACGGTTTTCAAGAAAATTAACTTATGAATGGCTTACTTATTGTTGTCTTTTCATGTTAAGCTGGGATAGGAGAAAACATTTTTAACCAGAAAAGTTACACACTTTAGCTTTAAGCACATTACCCCATTACACATTAGTATAATGCGGAAAAAAATCTCTTTCCCATTCTCAACATGAATTCAATTGTGTATAACAAATACACTATGATGTATAAATATGTATCAAATTAAATAATATATCATTACTTTTCCACATTACAGTAATAAGTATTTGGGAAATTTGCTTAATTTTCATTAAAATGATGTCAAAATGCAAAACATCTTAATGACAGTAAAGATAATTGGGAACATTTTCATAATTTTCATTAAAATTATGTCTGAATGCAAAACATCTTAATGGTTTTAAAAAAGGCTTAATTTTTTGTGTGCAAAATATAATTTCTTATTTTTAGGGGTGAAATATGAACTAGACAATAACAGATGTTTTTTTTTATTATTATAATTTTTTTATTTATTTTTTTGACACTATTTTCTATCTGTAGGATAGAAATATCACGGATGTGTCCAATGAAGCTAAAGATAATGTGAAATATCTGAGCACTCTGGAGAAGTTCTTTGATCCTATGGGAAAATGCACTCCAGTAAGGACCAATAAATGGCATAGTTCTGAAATGTTGGATTCCTGAGGCCCATCTCACAAAGTCGGTTTAAGTGGCAACCCATTTAAGTTTCAGTTTAGTTTGAGCTAACTCTGGTTTTATCTGCTAATCCGTCCTGTATGCGTCCTGGTAGCAGTGAACCTCGCCTGTCAATCAACTGCTGCACTTAAACAAGAGTTAAAAGTTTGCCGATAACAAGAGATTTGAAAAGGAATTAACCGTCCAATCTGAATATTTTAAAACGCGGAGACATACGCAAAGACGAGAGCTTCACGGATCTTCATTACATTAGTGTGTCTGATATCAACGCATATGACAAGCACGAACACCTGAAGCTCCTCTAATACAAGTAATCCACTAAAATAATGGATAATTCTGCACGAAATTTTGCATTTGTGCTTAGATTAAATTTCAACTGCATCTGGGTGAAACAGCACGCCATTTTTCTTCGCGCTTTATTTGTTGTGCTTTATTATCATGCATTAACACACTGATACAGCGACTGACGTATGTCGTCATGAAACTGAGACCCTCCTCTCCAAATTTGAACACAAGCAGTCATAGGAGACACATTTAATTGAATAGGTGTAAACAGCGATGTGTCACACCGGACCACATGTGATCGGACACCCGAATTGTATCTTAATACCAGGAGGAAACGTTTTTTAACAAGTTTTCATCTCCATAGTTACTTGCACTACACGGCAAACCAGCTCTAGAGCAGGTTTTGTTTTGGGTACCGATCGCTAACAGATACTAAACAAATCATCTGTGATCAAAGTGACTATGGCTACGTTCACACAGTCAGTGTTTGGGATTGACAACCACATTTACTTACAGGTGTGAGTATTGAAATATCCTGTTAACAGGCCGTAGCCAGCCGTGGAAGGTTGGTTCTTTTTTCAAAAAGTGGATATTCTGCAGTTTTTCCCCTCATTTTGTATTTAATTATGAGTTTCAAATGCTTTATTTTGGTGACTTTTTATGCACTAATTTGTGCTGGATTAGCTTGTGTGCTGGTATTTTAACGAGCACGCTTTTTGATGCACTGAAAATATTTACTATAATGTTGTCAAAATTGGTTACCATGTATAACAACCAAGTTTGGCAGTCTTATATTCTGCGACAATGACGCTGCTACCTGCTTTCTCTTCCATCTCTCCTGCACTTTTCACCGCATACTCACTGTCCAGCTGGATGTCGTTGGCCTCACTGATTATAGCGTGTTAAAGTTTGACGTTCCACATTCGTTTTCGCAGATGTAAGGGACCGTCTGAAAACTCCACTCACTACGCTAGGAGATGTCCACTCATTCATTCAATTCACGTGCAAGTTATACATGAAAATAAAAACCTGTATAATACATTTTCACATTCAGAATGTTCTCATACTTCCCAGAGGACAGACAGACATACTACAGGTGAGAATATTACAATATGATCAATTATATAAGTACAGAAATAATTTTAGAGGATAGAAGGACTTACTATTTAATCACTAAAATAAAAAAAAATAAAAACTACATCCTTTAAAATTAGAAAATATACTTTTGGTGAATTTGAGTGATTTTTTAAAAAAAAAAAAAATATTTTCATGTATAACTCTCTTGAATTGAATTAATGAGTGGACATCTCCTATGTTTTAGCGTAGTGAGTGGAGTTTTCACATGGTCCATTACATCTGCGAATCCGAATGTCCAACGAATGTTGAAAGTCAAACTAAGTTTACCTGAGCTCACAGATTTGCTATGAGTGCATAATGTCCGTTTCTGCGCATGTAACTCCTGTAAAGGATGATATTAATGAATACAAAAAAAAAAAAAAAGCTAAACAGTCAGTTAGGTCAGAGTTGAGGCATTGTCTCCTCTCTCTTAACTTTTCACCTGCAATTTTGGAGATGTTCATGATTTGTAATGATGTCTTAAAATTGTAATAGAAGTTAGAATAAATTGATGTCTATGGTTTACAGTGAAGAAATTATGTGTGTTCTTTCAAAATATCAGCAAAACAAGTCTAAACTTGGTTCTGTAGGTGTGTATGATTATGTTGGACATGTAGCATGCTGATAAATACACATCCTCACATGATTTAACACTTTTTAAGCCTGAAAAATTGTGTATTTATAAAGTGTCTTAATTGATTAAATTATTAATCTGTAAATAGAAAATTATATTTGACGTCAATATCACCATATATTGAATATTCAGATTTAATAACAGCCTTTTTAAATTGAACAAGTGTTACTTACTGCATTTAAAATAAATGCCAAGATATCAGTTAGCAGTATGAATTATTATAATTTTTTTGTATATGTCTTTTGATTCCTTTCACAAACAAGGATGGAGATGGTGTCCCATTTTTCCTCTCTGTACTTCCATAGTGGTTTTGTTCATATAATGACCCAACGACCCTGGTGGAAATTTAAAGAAGTCAAAATCTCCAATAATCTGCAGGAAATATGGCATTTGAAACCCCATAAACAGTACTTTTTGGCCATTTTTTAACTAAATTTTAGTGATGCACCCATAGACAACAGTTCTTTTTTGAGCTGCTAAAAGAATCTGTTGTGGGGCAGAGCATTTGTTTATAAACAGAAACGTCTAGGTTACAGATGTAACCTCCGTTCCCTGTGGCGGGAATGAGACGTTGTGTCGAAGAAGCAACACTAGGGGCCTCCCTTGAGTGCCGAATATACCTCTGATCTATGAAAAAAGGCCAATGAGAAGTTGGCAGACAGAATTTGCATGTCCCGCCCCCAGACATACAGGTATAAAGGAGGGGAAATGTGTCTGTGTCATTCAGGATTTTTCTGAGGAGCCAGAAATGGTCTGGCCACAACAGTGGCTCAGCGACGTGGCCGGGAGGACACATATTTCATTCCCTCCGTCAGGGAACGGAGGTTATAATCTGTAACCTCGATGTTCCCCGTCTGTCGCTCACTTCGATGTTGTGTCAAAGAAGCGTCATTAGGGGTCCAATTTAAATCATGCCATGTGCGGAGCCTTGTACGTGTACTGCTGACACAGGAGCGGGCATGTACTTGACGTGCCAAAACGACCAGCTGTATCAGACTGCACGTACCCCTCCCCAATGCCCAAAGTCGTCGGAATCCTTATAGTTACACTAGACAGGGGAACAAGGCGACACTTGCCAACCTGGGAACGGGCTGAACCTAGCCGGGAAGGGGGTCTTACCCAGTTTCCTATTCTTTCAGGGGGAAAAGACCCTGCTGAGACCACACCTGCCCAGACAGGTGGAGGTAAGAGTGGTGAATACACCACATGGGCTTTTAGATCACATGTGGGAAGTGGCGTGGTGGTAGATCCCGCCACTTCGGAGGGAGGAGTTGCTACAGACACGGCGGGGGGGGGGGAAGTTCACGTAGGAGCCCTGACCTGTGGAGCACCTATTCCAGTATAGGGTAGATTTGAGTACCCGCAGTTGATTGGGTCGGCGAATTCCTCTGCCGAATTGCAGAACCAGAGGGCTAGGGAGGAGTCATCCAGGGAGCTGAGTGAGTGGGATCTACTGGGAGAAAAAGCGCACGGTATTACCTCAACCGGGTGAAAAGGCGGTAGGTGCAAGCAATCCACCCGGTCAGTCCGTCAGCGTGTTTCCGAGTTCTACTGACTCTACCCTGAGATTATAGAATCTCGCAAATGTATTAGGTGTTGCCCAACCCACTGCTCTGCATATGTCTGCCAGGGAGGTGCCTCTGGCCAGTGCCCATGAGGACGCAACACTCCTTGTTGAGTGTGCTCGGACCCACAAAGGGGGGGCACAGCCTGGGGCGAATTAAATGGCACCACCACCCAGTGGGAGAGCCTCTGACTGCGCGCACTCGTTGGTGAGGCGCGCTGACATTGAGACTGAGTCTAACTCCATGTCAAGAAAAGAGATGCTCTGAACCGGGGCGGCTTGCTCTTTTCCCTGTTGACCTGAAGCCCTAAACGGCTGAGGTGCCTGACCACCTGGTCCCTGTGGGTGAATAGTAACACTCGGGAGTGGGCCAGGATGAGCCAGTCGTCGAGGTAGTTGAGTATGCGGATGCCGGCTTCTCGGAGCGGGGCAAGGGATGCCTCTGCGACCTTCATAAAGACGTTAGGGGACAGGGACATGCCGAAGGGGAGGACCGTGTACTGATATGCCTGGCTGTGGAACGCAAACTGTAGAAAGGGTCGATGTCAAGGCAATATTGAGATGTGGAAGTACGAGTCTTTCAGGTCTACCACTGCGAACCAATCTAGATGACGGACGCAAGTTAAAATGTGTTTTTGCATGAGCATTTTGAATGGGAGTTTGTGCAAAATCCCGGTAGAAAACTTGCAAGTCCAATATCGGTCGTAATCCACCACCTTTCTTGGGAACGATGTAGAGACCCTTCTTCATCTCGGTTGGAGGGACAGGCTCTATCTTTGCTTTGTAAGAGGGTCGCGATTTCCGCATGCAGGGAATTGGCATGTTCGCCGTGTACTGCCGTAAAGCCAGTCAGTGTGACGGGTTGGGAAGTGAAAGCAATGCATCCAAGCTCCATGCTAGGGGCACTAATGGGAGGATTATTTTTGATGTACCCAGCGGGGCTTCACAGCATTAGCGCTCCGGTTAGCGACTAAGGAGGAGGTCCCGTGGAGGTGTCCTCTAGACTTGTCGGACTGACCAGCCGGGAGACAACAGTCATGGGGCTGGAGGGGAGAGGTCTGCGTCCAATGTGCTGAGACTGTTGTGATCTGGTGGCAGAGTGCCGTGAGAATGCATTTGCGGGCAAGGTGACCCAGAGAAGTATGTGTATGTCCCTAGCTCTTTTATTGAGAATGTGATTCTCCTCCCAGCTCTCCACTGGGGGACAGAGTGGTCTGCTTACCAGCTCCGGAGCAAACGTCTTGGTCTCTGGGTCGATCGTCTCAGGACCACTTGGGAGCCTTCCGGGTCCTCGAGGGGGTCTGTGAGACAGAGGGCAGGCGCTTCCTGCGGGGTGCTTGGTGCCGGGGTTGAGGCGGAGCTGCGCATTGCTGAGCTGCAGGGGGACGCCCTCGGCAAGCAGATGGGGCATGGCCTGAGGCGGCAGGTTTGCGGTGGGGGAGGATGTGTGAAATGCCCTCCGTCTGCTTTTTCACTGCGGAGAACTGCTGGGCGAAGTCCTTGACGGTGTTGCCAAAAAGGCCGAACTGGGAGACAGGGGCGTCGAGGAAGCATGTCTTGTCCGTCTCGCACATCTCGACCAAGTTCAGCCACAGATGACGTTCCTGAACCACAAGTGTGGCCATCTCCTGCCCGAGTGACTGCGCTGTGGCCTTCATGGCCCTGAGGCCGAAGTCGGTCGCTGAGCGAAGTTCCTGCAGTACGTCGGGATCAGGACTACCCTCGTGCAGATCTTTGAGTGCCTTGGCCTGGTGGACTTGATGGAGGGCCATGGCATGCAGGGCGGAAGCGGCCTGTCCGGTGGCACTGTAGGCTTTGGCGGCCAGTGCCAACGTTGTTCTACAGGCCTTGGAGGGGAGCACAGGGCGACCCCGCCAGGTGGCGGTGTTCTTGGGGCATAGGTGGATCGCAACCGCCCTATCCACCTGGGTAATCGCCGTGTACCTGTGGGCCGCTCCTCCATTGAGGGTAGTGAGAGCGGATGAGCGAGGGGCTTTTTGACGAATGGAGAGGGGTGCTCTCCATGCAGTCGTCAGCTCATCATGCACCTCCGGGAAGAAAGGGACCAGGAGGGCGTGGATGTGAGCGGCGCACAAACCCAAGGATCCAATCATCCAGCCGTGACGGCTGTGGGGAGGACGGAGGGTTCCAGTCCAACCCCACGCTGGCGGCGGCCCGGGCAAGCATGTCGGACATCTGGGCATCAGCCTCAGCCTGGGCATGCTGGCCCGAATGCGGCAGCCCAGACAAGTCATCCGCTTTAGATGCCGGACCATTCTCCGATGCAGCGGCGAGCTCATCCAGCTCGGGGGGCTCCAGAGGATAGGCAGGCTGGCTGTGAGGCGAGCTGCTGTTGCCTCGAGCCCGGACGGAAGTCAATGATTGTGCCGGGGGGCGGGAAGTTCGCAGGGACGTACCCAGCGAAGCTGCGCCCGCTTTCATCCCCAGATCGCCTCCATTGCCGGCCGCATTGTCCTCAATCCCGTGTGAAGAAGGAATGATGCAGGGGGCGGCTGGAGTGGCATTTCTTCTGTTGAAGGAAAGCCGCGACCGCAACATTGCCTTGGTCATATTCTCGCAGTGAGAACATGAACCATCCACAAACGCTGCCCCGGTGTGATCGCAGCCCAAACACACGAGACAGCACCTGTGGCCATCTGAAGCGGAGTGCTCTCTACTGCATCCAGGAACTACACAGGGCGGAAAGGCATCTTTATAAAGACACATCCTGAAAAGGACGTTCAACGCCGCTGTGTATTGCACTTATAGAGGAAAATACTCTTTTAGAGAAAATCACTCTTAGTTGCACTCTCGCAGCACCCAGGGGAAAACTGCACTGCCGTGCACAGAAGGAGAAAAATGCTGAAGTGAGCCATAGATCCAAGAGCAGATTGCTCAGAGGTAAGAGGAACAGGTGTGTGACTCGCAACTTGCTGCATACACGACCATCGGCTCCGAAGAAAATTTCTGAATAAAACCGACGCATTTCCCTGCCTTTAAACCCGTAAGTCCGGGGGCGGAAAATGCAAATTCTGTCTGCCAACTTCTCATTGGCCTTTTTTCATAGATCAGAGGTATATTCGGCGCTCAAGAGAGACCCCTAGTGTTGCTTCTTCGACACAACGTCGAAGTGAGCGACAGACGGGGAACAATTTTACAACATTTTATTTATTTTTTATTTATGTACAGTGTATTATTTTTTTCATCCCAATTTGTTCTGAAGCTCTGAGTTTGTTTAACTCTCTTTGTGAGATAGGCCTCTGGTGGATTGCTAATAACTAAACTAAAAGAAGCCGCATGTCCCTTAGTAAAGGCATTATGTCTTTTTAAATATCTTTATTCATTCAGTTTAGTTTTAATTGAATATTATGGCTAGATACTGTTATGATCCCCTTATTGTTTGTTTTCTTTAGGCCATCATGTTGGAACACATTCCTAAAATGATGAACAGCATTCGAATGATACACACTGTTTCCCTGTATTACAACACGTCTGAACATATGACACCACTCTTTGTAAAAGTCACCAATCAAATGGTCACCACCAGCAAGACTTATCTCTGTGAAGGGGTGGCAAAAGTCTGGGACTTGGACAGGTTGGTCTTATGTGAAATGTTGTCAGAGTTCTTTACATATAGAGCTCCATAATGTTTAATGCCCTTTACACCTGGCTTTAATATACCCTGTTTTTTGTGATCGAATCATTAATGGAGCATCTGACCACATTAAAAGCCAGGCGTAAATCCACCCAAGATGCATTGTACTCATATTGAAACAACATTTAGAGGTGGACAGAGACATATTCTGATCACATTTGACTAATGTGTAAATGTAAAAAGTATATATAACGTGGTTGTGCTACAATCAACTGCTTTTAAAATGTAGTGTTGTGGATTCTTTACTTTTTTTCTGCTCTGACAATGTCAAAAAGACAAAAGTTGTGTTCTTTTGATCTGGTCATCTTGTTTTAACATTTGGAAAACACTTGAATCTCTTGTTTCTCTGCCCAAATTTTCCCTCAGTGAGTTTTGAGTATTTTCTATATTTTTCTTCACTTTTAATCCCTATTCCTTTTCCGTGTGAATGTTTCTTATTCGGAAAACATAAAAGACGAGACCTTTTTATTTCTTTATTTTACATTATTATATCTTATTTTTTTATCTGTCAAAACGACAGACAGCATTTAAATTATCTGACAGTGTTTTTAAAATTTCGTAACTGAGAATATTTTAGTTCATTATTGAAACCTCTAAAGAAATACAGTATGGAAGTGCTGTTTTCTGTATCCTATCACACTAGAGATGCATTGAAATGAAAGGTATAAATGCAATCAAGCTAAAGAATATCCAAATAGTATGCGCATACAAAACAGGTTAAAGCCAGGTGTAAAGGGGCCTGAGTTTGAATATGCTGTAAGAAATACATTGGTCTGTATTCCCATTTAGAAAAGAACTGCTCAAGAGGATCACAGAATGTGTTCAGTTAAACCAGAAGTACCAGCAGTGCTTTCACTCAATGAAGGAGAGACTACTACAGGACAAACGGCAATTGGAAGTTAGGTCTGTAAGCCACAACTTCAAAGTCAACATTAAATCAAAAAGTAGCCAATTTAATACTTTCCTAGACCAATTTTTACCAAACGATCATTAATCGATTCCCAGTAGAAAAAAATCCTCCCATTTATTGAATAAAGTTTTACTCAGAAATGTGTCACATTAGGTAAGAAAAATAGGCTTCAAACACCATTTCATGTTGACTTTAAGTAAAATTACATATTTTTTCTTCTGTCAATTTTTTTTTTAATAGACTGTGTAAATTGTTTGTGGTCACAGGGAGAAAATATTAAGAAACTTGATTTCCAATAATTGAAAACTTGGATGTTTGGGATTAATAATTTTGCAGAAATCTTAACCTTAAGCCTTTAAGTGGTTTAGACATTTGAGTAAAGAATGTTTCACATTCAGTTAAAAGTGCTGTAAGCGATTTCAGCTGTTTTATGAGACTAAGCCGTTGAATTAGCCACGGCCCCTCTTTCCAAAACTCCAGAACCCCAAAGATAACAAATGAGCTTTATTGAGACCAGCATCATGCAGAAATGGTTGTTTAAAACAACAGCGTGAAAATTGCACCCTCAACAGAAAACTGTTATTAACAACATGACTTTTAAATGGCAGTGAGCCTCAATAATTCACTGCAACAACAATACCATGAGAATGAGCAAAATAATTGACAGGTGAAAAGCATCAGTGTCTTTGGTCCGCGGACACATTTTTAGTTTGCTGTTTACAAAGCCCCCACAAAGCTGTCAGAGAGGATGGTGAGATATCTCAAGACACTTATTTCATTAATATCATTACAGCAAGGGATGCATGCCTTTCCATGAAAAAATGGCTTACAGCACCTTTAAGCTTATACTTAAAGGATAAGGACATTATATTGTTAAGTGGTTAGATAAAACTGTCTTCTGTTTCAAAACAATAGTGAAAATTATATCTTTGGAAAGTTTGACAAATTCTGCAAACGTCTGGAGAAAATAGAAGACATTGCCACAACTCTTGAAGATTTCTCAAGCCTGCAGTTAATGAAAGTAGAGGGTATTGAAAAGATATGCATGAGCTACCAAGCGATTGTGACCAACATCAAATCCAAGACCTACAATGTCCTTGACCATCGCAAAGTAGAGGTACAGAAAGACCTCTTTCTGTCTCAGTTGTTTTGTATTTCATTTGTTTGAGCTCAACAACATCTTATATGACAGGATTTTTCTCTTTCAGTTTGACAATGACTACACAGAGTTCAAAAGTCAAATCCAGGTACTCCGTCACTCTCTTGAGGCACTGATTGACAACTGGCTTCAACGTCCACTCACTGTAAGGCCATTTTAGACACCTAAATAAAATAAAAAATAGGGGATTATATAATTGCGTGCTTGAAATGCATGTCTGAATGGGCTGATTGTTTGATTGGTTGGTTGGATGACTGTCTAAATGCTTTTGTCTTCATTTTGAACAATATATCTGTTGTTTTATCATTTGAAACATAACATATATTTCAAATTAAATGTTTTGCTTGAAAAGTGTGTTTGTGATAATTAAAAAAATAAATAAATGCTAGTTGGTTTAATATTGTTTTTTAAAGAAAAGACATGTGTTCAAGTATTTTTTATTTTCAGTAAAACTTTTACTGTACCCACAGACTCTGCAGATTCTTGAACTGTTGTCCAAGTTTGAGAATGGTGTGGGCAAACAAGTAGACATCAGTCAGAAGTATATGGTTGTTCTTGAGCGGTACAATAAAGACCTTGATTTTGTGCGCAACCACTTCCAAAGTGAGAGGAACGACCCTCCTATTCGGCGTAACATGCCTCCGGTAAGTAAAAAAAAAAAGTTGTATGGCAGATTAAGGTACCATTGCAGTGGTTCTAAGAACCACTGGTTTTGTTCCAAGAACCAGGTTTTACATTGGACATGAAGTGGCGACCCAACAGAGGGAGGTTAAATACATACAAATTGTGCCGCTTTGATTTAATGTGCTGCATAACGTCATTTTCCCCACCGTGTCTGTTATTAAAATCAGTGCGACACACATCGCAAAAGGCGTTGGCATTGTCGACATGGCTTCGAGATATGAAATTAAATTCTTCTGTCCAGCTGTTGTTAAATTTACATGTATATTTAGTTTTTTCCATGGAGAACCACCTGAGTCTTCCATGGAGATCCTCCCATCTACCAGCGATGCTTGATTCAACTTCCCGCGTCTACTACCTGTGCTAATATCAACAGCGCAAATGGGTTGTAGGTTGCCAGGTTAAGGTTATAAATGGGTTGAAATTTGTATGAAGTGTTGATTGTGTGAGTAGGATGTGTTTAATATAAGATCTGGCAACTGGACAACCTTGGAATAATATATTGATGTGATTATTCATATAACGAGGTTTGGGCCATACAAATTATGGGAGTTTCCCGGGCTGAAATAACAAAATGGGAGGGGGGCAGGAGATGGGTTTGAAATACGGGAGACTCCCGGGAAAAACAGGAGTGTTGACAGGTATGGACCCAACATAACACCATAGCTGTATATCATACAAAAGTAAATCAGCCCTTGATATATGTTTTTTTTTTTTCAAAGAATAGTATTGACCCAAAAATATGCAAAATTATTAACATGACAGGATAATTTAGGAATAGGAACATTTACAATTGAACTGAAGTGCAATTTACAGCCTAACACATGGAACAAACACTAAGCAAAAAATATAATACTTCATAGTTGTATTTGTATGTTGTTGCTTGATTGGATGTATATAAACTTTGATTGCAACAACAAAAGATAAAGGAAGAGTTTTCTCATCACTTTAAAAAATGCATAAGCCTATTTATTTTGTTATCCTAACTATGCGCTATTCAATTGTTAGTTGCTTTTTATTATTTGCATTTAGCATTGTTTTTGTTAGTTTTTTCAGAACAAACACATTTTTGAATCTTGAAACACCAAGTTGAGAACCTTTGAATATTACATATTTAAGTTAATTATTGAGAATAGAAACATGCCCACTATTACTGGGACTAAACTATTAATATTGTTTTATACACATTTTTCTTTTGCAGGTGGCTGGGAAAATTTTGTGGTCACGCTATCTGTTAAAAAGAATTGAAGAACCAATGTTTATCCTGAAAGACAAAGTGGACATTAAGCAGGTAATTTTCAAGATTACAGGATCGCCAAACTCACAGTGTCATCAAAAACTGCTTATTTTGACATTATTGGAGTTTATTCCTAAAAAAGCATGCATTTAGAAACTCAATTTCTTCCGCTTTAACATTTAGAATCCAGATATGAAGAAGATTATTCGGGCATACAATCAACTGGCTGCTGCGCTGGTGAAGTATGAAATAGTGTACCACAATAGTTGGTTTCAGGGTGTGGAACTGAAACTACAAGGTCTTAATGCTTCACTGCTGGTCAGACATCCAGAAACCAAGGTTTCTATCTGCTTTTCGATAGTTTGATTTTATAATGTTAAGCCTAATGGCAACAGGACTGCACTTGGTTGCTGTGTTTTAAGATAATTTATTTTTAAAATAAATTAAAATGGTAACACTTTACAATAAGGTTCCATTCGTTAACATTAGTTATTGCATTAGGCATCTAGAACTAACAATTAACAATATATTTGTTACACAGTTTATTCATCTATGTTAATGTTGGTTAATAAAAATAAAATTGTTCATTTTTAGTTCATGATGCATTAACTAATGTTAACAAATACAACATTTGATTTAAAAAACTTATTATTAAATGTTAAAATTAACATTAACCAGGGGTGGAAAGAGTACTGAAAAATAATACTCATGCAAAAGTAAAAATTTAGTTTGAGTAGAGTAAAAGTACATGTCCTAAAAACTACTCAAGTAAGAGTAAAAGAGTAGCTCATTTAAAACTACTCATTAGTATTGAGCATTGAGTCCTGAGTTGCAAAAGCTATGCCCATTTATAATAAAAACTCTATGCTGCAATTTATAAATGTAGCACACAAACCATAATTTACATTCCCTTTTATGGCTGTTTGCCAGAAAGAATAAAAAATATAGGTATTTTGTAGGTGTTTGTGATTGACAGCTTTTAAAACACATCACTTATCTATGATACTGTAAAGAATAAATAAATCTGATTTAAAAAAAATAAAAATAAAAGGGTGACATGATTACAGAAATTAAAAGATGAAAAAGTTATTTCCAATATCATAATGTATGCAACAATTACATTAAAATCAGTTTATGTGTAGGTTCTAATTTTCCCTTTATATCGACTAAGAGAGTTGTTATTATTATGCATAAAACATGTTCAAAACAATGCAAGGAATGCAAAAAAACAACACTAAAAAAGCAGGGTCACTTGGTGTGTCATGTCCCGCACAATAGAAGCAGTAGAGCAGTTGTTTGGTACAGGGTCACATCGGGCTTTAAAGGCACAATTCACACAAAAATGAAAATTTGCTCATCATTTAGTCACCCTTATACCGTCCCAGATGTGTATGACTTTCTTTCTTCAGCAGAATAGAAATTAAGATTTTTAGAAGAATATCTCAGCTCTTTTGGTCCATACAATGCAAAGTGAATGGGTGCCAAAATTTTGAAGCTCCAAAAATCACATAAATCAGCATAAAAGTAGCCTAATCTGTGTGACTCCAGTGGTTAAATACATGTCTTCAGTAGATATATGAGCGGTTGGGTGAGAAACAGATCATTATTTAAGTCAATTTTTACTATAAATTCTCCTCCCTGCTCAGTCAATCTCCACTTTATCTTTCACTTCTTTTTTTTTTGTTTTTGGTGATTCCCATTCTTCATGCATATTACCATCTACTGGGCAAAATGGACGATCAAAAATTTAATTGATCTGTTTCTCACCCACACCTATCATATCACTTCAGAAGTCATGGATTAAAACACTACAGTCACATTTTATCACTTTTATACTTGCCTTTATGTGCTTTTTGGAGCGTCAAAATTTTGGCATCCATTCATTTTTATTGTATGGACCTACAGAACTGAAATATTCTTCTAAAAATCTTAATTTGTGTTCTGCTGAAGAAAGTAATACACATCTGTGAAGACTTGAGGGTGAGTAAATGATGTGAGAATTTAAATTTTTGAGTGAAGCGTTTCTTTAAGTAGCACATGGGGGGCCACATTGTACTCCTTTTGAGATACAATGTTCCACATTGATTTAGTTCTTGTATTTTTTAAGCCCAGAAATAGTTGTGTTCTCATTCAAATGCATGATGTACAATTTTCTGAAGTTTGTGACTGATGGAATGTTCTGCCTGAAGTATTGCACTGCAAATGTTGATACTTTTCTATCAGGCATTAGGAAAAACTTGACAAAGGCTAAGTATAATTATAATTTATTTTAACATCTCTACTTTCCTGGTAATTTATTTTACAAATTAACACACTCTCTACATCAGGGAGAAAAACTAACAATATTAAAAAACGAATAATATTAATGAAAAATAGTATTATTAAAAATGTCACTGTTTTATTCTATTACATTAATACTTTTAAAGCTATTCAAGTTATTCAGCCAAAAGTAGTGAGAGGTTTTCTCATTTCCTTGTTATTGTTGTTTGATTAATAGTCTTTTTATGACATAGCCTACTAGACAGTGCTCAATTCGGATGTACACTGTTACATGTCCGAAATTTTGATGCATATATGCTTTTTGTCCAACTGTTTACATTCACTTTAGACCAAACCGATTGCGTTTACATTATTACCTCATCAAGACAGGCATAGGTGGATTTATGAAGTATATTTGACCATTTAGGCATGTACCCGCATTAGCGCACAAACATTAGCCGCCTGACAATCAAAAAGCTCACAGATAAAGGAACTAAAAAGTCAGTCTTTTATATTTTATCTAGATCAACCAACCAGTGGTTGTCTTGTTATCATGATAGATGTAATGAACACCCTTGGTCTAGATGTAGATCATAGGACTAAGTATAGAAAATTACTTAAAAGTTTAGCATTGATATTGCCTTAATCTCACACATCAACCCAATAAACTCAGTGATAGATAGCTAAATTACAGGCTACGTTATAGACAGAATCTAGTAAGCAAAAATATGAAATTTACCTTGATATGTTTCTTAAAATTAGAGGCAGGAATGTGAGTATTTATAATTCGTTACTTTACACCCTTGACATTAACTAAGATTGATAGATGCTTAGTAAGTTTTGTTCATTGTTATTTCATGTTAGCTAATGTTAACTAATGTTAATAAATTGAACTTTATTGTAAAGTTTTACCATTCAAATGTATACAATCCAAATTGTAAGATCATAATGGGCCGTTTAGACAGGAGTCATTCTTGCAAGATTGAGCGCAATAAAATGGAACCGAACACAGGGGTTTCGAGACTCTTTCTTCAAAATTTTACTTCTTTTAACTTGACAGCGAGATACATTACAATGGTCAAAAAAGTAGGTCTAGCACATGTATACACAGAAAAACAATTTAAAACAGTGCAGACAGACACAAAATGTAATCCTGTGTGAACGGCCCCTGCAAGTATTCGAATTGTCCGTGAATTTATAGTATGGATTTGTTGAATCTTTGTTAATCTTTTGTTAATTGTCATTAGGTGTTCTATGTGAATATTGATCCCCTGGTCTTGGAGGTATTGGAAGAGGCAAAGTGGATGAAACAATTAGGTGCTGATGTACCCAAAGATATCCTGGACAAGAGTCCAAATGAACAGCAGCTGAAGAAGTGTCGGAACAGGTGAGTGCATAAAAGTTTTGAACCCTATATTAGATAAAAAGCGGTTGTATTACAACTGTAACATGGCTGTGTCTAGAAGGTAACCCCGGCAGCCTAGGTCTCACGAGAGTCATTCATTCGCTGTTACTTAGGTATGGTTTAGGGTTAGATTTAGTAGTAGGACTAAGGTTAGGCTAGGCTAGGTATACGGTTTCTGTAGGGCTCTAAATAAACACAAAAAACACGGTGTATAAACATTCAATTGGCTCTCGCAAGACTTTAGGTAACTAGAGGGTCACCTTGTGGACACGACCCTGAAACATTCACCTTATTGCAAAAATAAGCTGAACCCACAAAATACATAAATTATTATTCTTTATATTCTGTATTTTGTTATTGAATTAAATGTAAATGTAATATATGTATTAGAACAAAGTGGAATGTTCAGATTGCAGATGATGCTGGACGACTTTGATGCAGCAGTCAAGAGGATACCCAATGTGATACAACCCCTGATGAATCCCTTCTTTGGGCGTGTAGTAAAAGCCCTATTCCCTGGACTGATTTTGATGTCATGGAAATCCCTCTCTATCAACTTTTGTAAGCAATTCATACATCAGAACAGACAGCAGGCCGAAGATGGCTCAGAGGCTGTAGTTTGGAGACAACCCATCAATGAACAATATATTACTGTACTAAGACTGTTTTCATTGTTGCAGTCATAGATGGTGTGTATAAGGCCCTGAAAGAGCTGGAACAAATATCAAAGATTGCCATAGATATTCTGGAATGCCGGATTGAACATGTCCTAGAATCCATGTCGTCCACCCATCTGCTTACCCTGCCTGTGGAGGAGCCAATTCCACCCCAGAACTTCCTGACCAATACAGAGACTACCATCAGCACAGCAAGACAAACGTTGAAGATGTGAGTGAATGAAAGCTTTCAGAATCTGTTTCCACTGATAATATGCTGAAAACAGACGAATGGGCCTCATTCAGGGGCAACACTATATTTAATTTGACACTGATAAAAAAATGGCTGTGAGGAGGTGTCTGTTTAATTGGTGTTTTAAAGGTGATGTGGAACTTCTGCCAGAAAATGGACCACACATATAGATGAATATTGATTTTGCAACACACAGACTTGTGCCAAATCAAATGCTCTCTAGTATGAGAATGTCCCTTGCTCTAATATCACTTGCAATTGACTAGCAAGTAGAAAGCAAGTAGGTTTATGGCTGTGACCCTACTAATGCCTATTGGCTATTTTAAAATGAAGTAACAAACCCTTTTATATGTTTCACTCAAACTTCCTGTTTCAATAGGAAATATGTTTAAATAGGAAAGAAAACTCCTCTCATCAATTAATTTCATGAGTTCTTTAAGTTAAAATGTCACATCTGAGTTTCATAACCAATGTTTTCCATGTCTGTTATCCACTAGAAATGTTTTAGAATGACAAATGTACAATGTTTCATCAGCTGAATGATGAACACCACAATACAAGGCCTTGAACAGAATATACATTTACAACTTTCAGCCTAATTTTCATTTATGTCAAATGAAATATGACTTCTCCTGATTCTGGTCCATAGTTAAGTATTTTGGGGATTCATTTGTCTGTCTATTCTAAAGTGCAAGTCAGCAGGTGGAGTGCTCCATGTTTGAGATGATTGAGGAACTGAAAAGTGTGATGACACCTTCAGAAATGGTCAACTTGGAGGTACTGTAAGCACATCAATTATAAACTCCTTTTGAGAGTTTCTTGAAGGCTTTTTTGTTATGTATTTTAATTAAATACTTTATTGAGCTTTTGTTTGGAAGGCTTGTTCCACATAAAGTGTGACATGGTTAGTGTGACAGAATAATAAATTAATCTGATGAGAAACTCACATGTATTTGTACTATATGTTCAGGACCCGTATGAATGTCTGCACCCTGATGCTAAGCAGAAGACACGTTGTCTGCAATGCCTGCCATGTGCCTACTACATCATGATGGGACAGTTGTGTCAGAGAAACACAGAGGCACTGGTCAGAGGTACATATGCATTCACACACCCTTCAGCAGAAACATTGTCTACATAAGTGAATCTCACAGAACCTGTCCAGAAATGTCCAGATCACATTTCACCCCAAAACCAAAAAGAAAAGATAGTCTATTTGGTAAATTGGTAATAAAATTAGGTAATTGTCCTGAAAATAATGTCACAAAGCAAAAATATTAGGGGTCCTAATAGGAGACTATTTAGTTTATGCAAAGTACAATTTTCTTTTTCTTTGAATGTTTGGGGTAAACTGTTACCTGGACACCTTTCTGTGATATTCACCCACCAACCTAGGTCAGCAAATGCAGATGTGAATGCTTGGTCAATGCATGGCAAGCATACCTAGAAGGGATAGTTCACCCAAAAATGAAAATATAATTATTGTTTACTCACCCCTTTGTTGTTATAACCCTGTATGACTTTCTTTTTCTTAACACAAAGGGTGAAATTGTGAGAAAATGTTGTGCTCAGTGATGTCATACAATGGTTGTTTATGGTGACTACCTCAAGCTTCAAAAGAACGCAAATGTATAATTCAGAAGTCTAATAAATAATTCCATGAGGCTCATGATTGTTATGAAAGCATACAATAAGGTTTGCTGAGAAACAAACTGAAATCAAATGTATATTTAGTGAAAATGTTCACTGATCTCTTGTGCGCGTTCATGATAGGGCATGAGAGCAACAGTTCACGCAGCGCAATCGTGACATTGGGGTGTTTTTTTTATCTAAAAACAGGTCCTCCACAGCTATAGCAACAACAGAACACAACACAGCTGCACACAAATCAGTGAACAGAACTTACTAAACATGTCTTAAGAGTTTGTAGTTGAAGAATTGATGCATTTCTATGACCAGCCTTATTTTTTTGAATGGAGTACTTCATAGAGGAGGCTACAGGCAGCCACAGTAACACTGTGTCCAAAACTGATGGCAAACGATACACTGTATATTTTCTATGCTAATCAGTGTTTTTGTCCTAAACAGTAGTGACAGCAATGCTACATTCTATCACTTGTTTTCTATTTTCGGCATCGCGCGATGGTAACTCCGTCCGCTGTGAACTAGCACCAGTACAAAAACTGGGCATAGAAATGCATAAATTCTTCGACTACGATTTCTTCAGACATGATTAATAAGTTCTGTTCTCTGTTTTCATTTTTGGGTTAACTAATCCTTTAAACAATGTTCTTTTTTAAAATGTTGTTTTATTTGTGAAGGTAGACAATTACTTTTCAGGGCAAGGATTGCTGAATTTCCCTATGATTCCCTTATAATGAGGCTCTGAATGAAAGTCTGATTCAAATCCAATCTCTTGATGCAGTTATTTATTTGTAGATATATGTAAGGATCGCTTAGAAATATTTTTGTTTTCCTCATTTGAAAGCTACCAAACTCTCTCTGGATTCTCTGCGGCTTCGACTGCATGTTGCGAGCACAAAGTATCGGTCTTCCACTCAAAGGGAAGCTGCCATTCAAGCTCCCCTTTTCAAGGCTTCTGTTGAGCTGGCCATTCCCAACATCACCCTCAGACCAAGATTAGAGGAGATACAGGTACTGATTTGAAAAAAAAAAGAAAAAAAAAATCAGTATAGAACACAATATTGATATACAGTTTATAATTAATACATATTCAATGATGTGAATGAGTTGGTATGATCAACACTCTTTGGTAAGTTTGTCTTCCATAGTGTACAAAACGTTTGGTGAACTCTGATCTGCAGATTTGCATAACCAAAATACACTTGACCAATGAAGGATCTGAGCATCACAGAATTCAAAGAGCCCAAACTTAAAATCTGCACGGTTTGCAGTATTGCGGAATATAAATAATTTTGCATGCTCAAACCTATCGTGGAATTAGTGGTCCCGCTTTTATATTCCAGTGGAAATAGAAATCATTGTGTGTATATTTACATACATATTAATATGGATGGATTTAAAAAGATGTTAGTTTGCTTTTACAGCTACTGTATATGTATGACATGTCTCAATCATCAAACAATTCCTCACTCATTTGTCTCATTTGTGTTGTGCAGGGCATTCTTCATAAAGTTGTAACTACAGTGCTTTCAACGGCAAATGATATTCCCCTCTGGAAATTTTCCCATCTCCAGCTAAAGCAATTGCAGGTAATGTTCTAAAGCACTACTATATTTAATATTATGCATGTATTACTGTAATATAATGGAATGATGGACAATACTGGAAGTTCACTATATACAGTAAGTCCCGTGACTCCACAGGTAGAGCAGTTAGCAGCAAAGGAGCTGGGAGATGACAATCTGGTCACTAAACAGATCATACAGAGGCCTCTGGACAGACAGTTGGCAGAACATAAGGATGTGACCAAGGCTGTGGCCCAACTAGGCACTGTGATAGCCTCTCTCAAAGTGGACACAAGGGACATAGTAGAAGGGTTGTCTAACTTTTCTGATCTGTGGAACCAGGTAATCCAAAACATTTTTTTTTTTTTAAATCAATCCAGTCAATATTCAGTTCAATTTCAATTGAATTACTTAATTGAAATACATGTTTTGTTTCAACACTGTGAATTTCGCTCTTCCATGTAACACGGAACAGCCTCAGTCACCATTCACTTTCATTGCATTTTTTTTTATACAATGAATGTGAATAGTGACTGAGAGTGTCAGTTCCTAACATTCTGCCCAAGATCATCACCTTTTATGTTCCAAAAAAAATGTTAAATGGATTTGGAACAACAATGAATAAAGGGTGAATAAAGACAGAATCGTAATTTTCCTTTAAGTTGTAATTTGCAGAAAATCTTGCCCTCAAATCTTCTGTCTCAATCTTCTTATGTCTCAATGGTTTTGACAGTGACGTCAAACAGCATTAGTTCTTGCCTGTCTCATAACTGATTGTGATGCAGCAAGTTTGAAACTGTTTTGGGACATAGATTTTAGGAGTATAATTCGATTAACATATTAAAATCATAATTTTGACATGACACTTTTATTCAATCCAGAATCCAACAGAGCAAGTGAAAGCGTTTTTGGAGACCAACCCATCTTTGCCAGAATTCTGCAACCAGCTCTCTCTGTATTCTGTACGTAATTGTTAAATGCATCACATACTACCAAAGGCCCTTATTGAAATGTTATAAAGTATTAAGTCAACATGAAGCCAAAAATTGGCCCAATTTGCTTTCTTAAAAAATGTTTGTCTTTGTACATCTTTCATCAAAATGTAATAACAATTGAAACTACTTTCCTTTTCGACTTACGTCACATAGGCCGCATGTCTGTTGGTTAATGTTAACAGTTGCCTAATAGCTATTTAGTTATTTTTTAGGCTACTGTTGTAGGTAATGCAGCCAGTCTAAAATGTTGCCATTTGCATAGTTATTTAATGGAGGGTAGAATTAATGTAATAAAGGTTATTATTAATTATATACCATTTGGATATTAATATGCTCTTGAGGGTAAATTTGACCATTAGCCTACACATCTCATACAAAAAGCCTCCTCAAAAGTAGGTGTCGGCGGTGTTTCAGTAGTCCCCCTTAATCAACTGCAAATATGCATTCAGGGCTGGCTCCATTCTTGTATAGAACACCCACTTTTCAAAAATCAAATTCCACTCGACATTGTTTTCTCTTTGAATATCCTATTTTACTCATAAATACATCATTATGGAAGTAAAATGGCTTGCGAATGGTGTTTCATGTTGACTTTAAGACCTGCAGTCTACCTGAGAGTGACTCCAACTTCCTCTTCACATATTTGATCAGAAACTTGAGGCCCAGATTGAAGAGCTTCCTGCGACATGTACTGTGGGCTCCATCCTCTACGAGACTGACTCCCTCAAACTGTCACTCACTCAAGAATGCCGCACCTGGAAACGGGAGTTTGGGGCTGCTCTAAATAAGCAGGCCTCTGCAGGCATGGCCGAGATCAGCTCTTTTGTGGAAGGGGTAAGCAGGCAGCTCCAGAGACCTATCTCTGACCTGGATGACGTGAGGGGGGCCATGGCTGCCCTACGTGACGTGCGAGGACAGGAGATACAAATAGACACCATCATCGGACCGGTTGAAGAGTCATTCACCCTGCTTAATCGTCACGAGCTCTACTTCAAAGATGGAAATGCAGAAAAGATTGATGGACTAGTGTTCACTTGGAAAGAACTCAATGTGATGGTGAGGGAATTGTTTTTAAGAACCCCATGTAAATTAAATTGGGAGTTTTGTAGCTTTTAGTCCATGTCTGTACGTTTTGAGCCCATCTAGATGACAGTTTACTTCTAAAAGTTGACAAAACACATTTTTTAACATATATATATATATATATATATATATATATATATATATATATATATATATATATATATATACATTAAAAATGTGCATTTCTCCCAGACCAAAAATATTGATAACTTTTGTTGATGGGGTGTATAAAAATTTTATCCAATAAAGTGTTATCTAGAATTAGAATGTCTTCTCCCTCTAAGTAATTTATTTCACCAGCACACGACTAGCAATAGCATGTAGCAAATCATGGTTTTTGCTGACTATGACAGAAACTAAATCCTACTGGTTATCAAACATTTTTTACAAGCCCTTAGACATGCCCCACCCCAACTTCCTTTTTCATTAGAAAATATGTCAAAACTGATCAGAACATTTCTTGCAGTCTTTAACAGAAGCAGAACTTATGTCTGTTTTAATGCTACAAAATGTTTATGCCATATACTTGCAGACAAAAAATGTTCAGCTGTTCATGGTCATATAATCTCCTTAACTAGAAGTAGAGTGTCATCCCATCTACATCAAGTTTTTGTTGGGTAAACATTTACTTTAATATTTTACATTTGTTCTAATTTTCATTTAAAGGTGAAAAAAACACAGAATAACCTTGAGGAAATTCAACCTCACATGAAGGCCGAGCTTCTTGCTGGAGTTGAGACTTTCCAGAAAACAGTGCAAAATTTCTATGATGACTATGACAACAGGTAATAAAGAAAAGTCTGATATTAATATTGATTATCTAATTTTATATTTGTATCTCTAAAAGTAGTTACAGTGTCTTAATGTTTGTCTCCTCTCACTCCCTAGAGTAGCTCCCTATGTAATAAATCACTATATTGCGAACACAAATTTGGGCAATGGCAAGGGTGTTGATCCACTGAACTTTGGGACACCTATAACTCAATTACCTGCAACATGATTAGGAGGTCACGCTTTTATATGCAGCTGGTTTTAATCAGCATCATCACTGTATAAATGATACTATCATGTGTTTTTGTTATAGATATTAAAACGTATAGTGTTATTATAAAACATAAATTACATAGAGGAAATAAATATACGAAGGAGGGTATTTTAGGGTACTTTTTTCGTACAACTCTTATATTTAAAATATTGTTTCCCTTTAATTAAGGTATTTCACTTTTAAAGAGAAAATAAGGCTTTGAAATTTTACATTTACATTTGCGCCCATCCTCTAAAGATTTGAAGACTTCAGAAGACATGACAACATTTCCGGTAAGGGAACACTGTGAGAAACGGTGTTCCCTGGTTTTGACGGTTTATTCTAGGACGTTTACAATGCCAATATTTTAGTGTACTAGAATGATTTTGCGATTGGGACGGCCTTAGAAATGTCTGAATCCCGGACCAGTGCCCTGACTAATGAACTAGGGAGCTGATTGAGACATAACCTTAATATAAGGACTTTGTGTGTGTGTGTGTGTGTGTGTGTGTGTGTGTGTGTGTGTGTGTGTGTGTGTGTGTGTGTGTGTGTGTGTGTGTGCGCGTGCGTGCGTGCTTGCATGTGTGTTCAGTGGTCCTGGAGTACCCGGTTTGGCACCTCGTGAAGCCAGTGACAGGTTGCAAGTTTTTCAGGCCAAGTTTGAGGATCTGTGGAGGAAATTTGTCACCTTTTCCAGTGGTGAAGAACTTTTTGGCCTCCCTGTTAAAGGTACTTGTTTTTTCCTGTATTATTCGTACACATTTGTACACACACACACACACACACACACACACACACATATATATATATATATATATATATAAACATGGGGGTTCTTGTAGGTGGTTGCTCAATGGCCCAAGAACACACCCTCAAGTGTCTATGATATTCTGGTTACTAAATATGCATTTGATTGCTTAGAAAAGTAATATCACATCTCTTCTACTTAAGCCGCATGATTTGAGGTATCATTCTTGTCCGTAGCACAAATGATCCAAGATCATTTACATGCCAAAGTTTACAATTTAAAACTTGCATTAAAATTGCTATGACAGGTATGTGTCCTAATTGTTTGTGTACACAAATTCCTGGATCTAAAATCACCAACTTTTTTTTCTCTCTTTCATTTTTCTCCTCCTTTCAGAGTATCCTGATCTTCACAGAATCAAGCGAGAGCTCACCATTCTATCCAAGCTCTACAGTCTCTACAATTCTGTCATTGACAACGTTACTGGCTACTATGACATATTATGGGCAGACCTCAACATCGACAAGATTAATAATGAAATGCTGGATTTTCAAAATAGGTTTGTTATGTTTTCAGATTTATTTAATTTTTTTAAATGTTACAAATACACTTATTTGGGAGCTGATTTTTGTCATTATTTTGAAGGATTCGTAAGCTACCTCCGGCCTTGAAAGACTGGCAAGCTTTTAATGATCTAAAGAAGACTATTGATGACTTCAATGAAACCTGTCCTCTACTTTACATGATGGCAAATAAGGTGAATTAAACCAGCCTCAGTTCACTAATGTCATATCACATTTGTACAAAAAGCATGGAAATTGTGCTGTACCTTAAAGAAGAAAATCTTTTCCTAACATATGCTATCACAAAATAGGCACTGCTGTCCAGACATTGGCAACGCTTAACTGATATAACAGGCCACAAATTTGAAGTGGAATCTGCTAATTTCAGCCTGCGGAATGTCATGGAAGCACCTCTGCTGAAAAATAAAGAGGATATTGAGGTATTGTGTGGGCAGTATATTATGGTAATATATGTACAGTGCCATTAAACATATAATCAATTGTTGGATCCAGATTGAGACATTGTGAACATTTATCATCTTTTTCTGATTACCAGGATGTGTGTATCAGTGCTGTGAAGGAACGAGACATTGAGGCCAAACTTAAAGATGTGGTGACCGAATGGAACAGCCACCAGTTTACGTTTGCATCATTCAGGTCAGAGAAGGAATCCATCTTTGATTAAATGTATAATTTTTTATATGCATTTGATAGACAAAATGTAAATCCTCTTAGGAGCCGTGGAGAGCTGCTGCTGAAGGGATCGGACACCACAGAGAAGGTGGCACTAATAGAGGACAGTCTTATGGTGCTTGGGTCTTTAATGAGCAACAGGTGTTTTGTTTTATGCAATTATAAATATTTAACATTTTTGTATCCCCCTTGTTTTTTTTGTTTTTTCCCCCCAATAATTTAAAACATATATTTTTTAATCTTGTAAATAACTTTTTGGGTCAGTTGTTTGTTAAACATGAATGGATTATTTTTGTAGGTATAATGCTCCATTTAAGCCCACCATCCAGCAGTGGGTGCAAAAGTTGACAAACAGCTCAGAGGTTATTGAAAAGTGGATAACAGTGCAAAATCTGTGGCTGTACCTAGAGGCTGTGTTTGTGGGAGGAGACATTGCCAAACAACTGCCGCAGGTAACGTTAATCATAAGCATAGATTTAGGGTTTCCCCCCCATTGATTGAAAGGGAGTTACATGTCCCCATTTTTTTAAAGGCTTAGTTCACCTAAAATGTTTAATGCTTTCATCATTTCTTCATACCTATGTCATCCCAGATGTGTAAGACTTTCTCTTTCTTCAGCAAAAAACAAGCAGATTTTTAGAAGATAATCTCAGCTCGGTAGGTCCATACAATGCAAATGAGATGGTGATCAACACTTTAAATCTCCAAAAAGCCCAGACAGTCTTTGTAAAAGTAATCCATATGATGACAGTGGTTAAACAAGTGTATTCTAAAGTGAAACGATCGCTTTGGGTGGGAAACAATCAAAATTTAAGACCTTTTCACTATACAGTAAGTGTTTTCTTCCGGTCGTTATCCGATGCATGTCCATGTGTGAACTTGTTTGATTACTATGCCTCTCACGTGACGTAATCACATTGGCATGTAAACTTCAGAAATTATGCGATACAACCGAAAGTGCAGCCCGATTTGTTTACGAGAGTACGCTGTTCACAAGCTTCATTGGTTTTACTTTCATTTAAACATGTCAGTGTGCTTACGTCATGTGAGTGGCAGAGTCCTCTCATCTGGGGATGGCATGAGGTTGAGTAAATGATGATAAATAAAAATATTTGGGTGAACTATCTGTTGGGTGTCTGCACCCATAAAAATGATTGAAGAATTCGAAGCAAATATGTTCTGACGTGTTGGCCGAAACATACCCATTTCACCCACCTATCTGTCCACAGGAGGCAAAACGCTTCCAGCACATTGATAAATCCTGGCAGAGGATAATGCAGCGGGCACATGAGATTCCAGGTGTGGTTCAGTGCTGTGTTGGGGATGAGATGCTGATACAGTTGCTGCCCCACCTGCTGGAGCAGCTGGAAGTGTGTCAGAAATCTCTGAGCGGATACCTGGAGAAGAAACGCCTTGTTTTCCCTCGCTTCTTTTTTGTGTCTGACCCTGCCTTGCTGGAGATACTGGGACAGGCATCTGACTCGCACACCATACAGGTGGGTTCATCTAACTGGGTTTACAATTTGGGATTTTAGCACCATATAATGGTGCCGTTAAACAGTTCTCATGTCATTATGGTGGCCAAAAGCATCATTCAGTGAATATGATTATGTGTTATTAAGGTCATTCAAATACAATATTGTTTTTTATCAAAACTGTATGAAAAGGAACAGACAGTTGCTAACATTCTGCCTAACATCTCCTTTTTTAATTTTTAGGTGAACAAATGAATTTTGCTTTTAAATGCTCTTTTATGCATCCTCCTTATTTTTCATTTCAATACCTTTCAGGGTCACCTGTTAAACCTTTTCGATAATGTGAACAGAGTTGTGTTTCACGAGAAGATCTATGACCAGATACTCAGTTTTCAGTCGCAGGAGGGGGAAACCGTGGATCTGTGTGAACCAGTCAATGCCCAGGTGCAAACCCCTGACCCCTTGACCATTTGTACAAGAGTTGTTCACAAATTGTTTCCCAGTAGCAGCTTGTTGAGGAGAGGCATGCTATTAGTTTGCTAAGAAATTGGGCTTGTGATTTTTGCCTGGTGGTTGATAAAATGGGTAAAAAAAAATCCTAAATTTTTCAATTGGCCAGAATATAATGGAGACTTAGGCAGTAAGAAACCATCTTGCAACCACCCATAACACCTTACCTACAGCAAAACATAGCAACCACTTAGCAGCCACATAGAGCTTATAACCGGATTTTAACAGCCGGATAGGAATGCCATTCACAATTTATTGACAAATATTGACAGTACATTAGGGTAATATACTGTAAAATGCACCACTCCTAAAGTAGTCCATGTAAAGTACATCACAGCAACTAAATTGTTTGATGTTAAAGGTTTTATTTAAAAATGTCATAATGATGAAGATCATATGTTATAAAGTTATTGATGTCAAACCACAGGGTAATGTAGAAGCCTGGCTGGGTCTGTTGCTGAATGGAGTGAAGAATACCATTCACAGCATCATCCGAAAGGCCAACATGGCCATAAGTGAATCTGGGATTAAACTAGTGGAGTTCCAGTCCATGTTCCCTGCTCAGATCGGACTGCTCGGCATACAGCTCATTTGGACTAAAGATGCTGAGGAGGCACTTAGCCTTAGCAAGACAGACAAGAAGGTTTAAACTTTGTTCTTGTTTTAGTGTTTTCTTTTTAAAATCAGTAGTTTGTTGGATTTATGAATGAATATGCATGAATTTTTAGTTATGGTTTAACCAAAAAATGTATTTGTATTCTAAATGGTTCTTGAGATGAAGTACTGGTTTGACTATGTGTTGTTATTAATGATGTTGTCTTCTTTGTACAGAAAATGCAGACTACTAACCAGAAGTTCTTGGACCTGCTGAACGAACTGATAGACATGACCACACATGATCTGACCAAGATGGACAGAACCAAATATGAGACTCTCATCACCATACATGTCCATCAGAAGGACATTTTTGATGACCTGGTGATTTATCTTTCAATTTACCTTAAAATACCTTATAAGATGCACTTACAAGATCCATGCTGTCTTCTGCCTACATTTCAGTGGTAACATTTATGGGGCCGCATAAGTAATCAATTTGTAATGCCGTGCAAAATAGCATTCCTCATGGGAGACTCAACACCCAGTAAAGTTGGACATTAGCTGTTAAATGTTATTAAAACTAATGGCATGGTACTTTAATAAGCATAAAGAAAATAAGTGCCATATACATTTATTGGGTAAAACATTTTATTACACTGAACTAATTTTTAAAACTTTTCAGTGTTGATCTTGTCATAATTTGTTCTGAGATTACATTTCCGTAAAGTAAACGTGATGCTTTCTTAGAATTTGGGTAAACAAAAAAGGTATTTTAGGAGGTAGCAAATAAGTTGCATACCAAATGGAACGGACTTTGTATAATTAGCACACCTACTGTATTATGTCTCTGTAGGCATCTGACTATGTTTTCTAACAGAGGAACAGACTTGACTGCACTTGCACACAAACAGCACTAATTGTTGGGGATTCTTTCTGTTTTAATGATTAAGAAACCACAAACAATACAAGTCAGTTTATTGCACTTCTAACCTTCACAATGGAACACTAAGCTTTTTATTTCCCACTCAAGGTGCGAATGAACATCCGGTCACCCTTAGACTTTGAATGGCAGAAACAGTCTCGCTTCTACTTCGACGAGGAAACGGACAGATGCTTAATTCAAATCACTGATGTGGAATTTGATTACTGCAATGAGTATCTCGGCTGCACTGACCGACTAGTTATCACCCCTCTCACTGATAGGTGAGCATAGAAACATTGAAGAATTGTTGCAACTCTCTCAGGTTTAGATTGGATATTAGAGTGGAGTCAGCAAAATGGTAGTTAATGAGTGGCATGCATTGTCTCCAGATTTTTATTTTTAATTTGTCCCTTTGCAGATGTTATATCACACTGTCCCAGGCTTTGGGGATGAGTATGGGAGGGGCCCCCGCTGGCCCTGCTGGCACAGGAAAAACTGAAACCACCAAAGATATGGGCCGCTGCCTGGGAAAATATGTAGTTGTCTTCAATTGCTCAGACCAGATGGACTTCCGTGGACTGGGCCGCATCTATAAAGGTTCAGTGACTTGAATGAATAAAGCAATTATCCTTATAAATTTAAAGTGACTCCAAAAAGTATTTGGACACTTAAGCCACTCTTAAGAACATTTATTTTTAGTCATCTTTTTATGTGGCTTAAGTGTCCAAATACCCTTTGGGGCCACTGTCGAATAAATATTTTAAAAAATGCCATTTTATTGATACTTTATTTCCTTTTTTAAGCAAACACAGAAGACAAAATCCCCTGCAAAACTGTCCAGAAGAACAGAATAACAGATTAACCTTACTAACCTTAACAGAGCCTCTTTTTTATGCTTAATCAGGATAATGGACTACATATTTAAATTGTGTGACCTTTCTTACATGGCTCTTCATGTTTATAATGTTTGTCAAACAGGATTAGCCCAGTCTGGTGCATGGGGCTGTTTTGATGAATTCAACCGCATTGAGCTGCCTGTGCTCTCAGTGGCTGCTCAACAAATCTACATCGTCCTTCAGTGCAAGAAGAACAAGAAGACCCAGTTCATATTCACAGATGGAGATTTGGTGGACATGGACAGAGAGTTTGGCATCTTCCTTACTATGGTAATGTGGAAGAATAAATTTAGGCTTCCAACTTGTGCATCATGCAATATTGCAGTCATCAAAGTAGTTTGCAGGTAATACACCTAATACAGTGGTTATCAACCAAAGGAATAAAGGAATATTCTGTGTTCAATACAAGTAAAACTCAATTGACAGCATTTGTGGCATAAATCTGATTACCAAAAAATGTATATTTGGACTTGTCCCTTCTTTGCTTAAAATAAATAAATAAAGAAAATATGGGTTACAGTGAGGCACTCACAATGGAAGTGAAAGGGGCCAATTCATAAATGTTAAAATACTCGCAGTTTCAAAAGTATAGCCACAAGATATAAACAATATGCTTGTTAACATGATTTTAGTGTGATAAAATGGCTTTTCTAACCTTTTCTGTGTACAGTTTTGTCCAATTTCACAACATTTTTGCTGTGACAACATAACAACAAAAACCTTAAAAACCCTAAAACGACAATAAAAAGGACAGTTTAAAAAGTGTTACAGCTCAAATAATATACAAGTTTTAACAGAAGAATTAATGTAAGTGCTTTTATAAAATTATTAGCTTCACCAAAAAAAATTGCCTATTTACTAATTTACTTCCAGTGCATTTACTTCCAATATTGAGTTTTCAGTCTTGCTCTTTAATATTTTTTTCTACCACTGAATTGCTATCTTGTTCCTCTTTTCACATCACAGAATCCAGGTTATGCCGGTCGACAGGAGCTTCCAGAGAACTTGAAAATTCAGTTTCGCACGGTTGCCATGATGGTACCTGACCGAGCCATCATCATGAGAGTGAAACTGGCCAGCGCAGGCTTTCGTGATAATCAAGTTCTCAGTCGTAAATTTTACACCCTATACAAACTATGTGAAGAGCAGCTTTCCAAACAGGTGACCAGAATACATTTTAAAGATAAAAAAGATTTGCTAATTTTCGATAATGTGGTCATTTGTGGCTACGAATTTGTTAATAATTTTTAGCAATTTTAATTACTCAACAGGTCCACTATGACTTTGGCTTGAGGAACATCTTGTCTGTTTTGAGAACTCTTGGTGCTGTGAAGAGATCCAACCCAACTGAGCCAGAGCAGACAGTGGTTATGAGAGTGCTCCGTGACATGAACCTCTCCAAACTGGTGACTATGATATATCCCAAACTGTTCTGAAACAGCTTTCAAGCATGAGAATAAATGTGACATTTGCATCTCTGTTCCTACCACTTTCCCTATACAGGTGGATGAAGATGAGCCTCTGTTCATGAGTCTGATCAATGATCTGTTTCCGGGTATCAATCTAGATAAAGCAGGTTACCCTGAGCTGGAAGCTGCTATCTCCAAACAAGCTGAAGAGGCCGGACTAATTGCACACCCACCCTGGATTCTCAAACTTGTGCAACTCTATGAGACTCAAAGAGTGAGACATGGTTAGTAATCATCCATTTTATTTTTCATTCATTTCATAATTTCCTCATCCTCATGTTGTTTAAAACCTTTATGCACTTTTTTCTTCAATGAAACTCAAAAAGAGATATTAGACCGAATGTTAGCCTCAGTCACCATTCACTTTCATTATATTTAAAAAAAATATGTAATAAAAGTGAATGGTGACTGATGTTTTGTTACAGTGTACAGTAGGTAAGTAAATGAGGACAGAATTGTAATTTCAGGGAAAAGTATTCTCTTAAAGATTAAGCAATAAAGGTTGTTGATTATGAGAGGCAATGTTTTAGTCTGCTAAGAACATTCCTGTTATAATCAGACAAACAAATTGCTGTTGAATTATTAAAATTATTACCAAGCTACATTCAACTAATACGATGGACTAGATCATTTTGAGGCACAGCATGTTTTTTCCATTTTGTCATGTTTTTTTCTCTTTGTGTAGGTATGATGACTCTTGGCCCCAGTGGAACAGGAAAGAGCACATGCATCCATACTCTAATGAAAGCCATGACTGACTGTGGAAATCCTCACAAAGAAATGAGGATGAACCCCAAATCCATCACTGCCTCCCAGATGTTTGGCACCCTCGATGTGGCCACAAATGACTGGACAGATGGAATCTTCTCTACACTGTGGAGGAAGACTCTGAAGGCCAAGAAGGTGAGATGGTGAACCTCTTAAGGACTATTGGCAAAACTTTCTTTTTTAGGCAGAAGCTATTGGCATTAAGTGTGCAAACTTAATACTATGACTTCTCCCCAAAAAACGTGGTCACTACAACATTACTGTAGTAAAACCATGGTTAATTTTACCCAGATCAAAATTTTTTCTCAAATCCTAGACCTTCTCTGTGACCAAATCACTGAGGAAATCAACGTTTATATTAATTTTATTAATTATTATAACAAGTATTACAGAATAATATTAAGAGTGGAGACAGTATGGGGAAAAGTGGAACAAAGGGAGGACTCAAACCCGGGTCATCCACATGGTAAAGCACACCTACGCAATCTTAACACACTACGCCATTGCATCAACACTTGAGGGTGCATTTTCTATTTTATTTCTTTGTGATAAACTTTCTTACCTAATCTGTGTAAAGTTATAATCAATATTACAGCTTTGTTGCCATGACAACATAACACCAGAAACCTTGTGATCTGGTAAACCTTGTAATGGCAGTAAATCACAGATTTTATCACACTAAAACCATGTTAACCCGTATCATGTTAACATTTTTTTTTTTTTTTTAATGTTTCTAGACTGGCCCCATTCACTTTAATTTTAAGTTCCTTACTGTAGCCATAATTTTTTGTTCTTTTTATTTAAATGAGGGGCTATTCAAAAATGTTCTTTCTTTTTTTGCGCCAATCAACTTAATGCCACAAATGCTGTTGATTGAGCTCAATTTGTATCAAACCCAGAACAATCCTTTAACATGGGGTCAACTCTTATTGCTTGAATAAATTATGGTATATGACTTGCAAAATATAATCAGAGTAATGAGTGATTTGAAATTTCAATTAGATTGACACAACTTCAATTGCATAGTATGTATTTTTTGTCTGGTTTCATATACTGTACCACTAAATAGCCTGCTACACATGGCATTCACAAAAATGTCCAACAGGGCGAACACATATGGATTGTTCTTGATGGCCCAGTTGATGCAATCTGGATCGAAAACCTCAACTCTGTCCTAGATGACAACAAGACCCTTACCCTTGCTAATGGTGATCGTATACCAATGGCACCAAATTGCAAGGTGGTTTTTGAGCCACACAACATCGACAACGCATCTCCTGCCACTGTGTCCCGCAATGGAATGGTCTTCATGAGCTGCTCTGTTCTGGACTGGCAACCCATACTAAAAGCCTGGCTGCAGAAGATTCCAGCAGCACAAGCTGATGTTCTTCTAGACTCTTTCAACTCTGTCTATCAGGTTAGACATGTGGGCAGTGTAAAGTACTCATCCTCATTTTGCACCACACCTGTACAACTTTCTTTGTAAAGCGTTTAAGCCACATGTGCTGTTAAGTGGTTTATTAATATGAAAAGATCCATTGATTTTTTTTTTTTTAAATATATATACACATAAAAATGTTTTTACTTTGCATTATATTTTCCTTTTTGTTTAATTCACATGCTTCTTGTCTGCCTGCACATGCTAATCATCTATGTTCTCCACAGGATCTGATGAATTTCATCTCCACTGCAGTTTCCCCCAAAATGCAGCTGCTGGAATGTATGTACATCAAGCAGACCATTGATCTACTACAGGTAAACTGTGATGCTAAGTCACAATGATTTTCATGCATCATGTAAAAAAGCATTGAGCCACAGGAAACAGTGGTAAAAAATAATTTTAACACACTACCTCGAGTGACGACAACAGCAGTATGATTAAAAACAAAAATGTTCAGTAAATATTTTAATTTATTAACGATTTATTAAAAATAATTGCATTAAACAATAATAGGTAATAATATGTGCTATGCATTAGCATAACTGTAACTGTTGGGGATGTTGTTCATATACAGAATAGACTTGTAACATTAATACAGAATTCAATTGATGTGTGATCACAGGTGTGCGTATATCATTTTACAACAGATTAGTAGCTCATCAATCACATTTTGGAGTCAGAACTATCCATTTTATAAGTTCAAAGGGATAGTCACATAATGATGAAAATCCACATTTTCACTTACATTTTATGGAAAATATGCAATGGTGACTGAGCCTATATCAAAATTGAATGTTGACTGGGGCTTACGTTCTACCTTACATTACCATTTGTGTTCTATGAAAGAAAATAAGTCATATGGGTAACAACATGATCATGAATAATCATGAGGGCGACAGTAGAATTGTAATTTTTAGGCAAAATATAATTTTAAGTTTTCAGTCTTCAACAGAATGGAAATTGTTTGATTGTATTATGTCTTTTATATGCAACTGAAAACACACTGCTCTTTATTTGTTTTCCATGCTGAAATTACAGGGCCTGTTGCCAGCTGCTGAGGAGAAACTTGTAACAGCGGCTCACATTAACCGTCTCTTCATGTTTGCTGTCATGTGGTCTGTTGGTGCTTTGCTGGAACTGGATGATCGAGCCAAGATGGAAGCGTTCCTTAAAAAGCACTCTGCCAATCTGGACCTGCCCAACACAATGGAGGATCAGACTATATTTGAATTTGTGGTCAATGAGAGTGGACAATGGGAACTTTGGTCAAAAAGGGTAAAACCATTCTATTGATGACCGTAAATATTAATCAGTGATTTCTGGATAATGTATGGATCATGCTTTGGCATGTCATTAGTTATAATTAATTCTATATTTTGATTGTAATGTCATGATTAGGTGCCGGAGTACCACTATCCCAAAGACATGGTTCCTGACTATGGCTCCATTCTTGTACCGAATGTCGACAATGTACGGACTGACTTCCTGATGCAAACCATAATGAAACAAGGCAAAGCTGTCCTGCTCATTGGTGAACAGGGGACTGCCAAGACTGTCATGATCAAGGTGTGTGTCTTTTTCAAATAATCAATTTTATTTTATTTTATCAGCAGAGTAAGCAGCAAGTCACACCTAACTAATTTTTGCATTTGCCTGCACTATTTAGCATTTTCCTTCAGTACACTCTCCAACTCATCCATAAAGAATCAAATAAATTAAAAATTTTTTTTTAAAAGAAATGCATATTTAGGCACATTTTATATTTGTCAACAAATCTAAATTCAAGCAATAAAATATAAGCCTTTAGATCAAAATATGTCCAAAGATTTGACTGATAAATTTAATGGACTATTTCAGGATCAATACAAGTTACGACAACATTTGTGGCATGATGTTGAAAATTCCTTTAACTGAACTCAAAAATTTATGAAAATAATTCAGTGTGGTTCGAGCCATTTTAATGGCTATGCTCTAAAAAGTATTAACCTTCAGTTGTTACCTTGCAGTTCTATTTCTACTTGAACTGTTAAAAATGTGTATCATAATGGTTGATTCAGGTTGATTTAGACATTTTATGTTATATTTTGACTTGTATAAAACCAGTTCATTTACACATTTTAAATTAAGCATATTTTAGGTTGCTGTGTATGTTTTTGTATGGTGTATATTCATTAAAGAGAAAGCATCTAAGTAATGGGTGAATCATGTACTCCAAACCTCTCTGCAGGGCTACACCAGCAAGTACGATCCAGAAACATATTTAAGCAAAAGCCTGAACTTCTCCTCTGCCACCCAGCCTGGCATGTTCCAGCAGACCATTGAGAGTTACATAGACAAACGCATGGGTACCACCTATGGACCTCCTGCAGGGAAGAAAATGACTGTCTTCATTGATGACATCAACATGCCTGTTATCAATGAGTGGGGCGATCAGGTCAGGTGTCAAATGCTGTTATTTTGGTCAAGATCAAAAAGCATCCATTGAAAGCCCTAAATAAACATACTTTGGGCCTTAAAGTATTTAGACACTTAATCCACACATTAATATGTCTGATTATCATTGTATTAGATAAAATATGAAACAAAGTGCCATTTATTTTCAAGAGAGATAGCACAATCACTGCAAAAAATTATTTTCAACTCAAAACAAGAAAAACAATCTGCCAATGAGGTAAGCAAAATAAACTTAATTTAAAGAGAAAACAAGTTTATTTTGCTTACCCCATTGGCAGATTTTTTTTTCTTGTTTTGAGTCTAAAGTTAGACTTTAAATTTGACAGGAAAACAAGACAAAAATACTTGTCTAGAAAATCATTTTTTGCAGTGAAGACAAAAAATTTTGTCTTGTTTTCCAGTAAAAACATCTAAATATTCTTAAAATGTGATTTATTTACTTGACAAGCAAACTGGCATAGATTTTAAGTCTTGTTTTGAGAGAAATCTAATTAAATTAAGTGAACTTTATACTTAAAACAAGAAAAAAAATCTGCCAATGAGGCAAGAACAATAAAGTTAATTCAAAGGGAAAACAAGTGTATTTTGCTTACCCCATTAGCAGATTTTTTTTTCTTGTTTTAGCAAGCAAGCAATCTTTTTTTTTTTTTGCCTTAACTGAGCCTCCTTGTTTTTGTGTGTGTGTGTGTGTGTGTGTGTGTGTGTGTGTGTTTTTTCATCTCTCAGATCACTAATGAGATTGTTCGTCAGCTGATGGAGCAGGGAGGCTTTTACTGCCTGGAGCGGCCTGGTGAATTCACCACCGTAGTTGATCTACAGCTGGTGGCTGCTATGATCCACCCCGGTGGCGGCCGTAATGACATCCCCCAGCGACTCAAACGCAAGTTCAGTGTGTTTAACTGCACTCTGCCCTCCAACTCCTCCATAGATAAGATCTTCGACACACTGGCCAGTGGTTATTTCTGCCCGGAAAGAGGTTTCTTAGAGGAGGTGTGCTCACTGGCGGCTGCCATGGTGCCCACATCCAGGAGAGTGTGGCAGGCAGTCAAAGCCAAGGTACTGCCATAATCAAAAGTCCTTATTGAAGTGTAAAGGGCTGCTCAACCCAAGCTGTGTTTTTGCCTCTGTTTGTACTGTTTTCCAGTTTATTTCTATGTAAACAAGGGCTAGACAGACAACTTTGATTGTTGCCAATCTTCGTGTCTTTTTTCATCGTCTATTGCAAGATTGTCAAATGTAGCTGAGGGCTCTTCCGTGTTTTTCTTTACATAAACACCATCATGCTATAGCCAATATGCAGCTTCATATGCATTTTTTGATAAGGCACATATCTGTATCTGTAATGTTTTCTCATCCATATGTTTTCCAGTAACAGAATTAATCATAATTGTTTTGAAACCTTAATTATGAGTATTCAGAATCGCGACAGGATAATTTGAGAAAGAATATAGATATACATTACAATATAAGTAAAGCATATGTTGTTATTGCTTTAAAGATTATTAATAAAGAACATGTATATTTTTGGCCAAAGTATCAGTATGTCCAAATAATTGGAGAATGGCTTCCTCTTGTGGTCAGTCTGCTTCAAGGTTAGCTGTGAGCTCCATTAAAGTGCTCAGTTTTAGTTAAAACTCCTGATCACCCTGTTTGTGTTTATTTTGCGATAATGACCGGCTGGCTGTACATCATTCCTTAAATTCTAGATAACTGGCCAGAGAGCTCTGCAGTAATCAATGTTTTTACCAAAACATGATGAAAAGTATAATATTATCTTAACATTTTTGTTCTCAGATGCTGCCCTCCCCAGCAAAGTTCCACTACATTTTTAACCTGCGTGACCTTAGCAGGATATGGCAGGGCATTCTCACTGTGGGTGCAGAAGTGTGCTCGACACCTCAAATGCTGGCCTCTCTGTTCCGCCATGAGTGCTCACGAGTCATTGCAGACCGTTTCATTGATCAAAAGGACACAGACACATTCAATGACATTTTGGAAAGGGTGAGTCAAGTAAATCCTAAAGGGACCCCCCCACCCTCACCCCCACAAACCACATGAGTTTCATTCTTCTATAAATCTGAATGTTAAGGAGTGATCATCTCAGTCACCATTCACTTTTGTTGTATCTTTTTACATGCAATTAAAGTGAATGAAACCTTAGGCTAACATTCTGTCTTACATCTCCTTTTGTTCTCCACAGAAGAAAGAAAGTGATAGTGGTTAATGATGTATATAACAGAGAATATAATGGAATAACAGTATACTATAAATCAAATTATTATTATCCATATTACTTTTATCAGGTATAGATATACACATGTTTTAGCCATATTCATTGTGGAATTTGTTTTCTGCTTTGATGTGGTTTAGATCACAGAAAAGGATCATGGTCCTGGTATTTTGGAGTGTGGGTCATGGGAAGAGTATTTTGTGGACTTCCTGCGGGACGCTCCAGAGATGACGGGAGATGAACCTGAAGATGCAGAGGCTGAGACACCGAAAATCTATGAGCCCATTCCCTCCTTCAAAGTCCTGTCAGAACGCCTCTCTGTATTTCAACAGCAGTATAATGAAACTGTTAGAGGAGCAGCCATGGATCTGGTCTTCTTTGAGGTTGGTAGAATTTTTTTTTTATGTTTCTCAAGTTATTTTATAATAATAACAGCACTTACCCTTATTACTTATGATTTTTGATAGCTTTTGAATTGTTAAATTATAACTGACAAACTATCATTTATTTGTCTTTTTTTTAACACTTACTGTATATTTTTCTGCATATTTGGGGTGATTCTCACAAAAACTGTCATGAACGTCAGGTCATATATTACGCCAAAATCAAAAGAAAGAAAAAATTTATATTTTGATATGAAGAAAACTCCCTTAAACTCCATATAGTCACAAATAATATTGTTTGTTTACAATCAAGTCTTAAGACTTTTTTTTTGTCCTAACTTTGTAAGCATGTTATTTCTGGTTCTGTCCACTCTATTGCCCTGCAAAAAGAATTATTTCATTCCACTAGATGGCAGGAAATACTAGCAATTTTTTTTCCCCTCTATCACCTTCCATCACAAAATACAGATCTGAAATGTAGGTGGCGCTCTATCAGATCTCAGCCATCACAGATGTGCTCATCCATAGCATTCTGCCTATTTTTCAGTTCATGCACCACCCCCATTGTTTCATCCACAGCAAAGCAAAATAAACTGTTTTTCTCTTTAAATTAAGTTTATTTTGCTTACCCCGTTCTGGGGAAGAACTCCTCGTTCTTGTTTTGAGTCTAAAGTTCACTAAATTTAGTCAGATTTATCTTAAACCAAGACTTAATATCTTATCCCATTTTGCTTGACAAGTAAATAAATCATGTTTTAAGAAAGTTTAGATAATTTTTCTTTCTTTTGATTTTGGGGTAATATATAACCCGAAGTTCATGACAGTTTTTGTGAGAATCACCCCAAATATTTTTTGCTGTGCAAAATTTCGGCCCGAGTGGACTTGAAGCTCAGTCTAGGTGTCATTAGAAAGCTGAGATCCTCCCCTCTGCTATGAGATATACTATTTTATCATCAATAGTAGATAATTGCAAGCATGCCTCATTTTGTTCTCACAGGACGCTATGATCCATTTAATGAAGATCTCTCGGATAATCCGGACACCTCGAGGTAATGCTCTGCTGGTTGGAGTTGGGGGATCTGGAAAACAAAGCCTCACCCGACTTTCATCTTTCATAGCTGGATACCAGAGTTTTCAGATAACAATGACACGGTGAGAACACTACAGCTGCTTTTATGTTTGAATTCCGCTATTCTCAAAGACACAAATAAAGTTAATTTAATATTCATATATAAGATGTAACAAGAACTTCAACATTTAAAAACACTTCTTGTGACACCTGCATTCTTTTCCATTTTCTGCACTGCATCTAGCTTTGTTTAATGGAAGAATGTTTTCTGTCTGAACGACCTCTGCCCTGCTGAAAAGACCAGCAAAGCTGGTCACCAGCTTATGTTGGGTGCTGGTACGCCAGCATGGGATGCTGATGTGCTGGTGTCCCCACCAGGCTTTTAAACTGGCTTGACCAGCTGTTTCAGAAAGAACATGCTGGACAACCAGCTTCACCAGTTAGGTTTTGCTGATGAAAAGCATGGCTATGCTGCTAGACCAGCACCAAACCAGCACTAGCCACCATAAACCAGCCTAGACCAGCATGGTAATTGCATGCTGGTTAAGCTGGTCTTTTTTAGCAGGGTAAATGGCCTAAATCAGAGAACCCATTTTTACTAATTTTTTGGTATCATGGTAACAATGTAGCTTTTTACTTAATTGTGCTACTTAAATTATGATGTTTTCATTATCAAAACATCATCTTTTATTTTTATTTTTATTTTTTTAAATACCTTTATTATTAGTCAGTAGTAATAAGAGATTTTTTATTTTTTTTAGCAAAACACAAATTAACAAGACATAGCAGCTTATACATACACACACGCTTACATATATACATATACACACATATATACATAGATACACACATAACAAAACACTTAAAAAATAAAACAAAAAAAACAAACAAACTTAATTATAGGTGTATAGATGTAGTGTCTACATGTATTGTGATACGTTTAAGGACTAGGTTAATTTAATGTCATATAATTGTAATCATTATTATTAATTACATTTTTTCTGGTGATGTTGTGGAGAGAGAGAAAAAGAAAGATATAGATTTAAACTTAGATAGATATGGAACAATCAGTTATAATAATAATAATAATATTAATTAATACTACCACCACTACTACCCCATCAACAATAACAATAATAGCATTAACTATAACAATTACATGCATAATTCATATGCAATGAAAATAAATAAAATATATTATAGCATATAAACCATATTTTTATTTTTACTTTTTTTCTTTCCCCTGTCCCTTTATAGGAGCAAAGTATGGAAATACAGCAACATAAATAAGAGATAAACAAACAATTAAACCAAAAGCAGATATTGCATGATATTGTGTGAAGTGTAGGTGTGAGGTTGTGTTTTGTGTGTGTGTGCATCTCTATTCAGTATGTACTGAAGAAAAGAAAAGGGTTTATTTATAAATATATCAATAAATAAATATAAATAATAATACATTAAAAATGATTTCATTATTTCTTCCATTAACTGAGAAGTGTGTAATGGGTTATTGGTTATATTAATCTTTGATTTAATTATGGATTTTATATGTTGATACTGGAGAAACTGTCCCGTCCCTAGACTGTATTTCTGGATTAGTGTATTAAATGATATGAATTGGTTATTTTGGAATAAATGATGGAGGTGAGTGATTCCTTTGTTCTGCCATGATGGGAAGTGGACAGGAATATTGTATAGTTGAAAATCAGGATTGTGCCAAATTGGGGTGTATCTATATGGAGTTAGTGGTGATTTATTAATTCTGTTTACTTTCCCCCAGGCTGTCAGAGTTGAAGCGATTGTAATATTTGTGGTTATTTTTTTTTATTGAATTTGGTAGGAAGGCAAGGTCTGCAACTGTGGAGTTTATGCATTGATTTTTTTCTAATTCTATCCATGAGTTTTGGATAGAATTCATAAAAACAATAAAATTGTTTTTATGAATCCATTTCACTAAATATTGGAGCTGGTTTGCTAAAAAGTAATTTTGAAAGTTTGGCGCATCTAGGCCACCTTGTGATTTTGTCTTTTGTAGTTTTGCCAGAGATATTTTTGGTGTCTTGTTTTTCCAGTAAAAGTGAGAGGTTAATGAATCCATTGATATAAACCATTTATATGTGGGTGTTGTTGGAAGCATTGAGAACAGATAGTTAATTTATGGAAAAGTTTTCATTTTAACTGTAGCAATGCGACCAATGAGTGAGAGTGGAAGATTAGTCCATCGTTTAAAATCATCTTCTATCTTTTTTAGAAGAGGGGTATAATTGAGGTTAAACAGCTCTGACAGCCTGGGGGAAATGTTGATACCTAAATATGTAATGTTGCCGGTGCTGAGTGGGAGAGGAGAGTTATGAGCTGTAGAGTCCCATGCATCTTCAGAAAGTGGTAATATGGTCGATTTATTCCAGTTTATTGTGTAATCTGAAATTTTGGAGAACATATTTATCATTTTTAAGGTTTCCTGTAGTGAACTGTGGGGGTCCTGTAAACATAGTAATAAGTCGTCTGCATAAAGACAAATTTTATGTTTTGTATTGTTATCTTGTATTCCTTTGATTTTGTTATTTTGTCGTATTGCTGCAGCGAGTGGTTCTATAAAAATTGCAAACAAAGCAGGAGAGAGTGGGCATCCTTGTATGGTCCACCGGTGTAGTGTGAAGTTTTGTGATATGACCCCATTTGTGGTTATATTGGCCCTGGGTGATTCATATAATATTTTTATCCAGTGGATGAATAACTCTCCAAAACCAAATCTATGTAAGGTGCTGAATAGAAACGTTCATCAAATGCTTTTTCAGCGGCTAATGATGCGATTTATAGTTCTGGTTTGTTTTTGTTGGGCAAGACTAATTAAATTGAATAATCTACAGACATTATCTGAAGCAATCCTGTTTTTAATAAAACCTGTTTGATCATGGTGAATTAACATCAGAATAACTGTTTCTATTCTAGTAGCTAGAGCTTTAGTAATGATTTTTAAATCTGTGTTTATCAATGACAGGGCAGTAACTAGAAGGATGAATTGGGTCTTTGTTTGGTTTTAGTAAGAGTGTCATTGCAGCTGTATTCATATGTGTTGGTATTGTGGATGAAGTTTTTATTTCTATAATTGCTTTCTGAAATAATGGGGATAAAATTTGCCAAAAGTGTTTGTAAAATTCAGCTGGTATTCCATCAGGTCCAGGTGATTTGTTATTAGGGATTTTATCTAGTGCTTTGTAGAGATCTTCAGGGGTGAGGGGTGCATCTAATGCATTTGCCTGTTCTTTTGCTATAGTTGGTAATTGTACTTTTTTTTAAAAAAAGTTTCTATTTCTGTTTGATTAGGTTTGTGATCTGAGGTGTATATTTTTTCATAAAATGTTTGGAATACATTATTAATTTCTTGTGGATTCTGAACTATTTTGCCTGATTGATTGAGTATGAATGAAATAATTGTTTTTTCTTTTTTATGCTTTAATTGATTTGCTAGGTATTTACGTGCTATATTGATATTGTTGGTATTTAAGTTGTTGGATAATGAATTGTGTTTTTTCGTGTATGATGCTGTCAAGTTCTATTTTGAAATGGTTCAGTTCGCTTTGTATTTGTTCGCTGGGGTTAGTGGAATTAATATTTGTGAGGTGTTTAATTCTTTGTTCTAAGTTATTTTCCTGTTTTTGTTTCTGTTTTTTCCTGTATGATGAGTATGATATTATCTTTCCTGTAATTACTGCTTTGCCTGTTTCCCATAATAGTGATGGTGAAACTTCTGTGGAGTCATTCATCTCTAGAAAGAATGCCCACTCTTTCTTAATGAAACTATCAAAGTCTGGGTCGTGAAGTAATGAAGTATTGAAGCACCATCTGTTGTGGAGCTTAACATAAGATTGAGTGTTAAGTGTGAGAGAGTTGGGGCATGATTGCTGATTATGATTGGGTGAATTGTAGTCTCGGTTACATGTTGGGCGAGTGATTTACTGATGAGAAAAAGGTCAATTCGAGAAAAGGATTGATGAGAAGAAGAGAAGTAAGTATATTCTCTAAGTGACGAGTTATTTACTCTCCAACAATCGCCAAGTCCATAATGAGTCATGTATTGTTTTATTATTTCTGTAGAATGCCAATTTCTTGAAGAATTTGATACTTTTGATCGGTCCATTTGTGGGTTAATGATAGTATTGAAGTCCCCAGCTATAATAATATTATTTGTGTCATGTAGTAATGAAAAAAAATTCTGAAAAAATTATGGATCATCATTGTTTGGCCCATAAATATTAGCTAGTGTGTATATTATGTGGTTAATGGATACATTGATAATAACGAATCTTCCATCTGGATCAGTGATGGTCATGTTAATAATTAGTGGAATATTTTTTTTTATTAACATTGATACTCCTCTTTGTTTGCTATTGTACATTTATGAGAATATAAGGTGGAATTGCTTAAATTTTCAATTTCTGAGTTTGAGATGTGTGTTTCTTGTAAGAAGCATATATCTGCCTCCAATTTCATCAGGTGGTTAATTATTGTAATCCTTTTTTCCTGGGTCCGGAAGGCACGCACGTTCCATGATACCAATTTAAGCTCCTGCATTTGTATTTATTAATTGTCTTACATACATGTTTAGAGAAGTACAAGTCTGGATAGAGATGGTGTGTGTAGCCCATGTGCCAATGTGTGACCATGTGTGGGGTATAAAGTTAGACACATATATAAACAAACAGATACAATACAGTAAAACAAAACATATATTAGAAATTGATTGAGGATCACCGTATGGGATAATATCCATGACAGGAATTTGTTTAAAGAGGGGTGAGAGTGTTTTGTTTTAATGTATAATCTAATAGTAAAACATCATCTTTTAACAGATTTAACATAATTTAATTCCTTACAGAACATATAATGTGAGTAATCTTATTGAGGACCTGAAAGCCCTGTACAGAATTGCAGGTTTGGAAGGGAAGGGTGTCACCTTCATCTTCACAGACAACGACATTAAGGACGAAGCTTTTCTAGAGTACATGAACAACGTGCTGGCATCTGGAGAAGTATCTAACCTGTTTGCTCGAGACGAGGTTGATGAGATCACACAGAGTCTTATTCCCATCATGAAGAAGGATCTCCCACGCTGCCCACCAACCATAGACAATCTTTACAACTACTTCCTGTCCAGGGTGCGCAGTAACCTCCATGTGGCTCTTTGTTTCTCTCCGGTTGGTGAGAAATTGCGTTCCCGGGCCCTGAAGTTCCCCGGCCTCATTTCTGGCTGCACTGTTGACTGGTTCCAGCGTTGGCCCCGAGACGCTTTGGTGGCCGTGGCTCAGCACTTCCTCTCCAACTATTCACTCAAATGTTCAGATGAGGTGAAGAAGAGTGTTGTAGAAACAATGGGAATGTTCCAGGATATGGTGGCTGAGATCTCGATAGAGTATTTCCAGCGCTTTAGACGTCAGACCTATGTGACCCCCAAATCCTACTTGACATTTATCAAGGGGTACCAGACGGTTTACTCTGAGAAGATTGAGCATGTGGGAATGCTGGCAAGCAGAATGAACACAGGTTTGCAATTATGTCTGTTTTAATTTTTTTTTTTGCATTTTTTTTTTCTTTATATGATATGGATAAAACAAGGGCGGCAATGCTACGAGTCTGGTTTCTTCAGCATTTTCACTGTCAGATTTATGTCTAGAGAGCTGTACTTGTGATCATTTCAAAATAGCAATTCAGATAGATAGAGTTGATAGAGATGGATGGATGGATAATTTAGCCTTCTTGACTTCATCAAAGCATCTGTTTATTTGAGACACTCTACAAACTCATCTACAGGTCTCGAGCGACTCTTGGAGGCAGAGCAGTCTGTTAATCAGCTGTCTGTAGAGCTAGCAGAGAAGGAGAAGGTGTTGGAAGTGGCCAACCGGAAAGCAAATGGGGTTCTGGAGGAGGTCACTGTCATTGCACAGGCCGCAGCAAAGGTGAAGGCTCAGGTACAGAAGGTGAAAGACAAGGCCCAGGCCATTGTTGACGAAATAGAGGGGGAGAAGAAGGTGGCTGAGTCCAAACTAGAGGCAGCCAAACCAGCATTAGAAGCAGCTGAGATTGCACTGCAGGTAGGTGCTAACATTCACTAGATGGATTTCTTTGACCATTTCATGTTGACTTTAAGACCATAAATGAATTTATTTCACCAACTTTATTTTGAATGCGGTTTCTAGACTATAAAGCCTGCTGATATTGCGACAGTGCGTAAGCTGGGGAAGCCTCCGCATCTCATCATGCGAATCATGGACTGCGTGCTGCTGCTGTTACAGCGACGGATAGATCTTGTCACCATGGACCCTGAGAAACCTTGCGTGAAACCTTCCTGGACTGAAGCCCTCAAACTGATGAACAATTCAGGGTTCCTCAGCATGCTGTTGAACTTCAACAAGGTCAGGCAACACTGTGGTATTGATCAAATCTCACTTAAGGTCTTTATTAAACATGTAAGTAGGGCTCTCTATAAAGGGATCTCTATAAAAGTACCCTAAATTTAGTCTATATGACCCATGCTCTGTATTTCAAATGTTTCGGCCTGTTCCTCAAACAAAGCCACAATGTTGCATCGGAAGACTTGAAACACATGTGTAGCACATGCGTCTAATAACCTACTTTCAAGGTGCTTTTCTGGTGCCTTTTTTGTAATTTTTGGATATTGACAGCCCCTAGTAACTGCCTGCTTTCATTATGTGGAAAAGATCAGCATTAAAATTATTTTTTTTTTTTTCAATTGTGTTCCAGTGAAGCATGAAAATTATATGGGTTTAGAATGACATGTGAATGACATTGCTTCAAATGGCCACAAACTAACATTCTAATAATTGTATTATCCCTTCTACTACAACTTATTACAACTTATTTATTTAACACTAGTAATGATTGTCTCCATCTTTCCAAAGTTATAAGTAGTGTGTTCACTTCAAAAAATGCAATTAGAAGACTAGTGCTTCTAGTACTCCAATGATGTGCACATAATGTGTGGTTGAAGCGCCACTTTTCTTCAGCTGAAAAACAGCGAATGGTTACAATACTACCCTTTGACTTCATACACTATATTGCAGAGTGTATTGTATAAGTGAACAGTGTACTGTGCTTCATTTGGGACACAGCTACTGTATAGTGTCACCAATATGGAACTCCATGAATTCTTTTGTCACTGCCATTCAAGATCTTCAAAGCTGTTTCTCTGGAAACCCCCTTTCTCATATTTATCATTTATTATATATAGACTTCTGCCATTTAATGTCAGCATGTCTATTTTTAGAAGGTGTGCACTTTGGGAAATGGATTAGTGGTTTCTTGAACATGCACCTGTTTAGACTATGTAAACAGAATTGTAGCGGCTGTTGTCTGTAGATGAGCACAAAGTGCCCTGGTAATGATCCATGTTTAGAGCAAGCTTAGGCCAGTGTGACAGTATGTTATATATGCAGCCATCAAAGTCAAATAGTTTGCACATTCAAAGTGAAATCAAGCAACGATTAGACATCTTTTTTTCAAAAACCCATACACAAAGTGTCTAACTTTGGCTTATATTTTTAATCAGGAGAAGTTTACAGATACTTTTCAAAGCATTCACTTTTTTCATCTGCTGGATGAAAAAGTGGATAAAAAACTATCTCATAGACTTACATTGAAGGATGAACCTTATCATCGAGATCATTTGGGTAAGCCAGTAAGCAACCATCTCACCAACAATTCCCTAACAAACATCCAGAAGCCCCTAAAAACTGAATAGCAATATGCTTAAAGCAACTCAGAAAACCCTTGTATCCATTGTATTCATTGTGGTGGCGAATTTCTTTTTTTTCTTTTTTTAAATCTTAATATGGCTACTAATGATGTTCTGAATTAAAAGTTAAACATTTCTGATTTGAAATGTTTTCATAATGCAACACTATTGCACCATCAACTTTCTTTTTGTTATTTTTTTAAAGGACACTATTACAGAGGAGACGGTCGAGCTGCTTGCTCCATATTTGGCTATGGAAGATTTTAGCCTAGAAAGTGTCAAGAAGACATGTGGTAATGTAGCAGGACTCTATTCCTGGATTAAGGCAATGGTGGATTTCTATGGCATCAATAAGGAAGTTCTGCCCCTAAAGGTAATATCATATTCCGCAGTCTCACTTTGAGTAGTGTATTCATTAATAACTAAAGAGGTATTTGAAACATACAAAAGTGTCTGTTTTATGTGTTGCACTTGAAAAACAAAGGACATAAAATCTATTTGAATTTGTTGTAAATGCAAAGAATCTGCAATGTTTCCAACAATTTTGACATGTTTTTCCTTGAAGTAAGTATAAAATTACAAGAGATGTGTTCTCTATCGGCCTGTCTTACCTGCAGTCTTGATGTTGTTAGCGGATGCTTGATGTTTCTCGGTTTAATGTTTTATGTTTAATTTCTTTATAGCGTCCTTGAGCTTTGTAAAGGTGCTATACAATATAAACTTATTATCATTATTATTATTGATCTACTGACACACAAATCATGGTTTTAAAAGTTATTGATAGCTCTTTAATATCATCTGCTAGTGGAATCCCCAAACTGCAAATGGAGGAACTGATTTTAGACTTTGTGCGAGATTAGACGTGCTTCTCAGACCTCTAAGCACAGTGAACTCTTTCTCGGGCAAATAGCAAATTGCGCTTTGTGCCACTTCACTAACATTCAATACAACCACAGTTTGTGCTCATACACCCACAGTTAGCGCAAACACTCCCACCCATGCTCACTTGCGCTTTGCGTTGGCACGAAAATTGCACTATTAATTAGCGCTCTCACGAAAATTGTATAAGATATGCGCGGCCAATCTAAAATTAATTAGAATACTAAACTAAAACTAACAAACACAGTTGGTAAAATAACTGAACCTAAACTAATTAATAATTTTAAATTGAAAATTAAATATAAATTAAAACTAAATAAAAACCCAAAACTACAGTAACCTTGGTGTACACAAAAACATTTGGTAACCTAAAAAGTTCTAAATTTACTGGATTCTAAATCTAAATTAACTGGTTTAATTCATTAAAAAAATTAAATGAAATTATGACATTTCTGACTAATATGACAAATTAAGTTACACCAATAAAAAATATTTTTATGGGTTTGATCAAGTCGAAAAAGAACCTTGAGGTAAGAACCTTAACAGTTGTAGGTTTCCAATTTGTTTAGTGTTTTTTTTTTCAGCTTTTGAAACTACTTTTGAAATATAGGTAAGTGATTTTTGTGAGTTCATGAGCATGATTGTATAATAATGACCATGTATTGCAGGCTAACCTAAAGCTTCAAGAGGCACGTTTGGGTGTGGCACAGGAAGAACTGGCAAAGGCTCAAGAACAGCTAGACATGAAGCAGAAAGAACTGAACGATGCTCAGGTAAGCCGTGTTAATATTCAGAACAACAGCACGATCAGGAGTGTGATTTTGCTTTTAACCCTCTGGGGTCTGAGGGTGTTTTGGGCCCTGGAGAAGTTTTGACATGCCTTGACATTTGTGCTTTTTTCATAAAAACACATTAATGGCTAAAGTCTGATAACATTGTATTCAACACAAACTGGGCTACAATAATATCTGAGCAACATGTGTGTACATGTTTGTATTTTTGATCAAATAACGTTTATGCGTGGTTTTTGAAAAAACAAACATTTATGTAATTGAAATAAGGTCATATAACACATACTAAACATTTGTCCACAAGACTTTTGAGAACTGGATCTTGTAACCTAGAGTTTTTGCTACAAAATGATGTGAAAACCATCCTGATCACTCATTCATACAAAACAATATAGTAATTAAACTTTTGAAAGTCAATTTTAGTGTTGAAAGGCGATATGCGAGGAGGCGTGAACAATCATGAATATTAAGGTGATTTACACCTGAGTACACAAAAGACGCCTTCCCTGGGCCCATCACTGAGGAATGTGACAGAGAGAATGAATGTGAGGAGACTTAATGATCAAAATCAAGTTTTAAATTAAAAGAAGTAATAAGACTATACATTATCTTTAAAAAAAGACTTTACTTAATTTTATACCTACACTACCATTAAAAGAAGTCTCGTCTGCTCACCAAGACTGCATTTATTTGATCCAAAATACAGTAAAAACAGTGAAATTTTTACAATTTAAAAGAACAGTTTTCTATTTAAATATATTGTAAAATGCAATTTGTGATCAAAGCTGAATTTTCAGCATCATTACTGCAGTCTTCAGTGTCACATGATCCTTCAGAAATCATAATAATATGCAGATTTTCTAATATGGGCATATTTAAAGTGCATTTTACTCATTTAACCTGAACACATATTTGCAAGCACAAGCTTTGTTGATGATAATGAGGCAGCATAAACACTCGATAAAATATAATCTAAACATTCATATTATAACATATTTATATCATACAGCATACAAATTAAATACCTGCTTTAGCCGAAACAACATTTACTTATTTGCTTATTAGGACACATTTCAAATGTCAATACTCTGAATCCTGGCTGGCAAGTCTGGAAACAGTCCCACTAGTAAAATATGTTCAAGTTTCTATAAAATAACATGTCAGCTAATTAAAACGAATTGACTTACTCCTCCAAAATTGTATCCTCGGCTGGATCAAATCTCTCTTCAAAATACAAATGTTCATCGGAGTCCCGCTCTTCTTCTGAGGAAAGTGTTAAATCTTCCTTAAAAGTAGACATTTTAAGCTTTCTTTAGACATATGTTTCATGTTTGTTTGAAGTATTCGCAGCGTTTCAGTTCATTTTTGTGACGTGTTTCTGAAATATGCTCGCAAACACAGAGACTGCTGAAAGCTCATCCTTTTTATTTTCTTTATTTTACAAAAGCACAATATTTTGTTGTTATTGTGAGTGTACACAAATAAAAGTAAACCCTTTATAGTCTCTAATGATGTCTTGCAATTATCTGTATACCCAAAAATGACGGAGTATTTTAAGTTGTTTCTGCTGTAATGACGAAAAAATCCAGCAGGACGCGCCGGCACGTCCGTCGACCCCAGAGGGTTAAACAACAGTTCTACACTCAAGCGAATAATGTAGAGTAACATACAATTGTGTTCATAAGTATACTGTAAAGCGGGTTAGGATGGGCAAGGAGGAGGCGAGAACCGGCTTGTCAATATGAATAATAATTTAATGAGAACTTAAACCAAAACACAAACATAAACACATACGGGGCAGCCATTTGTAATTTTCTCTCTCTCTCGAACCGTCGTCACTGGCTGCCTTAATCTCTCGTGCGCACCATCAGGCCAATTGGGGACCGGGCGTGCGACATTCCAGCCAACACGGTGCGAAAGAGCGAGAGAGGAGAGAGAGAAAAAGCTCACTTACCGGTTCTCCAATGCACCGTCGCGTGGTCCTCGCACACTCCTCCACACTCTCCAGCGGACGACAGCCGCTCTTCTCCGGGCGATCCGGAGTCAACCTACGACCCCCCAGCGGACAGAATGCCCCTCCGCTTTCCTGGCGACATGTGGGGACATTTCTCCGCCCCTGGCAGCGGCCCTACCGCTCCGGGCAGTCGGGGAGTTACTTCCCTCCTCCCCTCGCGGACGGCGGTCTTCTCGCGACCCCTCCACATCTCTGGGGACGTCAGGGCACTACTCCGTCACCCGGCAGAAGGCAGCGGCGCTCCCCTGGGTGGACGGCAGTGTCGAGGTCTCTGCGACGGGCATCCCTCCTCCCTCACGGGTTTCGGCACCAATGTAAAGTGGGTTAGGATGGGCAAGGAGAAGGCGAGAACCGGCTTGTCAATATAAATAATAATTTAATGAGAACTTAAACCAAAACACAAACATAAACACATACGGGGCAGCCATTTGTAATTTTCTCTCTCTCTCGAACCGTGTCACCGGCAGCCTTTATCTCTCGCGCGCCCCATCAGGCCGATTGGGGACCGGGCAGCGACATTCCAGCCCGGCCCCGCCCCCCTCCACTCCACATATACATTCCCCTTGCAGAATCTGTAAGACATGTAGCATTTAAAATCACATCTCAAAGAGAGATCAGTTCTGCCCTGAAGAAACTGCATTACAGATCTTTAAGTATATTCCACATGACAAAAAAAATAAATTAAATCAACTAAAGTGTGATTAAAAGAGTACACACTGACCATCAATGACTGCCTGCAGCATTTTGTGATATACTGTACAAATAAAATATTCTGTTACGCTTAATACTAGAACTCTTGGAATGCCATTATACAACTGTTGTATAAACAGTTTTATAATGTATATTTAAATTATTGAAATCTCAGATCAATGTTTATGTACATTTGTTTGCACAGGCTATGTATGATGCTGCCATGGAGGAGAAAATGGCCCTGCTGGAGGATGCTGAGGCATGCAGGAAGAAAATGTCCAATGCTGTTGCACTTATAGATGGACTTGGTGGAGAAAAGGTTTGCAAATTCGCTATAGGATTCCAATTGTTGCAGAAGTCAGTTTTATTTGATATTTTGTGAAACTGATGCACTTTTAAGTGTGACATAGAGCCACTATATTTGCATGGATTCTTGTGTGTGATAGGTTCGCTGGACAGAGAGCAGTGCTCAGTTCCAGAGGCAAATCACAGATTTGGTGGGCGATGTGTTATTGGCCACTGGGTTTCTGTCGTACTCTGGGCCTTTCAACCAGGAGTTCCGCAACCTTCTCATGCAACAGTGGAAGAAAGAAATGAATATCTGTCACATCCCTTACAGTGAGGTATGACTTTAGGAAAAAAAAACTTTTGATTTGACTGATTTGTTTGTTTGTTTGTTCATTCATTTATTTATTCATTCATTCATGCTCTTATTATAAGAAAATTCAAACTTGTTATGAGCATAGTCTGCTACTGCTTGATTGATTTATGCATTTGTTTGTTAATTTGTTAATTAATTTGTGCCCCAATTACCAGACATTCCAAGTTTTTGTTAGGATAGTATGTTATTCCTTCTTTGATCCATCATCAAATGCTTGATCCAAAGTTTGATTCCATCCATTCATCCATCCATCCATCCCCCATCCATTGTTTGCCTTAATTAAAAGAAGCCCCATGCTCTGTAATTGGTTCATTCACTGATTGATCCAGACATCCATCTTTCTATCCATGCTCTAATTACCTGAAAGAAAGCTTATATAAGTAATTTTTATTATTTATTAATATGAAATTTTATAATTTTTTTCCTCCACAGAACCTGAATTTGATCAGTATGCTGGTGGACAATGCCACTATAGGAGAATGGAACCTGCAGGGTCTTCCTAATGATGACCTGTCCATTCAGAATGGCATCATCGTAACAAAGGCTTCTCGTTATCCTCTGCTTATTGACCCTCAGGGACAAGGCAAGATCTGGATCAAGAACCGTGAAAACAATAATGACCTACAGGTACCAGTTTCTGGTTTTAGTCTGAGCTGGACTGTAAATGTTTGTCTTAGCATTTTTGTATTAATATATTTTCATAAATAATATTTATATCAACACCATAGTTACTAGTCATTCAACGTTGCTACTTTGAGTGAAAGTGGTGGGCTCACATTTTACCTCCAATGAGAATTTTAAGGAGGAACTTAAGGTTTCTGCTTTGCTAAATAGCTGTCATTCAAGCAATGGAACTAATTGTCAGTAAATATTCAGTCACTTTAACTTATATTTGTGTTGCCATCAGGTGACATCTCTTAACCACAAATATTTCCGAACTCACTTGGAAGACTGCCTGTCTCTGGGCAAACCTTTGCTCTTAGAGGATGTGGGGGAAGAGCTTGATCCAGTGCTTGATAACATTCTGGAGAAGAATTTCATAAAGTCTGGGAAAACTTATAAAGTAGGTCCTGTGATTATTCTGGATCACTGCTTTAAAGACTCAACTTGATCTGGTTTTAAATTGCAACATTTCTAAACCTTTCATAATACCAGGCACATGGTCTCCAACTTTCCTGGGCGTTAGGAAACCAAATTAAGAACTTTTCTCCTCTTTTAGGTGAAAGTAGGAGACAAAGAGGTGGATGTGATGAAGGAATTTAATCTCTACATCACGACTAAATTGGCCAATCCTGCGTACAGTCCAGAGATCAGCGCTAAGACTGCAGTGGTGGATTTTACTGTCACTATGAAGGGCTTGGAGGACCAGTTACTCGGTCGAGTCATTCTCATAGAGAAAAAGGCAAGTCTGAGCCTGTTCAAAACTTGGGACCACAATGCTTTGGTGGAAACGTAGCAGAAACGGTGTGAGGTGTGTTATGCACCTAAGTTTAATACTTTAGGTTACTTATAGAATCTCAAGGCACCATTTGAGGGTCTTCAGATACTGTTGGACACCTTCTGAGGAACTTCTAGACACCATTTAAAGGAGTCACAAATATCTGATTATGTCCTTAAGAAACCTCAATATATATCTTAAGTCCCTCAAACCTTTGATGGGGTTACTGAAGGAACCGTTTATTCCTTAGAGTTCTTGGAGGAACTAAGAGCAAGTTTCTCAGAGTACTGAAAAAACTGACCAAAGATTTGTACCATTGTGTGATCTCAGAAATCTTTTAATGTTTCCAGTGTAATCTTCAGACATTTGATCAAATATTTTTTCAATTAAGGAAATGGAGGCAGAGCGTGTGAAGCTCTTGGAGGAAGTTACATCGAACAAGCGGAAGATGCAGGAGTTGGAGAACAATCTACTATGCAGGTTGACCAGCACTCAGGGCTCTCTGGTGGAAGATGAATCTCTTATCGAGGTCCTCAGAGTCACAAAGATCACAGCAGAGGAGGTACGGTATTTAGTGTCATTATTTTTATAGGGACTCACTCACAAAAAATTCTGTCACTATATTTGTTATTTTGTTCCATTGGTAACACTTCCTGTTATTTTTAATCTCGTTACAACATAGTTTTGATAACATTGACATGAAGCAGGTGTCCAAGCCTTAGTTTCTAGAAATCAATAATTCAGACAGTATATACAGCAGAAATGTCTAATTTGTAAATATCGAATTTACTTTAAATTATATAGCTGTTAACCTAAAACCATATGACTTTCTTTCCCTTAAACACAAAAGGAGATGTTAGGCAGAATGAATAATAGAATGCTCATATACCTTTCATTTTCATTGCATCTTTTGTCCTATGCAATGAAACTGTCATTCTGCATCTCCTCTTGTATTCCACGGAAGGAAGGAAGTCATACAGGTTTGAAACAACATAAAGGTGTGTAAATGCTGACAGAATTAAAATTTTAGTGTGAAGGGATAGTGTGAACTATCCCTTTAATTTATTTATAAAATGTTTGTTTATTCTTGCGTAATCTTCTTTTGGTATATTCCAAACTGTCATCACATTATATATAGGGGAAGTATGAAATAGGATAAACCCTATTTTTCTTAATTATCCTTTTTAAACTCATTAAATGCTTGGATTAGTTTTGTCTAAAAACAGTGGGAAATTAAACAGATATTTTAATTAGATTCTAACAACAAAACAATGCATCAATTAAGTATGTAATTCTTGCACTCACCCCCAGGTTAGTGACAAGCTTGCAGTTGCTGCAGACACAGAAATAAAGATCAACCTCACAAGAGAGGAGTACCGCCCAGTGGCCACCAGAGGGAGCATCCTCTATTTCCTGATTGTGGAGATGAGCCTGGTCAATATCATGTACCAAACCTCATTACGTCAGTTCCTGGGAATTTTTGACATGTCAATGGAAATGTCTCCAAAATCCCCAATCACAGCTAAAAGACTCATTTATATCATGGAGTACCTTACTTTTGAAGTGTTTCGCTACACTGCTAGAGGGCTTTATGAAAGTCACAAGTTCCTTTTCACGCTGCTACTGACTTTGAAGATAGACCTACAGGCCAAAAACATATCTCACAGCGAGTTCCAGACATTCATCAAAGGTTTGGATCATAACGCTTTTCAAATGATGGGTTTTCTAAGTTTAGTTTAACATTTAAAGAACACAATAATCCCACTTAATTTTAAGAACAGTTATCTTTAATGGGATTAAGCAACAAAGCACAGAACAATGCTTAAAAAAATAAATAAATTAATTAAATAAATAAATAAATAAATAATAATAAATATATATATATATAGTTCAAGTCAGAAGTTTACATACACTTGGGTTGAAGTCATTAAAATTAATTTTTTAACCACTCCACAGATTTAATATTCACAAACTATGTTTTTTGTTTAGGACATCTTCTTTGTGCATGACATGAGTAATTCTTCCAACAATTGTTTACAGCCCGATTTCTTCACTTTTAATTTACATTTAATTTAATAACAGAAAATTATGTCAAGCCTTTAGACAATTAGCCAATTAGCTTCTGAAAGGAGGTGTACTGAATTGGAGGTATACCTGTGGATATAGTTTAAGGCCTACCTTCAAACTCAGTGACTCTTTGCTTGACATCATGGGAAAATCAAAAGAAATCAGCCAAGACTCAGAAAACTTTTTGGACCTCCTGTTGTTCATCCTTGGGAGCAATTTTCAAACACCCGAAGTTACCTCGTTCATCTGTACAAACACTAGTATGCAAGTATAAACACCATGGGACCACCCAGCTACCATACTGCTCAGAAAGTAGATGCATTCTGTTTCGTAGAGATGAACGTAGTTTGGAGCGAAAAGTGCAAACAATCCCAGAACAACAGCAAAGGACCTTGTGAAGATGCTGGAGGAAACAGGTAGACAAGTATCCATATCAACAGTATAACAAGTCCTATACTGGCATAACCTGAAAAGCTGCTCAGCAAGGAAGAAGCCAATGCTCTAAATCTGACATAAAAAAGCCAGACTACAGTTTGCAAGTGCACATTGGAACAAAGATCTTACTTTTTAGAGAAGTTTCCTCTGGTCTGATGAAACAAAAGTTAAACTGTTTGGGCATAATGACCATCGTTATGTTTGGAGGAAAAAGGGTGAGGGTGAGTGGCCATCACAAAGCCCTGATCTCAATCTGATAGAAAATGTGTGGGCAGAACTGAAAAAGCATAAGCGAGCAAGTAGCCTACAAACCTTACACCAGTTCTTTATGTAGGAATGGGCCAAAATTGCAGCAACTTATTTTGAGAAGCTTGTGGAAGGCTACCCAAAACGTTTGACCCAAGTTAAACAATTTAAAGCCAATGATACCAAATACTAACAAATTTTATGTAAGCTTCTGACCCACTGGGAATGTGGTGAAAAAATAAAAGCTGAAATAAATCCTTATCTTTACTATTATTCTGACATTTCACATTCTTAAGAATAAAGTAGTGATCCTAACTGACCTATGACAGGGAATGTTTTCTATGATTAAATGATTTTGAATGTATATGGCTAAGGTTTACTTAAACTAAAACTTTTGAATTCAACTGTATCGCTCTCTCTCTCTCTCTCTCATATACATATACATACACACACACACACACACCGATCAGACACAGCATCAAAACCACCTGCCTAATTTTGTGTAGGTCCTCCTCGTGCTGGCAAAACAGCACCAACCCGCATCTCATAATAGCAATTTGAGATGCTGTTCTTCTCACCACAATTGTACAGAGCAGTTATCTGAGTTACCATATACTTTGTCAGTTCGAACCTGTCTGGCCATTCTCTGCTGTCCTCTCTTATAAACAAGGTATTTCCATCCGCAGAACTTCCACTCACTGGATGTTTTTTGTTTTTGGCTCCATTTGGAGTAAATTCTAGAGAATGTTGTGTGTGAAAATCCCAGAAGATCATTATGATTATCTAATCAGCCAATCATGTGGCAGCAGTGCAGTGGACAGTGGCATGATTTTTTGAGCCAGATGCTGTGAGTATAATTGTAACTGCTGATCTCCTGGGATTTTCACGCACAGCAGTCTTTAGAATTTACTCCGAATGGTGCCAAAAACAAGTGAGGGGTAGTTCTGCGGTTGGATGTGGGATGGATGCGGGTTGGTGCTGTTTTGGCGGCACGAGTGGGACCTACACAATGTTAGGCAGGTGGTTTTAATGTTGGGGCTGTTTGAAATGTTGTATGCATATTTTTGTGTTGTTGTTTTGTAAAAATATAGATAAACATTCTTAAAACAATCTGTTTAATATATTTCACAATTAGTATTTTTCCCTTCCCCATTGGGAAAGTTTTTTAACTAAATTTATTGAGGTTTATGCTTAAAATAAGAAAAAGCTATTTGCCAATGGGGTAAGAAAATCTTTTTTATTTTTTATTTCAACATATATCTCTGAAAACAAGTCTTGAAAACAGTTGATCTTGTTTTAAGGAAGTTTACTGGAAAAACAAGAGAAAAATACTGTGTACAGTTGGTGACCTGTGATTCCCTATACAGTTTTCGAGCCATTTATGAAGATGTTTGCAGCAAATTGAATTTGTTCTGTAAAACAGATGTTTTCCTCTCTCTTTTCAGGTGGAGCATCTCTTGACCTAAAATCTGTTGAGCCCAAGCCAAGGCGATGGATCCTGGACATGACATGGCTAAACCTGGTGCAGCTCTCCACCCTGCCCCCCTTTTCTGCTCTCCTTACCCAGGTGGGCAGCAATGACCGTGCCTGGAAGAGTTGGTTTGATGAAGCGGCCCCAGAGGAGACCCCCCTGCCTGATGGTTATGAGAGCCAGCTGGATGCATTCCGTAAACTACTGCTCATACGTAGCTGGTGCCCTGACCGCACCATTGCACAGGTGCGAGTAAAATCATATTACACAGATAGATAAGGTAGATTTGAAGAAAGAAAAAGAAAGAAAGAAAGAAAGAAAGAAAGAAAGAGAATCTTTCCTGCATTATCCAGTCCTGATAAATGAGAGCACTGAGGCACAGGAGAGTGTCAACTCAAATCTTTTTTAACTCTTTAAATCTTTTTTAGTTTTTTTCTCTCATGAGTCCCTCCAATCTATAAAAAGATCCTCGGAAATTAATTTGAACAGCTGATTGGTCACAAGCTCCAGATTATCTGTAAACATTCCATTATCAACCTGCCTCTTATGATGTTTAATGCATGTTTGAATCTCATGAAACCAGTTAATTATATTTTACACAAAGAAAATTAAACCTGTTCCCTATCTGTCACTCAGTCGACGTTGTGTATGGGTATAAAAGGAGCTGGCTCGCAACCACTTATTCAGATTTTCTCTTCGGAGCCGAGCGGTTGTGTTTCAGCGAGCTGAATTCCTCCACAAATCCATTCACCTCTACAAAGCTATTGGATTTACTGCACATTACAGTGGCCTCTCCCCCTCATGCACCGGTGGAGTGCAGAGAACGCCCCTGGGTGCTTCAGCAGTCTATAAGAGTATATTCTTCCTCTAAAAGGAAGTGACCACTCAAATCGGTGCTTGTCTGGCAGACATCTCAGCCTGGATGAAGGAACACCACCTGCAACTCAACCCAGCCAAGACCGAACTCCTTGTCTTTCCAGCCAACCCTGCTGTTGAACACAATATCACCGTGCAGCTGGGTCCAACTACAGTGTCGCCATCCAAAACGGTCAGAAATCTAGGGGTAACCATTGATGACGAGCTAAATTTCACAGACCACATCTCAAAGACTGCAAGATCATGTAGATTTACACTCTACAATATCAGGAAGATAAGACCTTTCCTCTCTGAACATGCCACACAACTGCTTGTTCAGTCACTTGTCATAACTAGACTGGACTACTGTAACGCTCTCATTGCAGGCCTTCCTGCATGTGCTATTAGACCTCTGCAAATGATCCAGAATCTGGTCTTTAATGAACCAAAGAGAGCACATGTTACACCACTCTTTGACTCTCTCCACTAGCTTCCAGTTCATCCATGTATAATATTCAAGGCCCTGATGCTGGCATACAAAACAGTCACTGGGTCTGCTCCAGCATGCCTAAAAACATTTATGCAGAGCTACTTTCCCACCAGAAGCCTGCGGTCAGCAAAGGAACGTTGCCTTGTTGTACCAAAACAAAGAGACACCAAAACACTTTCCCGGACTTTCAGTTTCATCATACCACGTTGGTGGAATGACCTTCCCAACTCAATCCGTGAAGCTGAATCACTCTCTATCTTCAAAAAACTGCTAAAAACACATCTTTTCCAAGAGCACTTAACTAGTCACTAAAAAAAAAAAAAAAAACATTTAACAATTCTTGTTGCACTTAAATCTGTTTTGTATACTATTCTGATGATAGTGAAACTTCAGTATGTAGTATGGCACTTTTCGTAACACTGTCTTAAGATGATTCACTTATGTTTTCCTCTTTTGTAAGTCACTTTGGATTAAAGCGTAAATAAATGTAAATGTAAAAGAGTATATTTCCTTCCAAAAGAGTGGCACTCACGGAGAGCATCTTTTTAAAAATGCCTTTCCGTTTGTTTATAATTCCTGGTTGCGGTCGTTACCTCTCCGCTTCCGATGGCCATGATCGCTGCCTCGTGCTTGGGCGGAGACAGCGTTTGTTGACTGGTCAACACTGCGAGAACATGACTATTGGCAATGTTGCGGTCATGGCTTTCCTTCCTCAGAGGGAAAGACACCCCAGCGGCTCCCCGCCACGGTCCTTCTACCTACAGGTTTGAGGCCACGAATGTTAGCGCTGGGGCCTACAGTGCCACTGGACAGGCCACCTCCACCCTGCACGCCATGGCTCTCCTGCAAATGCACCAAGCCAGGGCGCTGAGAGAACTGTATGAGGGTAGTTCTAACAAGGGATCGCCTCCGGGCGATGAAGGTCACAACGCAGTCTCTTGAGCAGGCAGTGTCCACCTTGGTGGACCAGGAGCGCCACCTTTGGCTCAGCTTGGTCAAGATGTGGGAGGCTGACAAGACTTGGTTCCTTGATGCCCCCAACTCCCAGGCTGGCCTATTTGCTGACACTGTCGAGGACTTCCTACCCCAGCGGGGATAAAGATCCCCCAATGTCATCGACACCAGCTCTGCCGCAGCCTGCCACAGCGAGTCGCCCTTGTGTAGAGCCCCCCACAGGAAGCAGATGCCCCCCGTCTCATGGCCCGCTGCCAAGAACCCGAGGAAGGCTTTGAAGCGCCTCTGAGATGGGCAACCCAGGGATGTGGAGACCCGCTACAGGCCTGGAGCTGGTGAACAGACCACTCCATCCCCCGGTGGAGGGCCGGGAGGAGAATCCTTTGTTGCATTTTCTTTGATTTCGCCACATGCCTGACAGGCTGTGGTACCCACATTTTCAGAAAAAGAGCAGTTTCCTGACTCCCTGGGTCACACATCTGGTGGTTATGCCCGTCATTACCTCCCCCGTTGCTAACCGGTCCTATGGTGGGTACCCGGAGCCAGGTAAGTGCTTCAATGTCCTAGACTCACCTCAGCCAGGAGTTCAGGGTTCGAGCCCCCTTGATGTGGCGCCTCTGGCTCCGCCCTGCTGCAAGGCCCCACCCGCCCTTGGTCCCCCTCACCTGGAGCTTGGCGATGTGGCTTGCGCTCCCTAACCCGTCGTGATGGTTGACCAGGACCATCCGACTCGGCTATGAGATTCAGTTCGTCAGGCACCCACCCCGGTTCAGCGCCGTCCGTTTATCTCAGTGAAGGGCAAGAACGCCGCTGCCCTATGTGCGGAGATCACGACCCCTCTACGGAAGAACGCGATAGAGCCTGTCCCTCCAGCCAAGGTGAAGAAGGGGTACTACAGCCCCTACTTCATTGTACCAAAGAAAGGCAGTGGCTGGGGAAGCCGGCTGGGACTTCGGGTCAACTGGGAAAAGAGCAAGCTCTCCCCGGTTCAGAGCATCTCTTTTCTCAGGATGGAGTTAGACTCAGTCTCTATGATTACACCGTCTTGCTCCCCTCGGCACAGATGCGCTGGCACACAGCTGGCCCCGGGGGCTATGCAAGTATGCTTTCCCACCAGTGAGCCTACTTGCACAGATCCTGTGCACGGTCAGGGAGGATGAGGAGCAGGTCATCCTAGTAGCACCCTACTGGCTCACCCAGACTTGGTTCTCGGACCTCACACTCCTTGCGACAGCCCCATCCTGGTGAATTCCCCTAAGGAGAGGTCCTGAGGCCCCGACCGAGCTATATGCCCAAGGTTCCCACGGCCCCTTTAGGGACCTGGTGGTGAACCTGCACGTGAAGCTGCCCCAGGAGGAGGCAGACCCAGCCTTCTCGTTGCTGTGTCCAGTGCATACTTAACGCATCTATTTGGATCGCACGCAGAGCTTTAGACGCTCTGGTCATGGAACATGGATTTCCTTCCTCCTTCGCTCTGTGGCAGGTGAGTTGGTGGAGAAGCTTGATGCTGGCCTAGTACGTGTGCTAAATATGCCCTGTACTGGGGTAGGTGCTCCACATGTGCTGGTTGCCTGTATGTAACCCTGTGTGATGTATCTTCCGCAAGACGGTTTCCCCATTGGTCAGCCCGCGTCTTCCTTGGGCAGAATTCCCTCTGCCACCGGTCGCCATGTTTTTAGAGCTCCTTCCCTCTGGGTAGGACCTACCACGGGGACTTCTCCACGGGGGACGTACGACACTCGTAGGTGCATTGGGGGAGGTTATGTGACGGCCAGGTGCGCTGGCTATGAGACACGCAACTGCTTGCCCGTCTCACACCATCAGTCCACGTAACAGTTCAGCTAGTCATGGCGTTGCATATAGGGACAGTAGTGACCCATAGTGTCACTAAATTGACACAACATCGAGTGAGTGACAGATAGGGAATGTCCAGTTTACTTTCGTAACCTCCGTCCCCTGGTAGAGGTGGATAAAGATGTTTTTAGGACCTTTTTTTTCATCTTCATTTTTTCATTATTTTCATGATTGTCATTAGATTCTAATAATTGTAATAAAATATTTTTTCAACATATTTTATAATTTACAACTGTCTACAGTTCAGATCAACAAAAATGTTATTATTATCCACCAATGTTGGTTGTTTTGTCATATGTCACCACATATTATGTTATATAAAAAAATATTTAAAAAAATCTGCATCTGCATAGGTAGATTGTTCATAGTAAATGGTGTGTAGAAGGATTGATGATGCTCCCATACTAGTTTACTGAAAGATTTCATGCTATAAAAACTCTAGGGCTTTAGAATTTAATTCCACAGGCCTGATTTGTGGTCATGGATAGGCACATGTTATTCATTTAGTATGACAGTTGTCATTGGAGTGTAAACTGCTTAGTAAACCATTGGTTTACTGATAAGCTGAAAATAGGTTTTCATTGGTCTTCATTGGTTTTCTTGCCAAATTTCACTGTTATCTGTTCTGCAAAGTTGTTTTAACCTTTTTTCTAACAAAGCATTGAAAAATGTTGATTCAGCTATTTTGTTCCTAAAATGACTCTGAATTTCCGAGCTAAGGATTACACACATGCTGTAGTTTCCCCTGGTACACCTGTTCACTCCCGTCACTCACTGAGTTATGTGGCATACTATTTAATAGCAGAACTCACATGTTGTACTGTAGCGACCTATTGGCCTACATATTAGGAGTTCAAAGTTGGCTCATAGATTGTTGTAAATTATTTAACTGGTAAAACTGTAAATTCGTCTAGGTTATTTATGTAACCTCTGTTCCCTGATGGAGGGAACCAGATGTTGTGTCGAAGAAGCGACACTAGGGGTCTCTCTTGAGCGCCAAATGTGCCTCTGATCTATGAAAAAAGGCCAATGAGAAGTTGGCAGACAGTATTTGCATACACCACCCCCGGACATACGGGTATAAATGCGGGGAGATACGTCTAGTTCATTCAGGATTTTTCTGAGGAGCCGGAAATGGTCTGGCCACAACAGTGGCTTGGCTCAGCGACGTGGCTGGGAATACACAATGTCTCGTTCCCTCCATCAGGGAACGGAGGTTACATACGTAACCTAGACGTTCCCCGTCTGTCACTCACTTCGACGTTGTGTCAAAGATGCGACACTATGGGTACAATTTAAATCACGCCATGCTCTGAGCCGTGTACATGTACTGCTGACACAGGAGCAGGCAGGTATTTTACGTGCAAATACAACCAGTTGTGTTAGACTGCACGTACCCTTCCCCAATGCCCCATAAAAGTAATCGGAATCCTTCTGGTTACCCTAAACAGGGAAACAAGGCAAAGCTTGCCACCTGGGAATAGGCCGAGCCAAGCTGGGCCTCTTTTCTCTTTATGTTTCTCGCATAGAGCCAAATGGCTGGGGCCCTTTCACGCATCGTGGCATCGTCTTACCCAGTTTCCTATTCTTTCAGGGAGAAAAGACCCTGCGGAGACCATACCTGCCCAGGAAGGAGGGGGGGGGGGGGGGGGAGTGGTAAAAGTGGCAAAATACATCACATGGGCCTGTTAGGTCACATGTGGGAAAATGGCACAGTGGTAGATCCAGCCTCAAGGAGGGGGGAGTTGCTAAAACACGGCGACCGGAGGGCAGCTGGAACTGCCTAAGGGAGACGCGGGTCCACTCGTAAGGGGACTGTACCGCGGAAAATACACACAAGAGGAAGTCCACACAGGAGTCCTGACCTGTGGAGCACCTATTCCAGTGCAGGGTAGACTTGAGTACCCGCAGTGGATTGGGTTGGCAAATTCCTTCCCTGAATTGCGGACCCACAGTGCTAGGGAGGAGTCATCCAGGAAGCCGAGTTAGTGGGATCTCCTGGGAGAAAAAGCACACGATTTTACCTTGGCTGAGGGAAAGGGCGCTAGACACAAGCGGTCCACCGCAGCGAGTCGTCCTTGTGTAGAATCCGTCAGTGTGTTACCAAGTTCTACTGGCTCGGACCTGAGAAAACATGGGACAATACTGACTCTACCCTGAGATTGTTTCGAAGGGGGGTGGGTCTCTGAAGGCCCGAGAGGACCACTGAGAGACCCTAGGAGGGAAACAGGCTTGGCCGGGAAGGATTTAACACCCGGGCGCCTCTTAGGAAACTGATGATTAAGTTGTGCTTAGTCTTTTACCCAAAGACTTGCCGTCTACTGTGTCATGGTGGGCCGCGATAGCAGCCACATACACATTCAAGGTGGAAGGGGACAGCCTCTCCTCCCACCTCTCCTACAGAAATAAGAGCACTGACCTTGCGCACCTCTGTGGGTCTTCAGCCCGGGAAGAACACCAATCTGCGAACAAGCGCCACTTCAGGGCATAAAGTTGCCTGGTAGAGGGGGCTCTTGCTTGCTTGATCGTGTCTACGACGGCAGGTGGTAGACCAGCTAGATCTTCCGCATCCCATCCAGGGGCCAGAGGTGGAGGTTCCAGAGGGGAATTTGCCAGGGAGGGGCTGTCGCGAGGATTACGAGGTCCAAGAACCAGGCCCGAGTGGGCCAGTAGGGAGCCACTAGGGTGACTTGTTCCTCGTCCTCCCTGAAGACTCACTGGGGGAAATGCGTACATGCGCAGCCCCGAGGGCCAGCTGTGTACCAGTGCGTCTGCCAGAGGGGAGCCTCTGTTCGGGCATACTAGAGCGGGCAGAGGGAGGTCTTTCAGGAGGCAAACAGGTCTACCTGAGCTCTGCTGAATCATTCCCAAATCAGCTGGACCAACTGGGGGTGAAGCCTCCACTCTCCACTGGGCAAGCATTGTTGTGACAGCATGTCAGCTACCACACTGAGGTTGCCGGGGATGTGAGTCGCTGCTGGCTCCAAAGGAGGAGACGACGGGCGAGTTGTGACGTGGTGATTTATGTACGCTACCGCGTTGGTGCTGTCTGACCTGGCCAAGATGTGTTTGTCCTGAACTAATGGGAGAAACCTCCGCAGGGCAAAAAATACAGTCAGCAACTCTAGGCAATCGATGTGCCAGCGCAGCGAGGCCCCTTTCCAACGGCCCACGGCTGCGCATTAGCGCTCTGTGCCCGAACCCAATTTGGAGGCATCGGTCGTGACCAGGACACGTTGGGACACCTGCTGCAAGGGGACTCTTGTCCGCAGAAAGCAGAGGTCTGCCCAGGGTTTTGACGTTTGGCGGCAGGCGGGGGTGATGATCACACGGCGCATGGGGCCAGTGCTGAAGTGGTCTCGTATGCATCAACCCCCGCGGCGCAGCCACCACGGAGGATGTCATATGCCCCAGGAGCTTCTGGAAAGGTTTTAAAGGGACCGCCGTGCCCGGCCTGAATGCATTTTGAACAGGAGTTTGTGCAAGGACCAGTTGAAAACTTGCAAGTCCAAGATCGGTCGTAAGCCGCCGCCTTTCTTTCCAGTCCAGCCTCGCGCTTGTGGTAGCCCAGGTAAGCATAGCGGACCTCTGTGTGTCAGGCTCAGACTGGGCGAGCAGACCCGAAGGTGGTGGCCCAGGTGAGTCACCAGCATCAGACGCCGATGTAATGCTCTCCGATGCAGCGGCGATGTCGTCATCCAATTCTGGGAGCACAGGGGACTGGCCGACCGGCCGTGAAGCTGGCTGCACTCATCCGCTTGGACGGAAGCAAGCTAGCGTGCTGGGGAGGCGAGTGGTTCGAAGGGATTTACCTGGCGAAATGAAACCCGTCATTATCCCCAAATCGCCTTCATCGCCCGCGGCGCCTGCCCCAATCCCGTAGGAAGGAGGCGAGGTGCGGGGGGCGGCTGAAGTGGCTTTCTCTCATGACAACAGAAAGCCGCGACCACAATGCTGATATGGCTATGTTCTCGCACTGAACCATTCATAAAACGGTGCCTGCGTGTGATCGCAGCCCGGGCAAGCGAGGCAGATTTTATGACCGTCAGAGGTGGGGAGAAATCAACCGCATCCAGAAACTACACAAGAGGCGGAAAGACGTCTTTAAAAAGACGCGTCCTGAAAAGGACGTTCAACGCCAGCTGTGTACTTGCTCTTTTAGAGAAAATAACTCTTTTAACTACACTGTCGAAGCGCCCAGGGGCAAACAGAGAAGGAGAAAGCCGCTGATATGCACTGTAGATCCAACAGCAATCACACTCAGAGGTGGGAGGAACAGTGTGTGACACGCAGATCGCTGTATACACGACCATCGGCTCCAAAGAACATTTCTGAATGAACTAGATGTATTTCCCCGCCTTTATACCCGTATGTCCGGGGGCGGGGTATGCAAATACTGTCTGCCAACTTCTCATTGGCCTTTTTTCATAGATCAGAGTCATATTCGGCGCTCAAGAGAGACCCCTAGTGTTGCTTCTTCGACACAATGTCGAAGTGAGTGACAGACGGGGAACCTATTATTTGTACAATATGAATCTTAATGGGATAGTTAAAACAAAAATGCATATTTTATCATCATTTACTCACCTTATGTTTAATTAATTTGAATTTGAGCCTTACTCACCTTTCATTGCATCTTTTTTCCATACAATGAAAGTAAATGGTGACTGAGTCTAATATTCTGTCTAACGTTCTCCTTTTGTCTTGACCAAAAAATCTTGAATTTTAATATAATTTGTCTCCTTGTAATTTTGTGCTAGGCACGCAAATACATTGCTGAATCAATGGGGGTGAACTACGCAGAGGGAGTGATTCTGGACATGGAGGCCATGTGTTCAGAGAGTGAGAAGAGAACACCACTGGTCTGTTTCCTGTCTATGGGCTCTGATCCAACTGAGAATATAGAGAGACTTTCCAAGTCAAAGGTATAAATAATTATTATTCATTATGTCTCTTTCCATAATGCCTTGTTACTGAGGGCCATTATTCATTTATTGTAGCATTTTGTCTTCTGTATCCTCTAATATCCCATATCAAATTAACTGCACATACATTTAATCGCTGATGTTGTTGCATTCTTATTTTACATTGATATTTCTAGAAGGTTGTAACATAGAATGATTCAATGAATTTGGGCTTTTGAGACATTTCTCAACAGTTTTCTCATTTCTTTGGCAGGGTGTTCCTTGCAGACCCATATCTATGGGGCAGGGACAGGAAGTGCATGCACGAAAGCTTCTGGCCCAGAGTATGTCCGATGGAGGTTGGTTACTGCTACAGAACTGCCATCTGGGGTTGGACTTTCTGGATGAACTTCTAGACACAGTCACCACAGTTGAGAACATCCATGACAGCTTCAGGATATGGGTGACCACAGAGGCCCACCCTAAGTTTTCCATTAACTTCCTGCAGTCTTCCATTAAATTCACCAATGAGCCTCCACAAGGTAGAGAGCTTTATAATAACCACCTAATATGACCTTCTGTTGTCCTGAGTTTTTATTATTATTATTATTATTAATATTATTTTTATAATTAAACAATACTCACACAAAAGTTCCATGGCAATGACAAATGTTGCCTTTAGGCTACATTAAGTTATCCTATTCACACAACGTTTGTATTTGCTGAATGAAAAACATGCACAATATGATTTTAAAATAGACATTGCATCTCTATGAATTCTTTCACACAGCGTCCAAAACTACGATAATCCATAATTTTCTTTTTATTTAATTTTTTTATGTTCAGATGAAATTCAAAAGAAAATTATTGATTCAGGTATCCAAACTTGTTTCAGAGATTTGTTCACAAAAAACATCAGATTCAGAGTTTGCAAGTATTTTTATAATTTTTTTTAATGTAATTTGCTCGCATTGGCCATGATGTGAACAGACCTTTATTGTAAATGAAGGCCAAATATTACTTTGACATTCTGCATCTTTTAAGCCGCATCTATATTGTCAATAATTTCCTAACTTTTTGCAGATATCTAGCACAGATCAGATCTTGTTTCATGCGGGTACACAGCAAATACACTTATGAGATCTGATTTTTTTCACATATGATCTAAGCCTCTTCCAAATGTGGTTTTAAATCAGATACAAATCCGATATCAGGATATCTGACCTGCATCTAAACACTCGTATCTGATTCTCCTCGTACTTCTGACATTAAAATCTGCTGAAACTGAATTTTCATATATATTTGTGCATGTATAACAATGTTAATCTGGAGAAACGTTAATTTTGCAGCGAGCAGACATTTCAAACTTAAAAAGAAATTAGCTTAAATCAATATCCAAATGGGTGAAAGCTCCATAAGTCTTTCAGAAAATTTTGCTAAACACTTGTCTTATTGTGTGCACACTTTACCATAATAATTATCATTGAATTGAATTACATGTGCAGAATAAGCAAGCCTCTCTAGTATTTCCAGAACTGAATAGCTGTAAATGTACGAGCATGTTTTTGTTTATCCTTAACCATTTTTACAGGACTATTCTAAAAAGATGTACACTTTAAATCATGTAAACTTCTTTGTGAAATAAAGTCTTAACCAGTATAATTAACCAGTACAGTTGTGAAATCATCACTTGATAATGCTCAGGTTGGTGAATGAATACTTGCAATGTTAATGGTCTTGTCCTTTCAAGTCCTCTTCACCTTTGAAGAATGAATTGTAGGCAATTCTTGTGATGTTTATCAATATTTCTAAGAACAATGGCATGTAAAATGAGGGCATGTACTATTCGTGTTAATCAATTATTAGGACTACTTCTACTACAACAACACTAAATAGTTCTGACATTTACAGACATACAGCTTAGAGAATCTTGGTGGGTAATTAATGTAAACACAGTCAGTTATGTTTTTAGTGAATTTAAACTGGCAGGATAACACATTTAGACATGGTTAAAAGATGGGATATGTGCATTAAGCCTTGTAGTGCAGTATTAGATTTGATTTTGCTTTTACTACAGAAGTAAATTAAAGCAATAAGCCGAGAGAAGCAGTGTGTTAATATGTTATCATGGCTTTTTGCTTTTATAAAATAATGGCAACAGCAATATGATAAAATACACCAATATTTATTTGTTTATGATTGTCAAGCATTGTGGCAACTTGTCAAGCAATGTGGCAAGCAATCATAAAATTCAATTATCAGAATTTTTGGGGTGACAACGATTTCATCTAATCATATTTTTGAGACGGAACTGTTTAATAATGATACTTTTATATTGTGCTGTTGTTATTTTATCTTTTGCTAGATTTGTCACTTTCAAAACTTTCTGGTCCTTTCTGAAAGGTCAACAACAATGTGTCATTAAATTAAAAACAGGAAATGGTTGACAGATAATGTGGGGTTAATGATCTGTATGCCATGATGCAGGGGTAAAGGCTGGACTCAAGCGGACGTACACTATCGTCACACAAGAGCAATTGGAGATCATCAACATGCCTCAGTGGAGACCTCTGCTCTATGCTGTAGCCTTCCTTCATACCACAGTCCAGGTCAGGACAGCTGCTTTACCACATCAGTGCTCTGTCACAGATGCTTTAAATGCCCATAGCATTAGATAATTTTGAGAGTGAGTCATGTACAAAAGCAATTCCATTTTTTCTAGATATATGCCTGTAGAACTGTTTATTATTGCATTAGAATTCATTTACAATAGAAACATTTGTCAGAAGTAAATGGATTACTGTTCATTTTATAATTGGACTAAATTTTAAATTAATTGAACATACATTAATTATACATAAACAGTCAAGGGAAATCTATTGATAAATATTTTTGCTAAGTAGAGATTAGACATCCCAATAGCAACTGGCACTTTTGTTTAGATTTATTTTTTTTTTTTTCAAAAAAGGAATTAAGTATACAATTATATTAATTATGTATTTATAAAATATTTTACAAATAATTGTATTTAATATTTTATTTTATAATCACATAATTGTAATGCGCTAGTTCTGTTCAGAGCCATGTAGAATGTATTTTTTGCTTACTGTTATATCTCAAAAGGAGAGACGCAAATTTGGTCCACTTGGTTGGAACATTCCCTATGAGTTTAACCAGGCTGATTTCACTGCCAGCATCCAGTTTGTACAAAACCACCTGGATGAAGTGGATGTCAAGAGAGGCGTGAACTGGAACTGCCTGCGATACATGCTGGGAGAGGTACAGCATGGGCTCTGACCATGTTTACATGCACTTAAGAAAACTGTTTAATCCAGGGTTTTTGCAGAAAACGTGGTCTAAAACGTCATGTAAACAAGAACTCCAAGGGAATAAAAGAAAGCAATTTAGCACACCCAGGTTTCTCCCAGAGAATGGGGCTCTTGTGGCCATGTAAACCCATTAGCTGCATTCTTACAGTTCTTAGAAGAGTGCATGTCATAGACCAATAAATAACGTCATAAGATGGATCAACAAGTCAACACAGCGGAAAGAACATATACTATAAAATATACAGATTCATACACACCAGTTTAAAATATAGACTACTGTTCCTTACGGTTGCACATACTGTATTCCCTCAAGTACTGTATATTGGTGAAAATTGTTTTATGTAAGAGGGAAACCCCACTATTGAAGCGATATTTTGCTGCAGTTTGCAATGAAATGTTAAGCAAACAATCACAGCAACAATTCTGGAATATCTGGAAATAAAGCAAAGCAACAGAGAATAAAATAGCGAAGTCTTCCTCAGATTCCTTGTTTGTGTCACATGGAAAATACATTACTGTGGAGAAAGCTGTTTTCTGACCGAGCCACATATATATGGGAGTATACGTGTGGCAAAACGTATAAGACAAAACAATGGCGATTTCGAGTCTTAATTAGATCTCTGGCAATAAACGGCTTTCTGATGCCCATGTAAATTTACCACTTTAGAGTAATGCCACCCCAATACATTGAAAATATTACTTTGCTCCACTTGGTTCAACCCAGTATTTGCAATAAAAAATGTCTATGAGTTGATGAAAATAATTACATATTTTTTCTCCCAATGTTTGTCTCTTAGGTGCAGTATGGTGGCCGTGTTACAGATGACATGGACAAACGTCTTCTCAATACATTTGCTCGGATCTGGTTCAGTGAGAACATGTTTGGGGATAAATTCTGCTTCTACAAAGGATATACCATACCAAAGGCCAAGATGCTACTGGATTACCATGCACATATTGATGCTCTGCCATTGGTTGACACACCTGAGGTGATACAAATATTTTTAAGGCGTGTATACTGTATGTAGTATATGTATATTCTGTTATACATTTAACTTCAGCAACAAAATTCAGACTGCCAACAGATAAATTAGTAGAACAACCAAAAGTAAAAGAAATTAAGTTACCATCATCCTTAAAGATTTCTGTGTTGTAGTACCAAGTGCTGTAGCTAATCATCACATGATCACCTTTCATGTCAGTCTTTGTTAACAGAATATCTAAATGAACCAAGATCAAACAAGCCAGTAGATCAGTTGAGCAATTGTTTCTAATTAAATCTAACAGGTATTTGGCCTCCATTCCAATGCTGACATCACTTACCAGACAAATATGGCTAATGAAACCCTGTGCACCGTACTCAACATCCAACCAAAAGACAGCGGCAGCGGGGAGGGTGAGACCAGGGAGGCATCTGTTCAGCGACTGGCCAGTGAGATGCTGGAAAAGCTTCCTGCTGACTATGTGCCTCATGAGGTGAAAATGGCATCAGGGTCACTTGCAACATTATCATGCCACTTCATTTTTATTGGTGTAAAGCTCAAGCCACATCTCAGAGATGAAAATAATCATAGTGATTCATAATACAGTATTTAAACCAGGCGTTATCAGGCATTCAAATTCAAATGTGTTTGTGATCTACATGTAAGCAGTAGACAGCGCCTCTCGCTAGATTCTGGAACAGACCTATTTTTTCATAGCAGCAGTATATTGATATAATAGTATTATTTAATCTTATTTGAATGTGCATAGACCATCATATTAATGATATTAACCTTTAAAATGTTTATATGTAGGTAAAGAGTTATCTTCAACAAATGGGTGCATTTCAGCCCATGACTATATTTCTCCGTCAAGAGATTGACAGGATGCAGCGTGTCATTGGCCGTGTGCGCACTACCCTCATAGACCTAAAACTCGCCATTGATGGTGTGTTAGAAATTTTCACCCACATTTCAGAAAGGCAGTGTTAACATGGCTATTTGTATTGTAACACAACAATTTCATATTCCTAAGGGACAATCATCATGTCAGAGGATCTCCGCAATGCTCTTGACAGCATCTATGATGCTCGAGTTCCAGATACCTGGCAGAGGATATCGTGGGAATCTGCTACTTTGGGATTTTGGTTTACTGAACTGCTCGAGAGGAACCAGCAATTCCACAACTGGGTGTTTAATGGTCGACCTCATCTGTTTTGGCTCACAGGCTTTTTCAATCCACAGGTGGGTCAATATGACTGTCAACTCAAAAGAAAAATTACAGGGGGCCTGGGTAGCTCAGCGAGTTTTGACGCTGACTACCACCCCTGGAGTCGTGAGTTCGAATCCAGGGTGTGCTGAGTGACACCAGCCAGGTCTCCTAAGCAACCAGATTGGCCCGGTTGCTAGGGAGGGTAGATTCACATGGGGTAACCTCCTCGTGGTCACAATTAAGTGGTTCTCGCTCTCAATGGAGCGCGTGGTAAGTCTACATGCTTTGAGTCTCCGTGGTGTCATGCACAGCAAGCCACGTGATATGATGTGCAGATTGACTATCTCAGAAGCGGAGGCTACTGAGACTTGTCCTCCGCAACACAGATTGAGGTGAGTAACCGCACCACCAGGCGGACCTAGTAAGTAGTGGGAATTGGGCATTTCAAAATTGGGGAGAAAAGGGGATAAAAAAAGGAAAATTACAACAATTAACAATTTAGAGAAACAGATTCAGATTCTTAATCGTTTGTTGAACTGATTTGCCTTACATATTTTAAGACTTTGACTTTTACTATACCTCATGTTACACTTCCATCACATGCAAATTATCTCTCACCAATCATACTGATTCAGTTTCTGTCTTCGATTTAAGGGATTCTTAACAGCGATGCGTCAAGAGACCACCCGAATGAATCTGTCTAAAGGCTGGGCTTTAGACACTGTCATCCTTGTCAATGATGTCACAAAAATGTTGAGAGAAGATGTCACAGGCCCCCCGCCAGCAGATATTGGCGGAGTCTACATCTACGGCCTCTATCTGGATGGTGCAGGTTGGGACAAGCGAAATGCAAAACTAACAGAAGCAACAGCGAAGGTATAATGGGGGAGTATATTATATTTAGGAAATACCCTACATGGACAAATGTTTGTGGACACCCACTTTTAATTAACAGGCTCTAAATTCTGATTTGACAAGCCACATTTAGAAGCCGTTGTAAACTGACCATAAACCCACCCCTGTGAGTGCACATTTTGTTTTAATGCGTGCATATAATGTATTAAGTTGCTACTTTGCTTGAAATAATAAACTATATTACTTCCTTGAAAAAGTTATTTTGATTATTATCCATGATCAATTTAACTGTTTATTGAACATCAGAGACTTTTATCAACAGTAAACCACTCGAGATGTGTATTACAATGATTTTACCATTGTAATGGGTGTTCTTAACCACAGCGCAAAGTGGAAACACCCTTCCATAGCTTTCCATAGATATTTTTTGAATATCTATGGATATCAGATATTCCATAGAATTTTTGAATGCCCATGAATTTGAACTTGAATGTTCAACAAGCACATATGCCTATGGTGTTCAGGTGTCCACATACATTTATCCATGTAAGGTACTGTATACTAAATATATATACCAAATGCTAAATCGGATTTTAGCAAATATTTGTTCAGGAGTTAGCCAAAATAGGCTTTGGGAGTATGCAACAGCAATATCCCAATCAGTCAATTGATTAATCTTCTGAACCCAAAGCCAACTAATCAATCATGTATGACTGCCATCTTTGTATTTGCAAACATTATATATTTATAATCTTTTTGGTAGGTTCTCTTCACACCATTGCCAGTTGCGCATGTTTATGCAGTTAGCAATGCAACCACAGAAACCAAGAAGCCACAGCCCTTCAGTCTGTATTATTGCCCCGTCTACAAGAAACCCAGACGAACCGACCTCACGTTCATCTTCTCCTTATCGCTCAGAACAAGCCTGAATCCTGACCACTGGGCATTGAGGGGAGTGGCTTTGCTTTGTGACTGCAAATAAAAGATGCTGAATACAGAGCTGATTAGACGCATACAATTTTTGTTTAGTTAGTTTAAAAAATAGAAAAACTTAAAAAGCTATATGACACTATAAACATTGGTTAGCTAAAAGGTTTGAAAATATTAAGACATTGTTTATAACATTGTAGTTTGTAACAGTACAAAACCAGTTTTATTTATTAATTTAATAAAAAGACATTGCAAAGATTACCCAAAAGTTTCTTTTGTGTAAAATTACCTAAGATAACTGATGTAAAAAAAAAAAAAAACAGAATAAAATATACAACCTCTGTAGTCACTTTCATGAATCTTAAGAATCTAACAAATACCTTTTATGAATTTAGTCTATATAACTATTCTAAAATATGAATATAATGAGAACAAATGTAATGCAGTAACATGCAAGAAAATTTTAGGATTGCACCTCATGGTGGTCATGCATTTTGCATTATTACTTTTGCAGTGCATTGTTATTGATTGATGCTTTATTGGAAATAAAAGTGCTGAACAGCCTCAAGATCCTTAAAGCACATCTTGATTGCAAAGCTCTTTACTTATGATCAGTGAAAAAAAAACATAATCATTAGAAAAACCTGCTAGAATAATTGTTTAAGGAAAAGTGTGATGCTGAAACTTTATGAATTTCAAATTCATTTAATTCTCAAACTAAATGCATTTTTTTTTTCGTTTTCAGAGACTCTTCAGAAACCAGCTGATTTAGTTAATATGTTTATTTAAAAATTCTACAACTGAATAGTGATGTTAGATCACCAAGTTTATACTGCAAAAGTTGATTTTTTTTTTTTAAGGTTGACACGTTTTATAGCACAGAAAGCACAGAGAATTTTTACAAATGGTTTGCTTGCACAGTAAATGCATTATAATCTCAAGTAAACAGCTACAAGATCTAAATTTAAAATAAAATTCTAAAATCATTTATTGTTTTATATAATTTCAAGAATATATTAAATGTTCTCCAGAAAAAGTCCATCATTTACTTGTTTTCCCCAAAGCATGTAGATGGTGGGATAGATTAGATGAAAATTCAGCTATTTTTGGAAATTTAGTTTGCTTTCTAAATGTATCAATGTAGGCTTTACAAATCTTACATTGAAATAAGCTGAATTTATAAATATAAACTCATACCCAGCTCATCTTAATACACTAGTTTAACATTCATAACCCTTGCATCTTTCAGAGTCCATGGTAGATGTAAACAAGAAAATCCTAAAAACAAAACAAACGAAAAATAATGATCTTAACAGATATTCTGTGTAAATTCCTTGATTCATACATTAAGTTGTTGTAAGCACAATCCACTCAAAATCAAGACTGGCCCAATCTTATCACCTTCAAGTTCTTTAATTCCATATTCAAAATCATATTTGTACAATAGTCTTTTCCAAATGTGACTCAAATCTGCCAAGGTTCCTCAAGAAAGCTGCTTCATATCATACATTGGCACTTCCGATTCCTCGCCTTTTCCTTCATCTGCACCTTCTTGTTTCTCTGTTGGCTCTGTGTAGGCCACATCAGGGGTGGCCCTGCGACCCTTTGGTGGTGGGACAGGCGCCGTTCCCTCTGTGGTCCCCTCTGCTCCTTCTTGACCTTCAGCCACCGTCCTCTCCTTCTTCAGGTTCAGCTTGGCTGGCACGGTTTTGGTGATGGTTTCCTTGAAACGTTCACCAGATTGTTTCAGGCGTTCCCCAGACAGGCGGATTTTCTCACGTCGCTCAGCCGTTACTATACGCTCACCCAGCTTGTTGACCTTGGTTCCCAGGTTCTCCTTGGTCCTGGTCATGTTCTCTCTTGAAAAGGTTTGCTTCAGGCTCTCGATGCGTTTCAGGCCGGTTTTTTTCAGCCTGGCAGCAGTGGAGGAATCGGCCTCCTCGACAACCATGTATTCCTCATCTGAGTCAGGGAGTGGGGCCTCCGGTGCGTCAGGGTCTACGGGGGTGTCTCCACCTATTGCTCCCTTTGGAGATCTTTTAGGGGCAGCTACAGCTGGGACCTCATTATCTCCCTGTGGGAGGAGAATAAATTTACCTTTAATTGACTGTGTGTAGATCATCTAAGACCTTAAATCAAATGGTTTCAAGCTACTTGAAAGAAAAACATGTACATATCAAACAGTCCCACCCCAGTAGCGATTTAGCATTTGTAAAATGGATTTGTAATGTTAAATCAGTAGTGTGTAGTATTTGTCAATATACTTTGATTGTAGTGTGATGTAGTGCGAAATGCAGATAAATGAAAACTAACCATATAATCATGCTTATTTGGATAGCAAAATACATAGACATATAAAAAAAATATTGATGTTAAAGGCCTTATGTCCAATCAAACATTGCAGTATTTTGGCACAAATTAATCTGTTTATTTGTAGAAGCATGCAAAATTAGGCAGATGCCATCATGGACAATTCACATGATATGGTCTCATTCTTGAAACCATGAGCAAATCTATGCAATGAATATAAATATATATTCCAGACTGTTAAATACAGGGTTATATTTCTTACTGTATTGGGACATCACTTGATTAACAAATCCACTTGAGAACCATTTTCTTAGGCCACATGTCGATTTCTCAACATCGTCCTTTTCCAAACTGTGTGCTACTGGATACTGTTTTCGGTGGAAGAAAGCACTATTCTAGTGTGAATGCAAGGTGTAAACTTATCGAAATTAATGTTTTTTTTTTTTTAAACAAAAATATATTAGTGTGGAAGTGGCTTTAGAGAAGCTTATTATTGCACATGACTCCCATAATATGATTTTAAAGACAAAAGCATAACAGACGTATGTAATTTTGATTACAGAGTATTATTCACTTCTATCACAGGCCAGTATATACCAGCTTACTCAAAGTATTAATGACTTGAAACTTATATAGAGTAAGTGAATCAAGTTGCATGGCTCACTGTGGATCATGGACTAAAGCCAGTTAAGGTTGACCTACACTTTGCTTGCCCACACTTCCACAACATCTGATCATTTGTAGCAGTACCATACACTAACAAAATGTTTTCAAGAAGAAAAAGACTATTGATATCAACCGGGCAGTTTAGATTGGTTATAGTTTAAAGAAGCAGCTTTTTTAACCATCACTCAGTCAGACACGATAGTACTATATTAGGACATGAAGCTTCACTGCGTTAGCTCTCAGAATAACCCTGAACAAATCTGTCAGCTGTTGCATGCTCACAGTACAGCCAGACAAGACACGATCAATCCCAGTGCACAGTAATTAAAAAAACAAACAAAAAAAACATTATATTTGCATTATTTGAGAAAGCTTATATGAAAAGAGTTAATTTAATTTTTTCTCCAAGATTTTCTCTAGCATGAACAGATTTTATTGCCTTTTTTACTTATTGATTTCTGAGATTATACAGTATATGCATCAGTATGTCCCAGTATGCCAAACAATTCTTAAGGTAGATATCGGACCTTGTTTCCAATTTTGACGAAGACAAATTGGTGTGTGATATCCACTGTTGGATAAGTAACTTAAACAAAATAATTCACTACAAATTACAAACTACTTCTTTAAAACTTTTTATCAGATTACTTTGCTGACAACTTCTTCGAATAAGTAATCACATATTACTAACTATGCAATAACACAAAACGAATTACTTTACATTTAAGTTACTAACTTTTCCCAGAAATGTTTGTTTTTCCGCTCATCAATTTCTAAATAATGTGTATATCCTCATTGTTTGCTGTCAACGGATGTGCAAATGATAATATGAATTCACATTTTAAATGTATTATACATACTGTTATTTTTTTAAATATATGTAATCCGAGTAATGTACTTAAAAGTAATTACATTAATTTAAATTCAGTAACTGTAATATAATTACAAGAATTTAAAATGTTGCACTACTTTTTGACTTGAAAGTAATTAGATTAGAATAACTAATTACATTGTAATCACATTAAACCCAACACTGCTGATTTCACAATTTCTGTATGACTTCTGTTGAGTCTTACTAATTTCATTTCAGACAGCTAATCTCATTTAATCAACAGCTTAAAATATTGTCTATTCATTTTATCCAGGATTAGTCTCTTAAACTCTTAATATGGCTGGATATCAATGCCTTTTTATGAATTTATGGATCAAATTGCCTAGTCTATCAGCTTGTTTCTCTAAATTTCTTTTTTGGACTTTTCAAGTCCAACTGGCAGACCCCATATTAAACACAAAGTAAACACTATAATTTTCTTCATTAAGAGGCAAACAAGCAACCTTTTTGCAGCTTTTTACCAGAGATCATCTAGTCTTACCTGGTAGATAACTACACGGAACTTGTTCTTGTTCAGCAGCTCAACTTGGGTCTCCTCTACCTTCTTGACACGAATGTTCTGCTTCTCCACACGGACACGGACGTCCTTGACATGGCAGCTGACCTTGCGTGTTTTCTCCAGAAGTTTCTCCACGGTGCTACTTGTAGCTGTGTGCTCCTTTGTCAACTTCACGACGTCCACCTGGATGGTCTTCACAGTGCTTTCCAGCTCCAACTGTCTCTCCTCCATGCGTTGCTGGCATGCCTGTACATTGTCTATGATCCCAGACACCCTCTCCAGAAGAGAGAAGATGTTCAGGGCGCTGGGCTCATCTGCCGCACCTGCAAGTCCGAGTTTATCAGTCATGCTTTTCCTTGTGAGGACACTAAACTAAAACTGCCTAACGTCTCAGAATAGGGGGGTGTTGGGTTATGGAGTGGGATGGGTTGGGACGCTGGATCATGGAGCTGTGGTAGGTCCTGGAAGACACTTGAATGAGATGGACTCTCCTTCTGACTGGAGTGCCTTCAACGTTCTGGGTTGTAGAATATTGAAGCTCCACCCTTCCTGTATATAGGGAACACAAGGTTCAAAGGGCAGACAGACAGTGAGAGATTGAAAAAGAGGGTCGAGGGATTGGAAGGGGGGCACCGAACCAACTCGCCATGAATTTAGTGTTATAAATATCCACTGTAAGGTGACACGTTGTCATTTTTAGAAGATGTGTGTATGTGCAGCTGAGATAATGGAAACCCCCTTCTTTATCAACTGTATAACCATTTATTTTTGAAGAATGAAGATGAGTGCTTAGCATCTTCAAACAAATGATGATGACAACATTTTTGTTTAAGTAAGTCTTACCAACAATGACCTTCTAATCTCCCAACTTTGACCAAAATGTTTCAGCTCTACCTTGCCAACATGATCACACAGGAACGCAACATTGGTAGCCTGACATTGGCCCTATTCTGCTGAATTAGGCAAGTGGCATTTTCTATCACACATTTTTGCATCAATTCACGTTTACCTTTTTCTGTGGTGCAAGCAATCTCCAAGACATGTGTTCTTTGGAAACCAGCAAATGTATCCACATAATCAATGATGAGCGAGATTCGGAGTTTGCATTTTCTCTCTAACATTAAATGTTTACGCCACTGACGGTTGGGTTCAGGGTTGGGATTTGGGTTATGGTGTGTGGTTAATAAAATATATATTATGCATTCCTGTTGTATGTATTACACAATTTGCAACTTTGTGGACATTTCACCCGGAAATTGGAGCTCACATCCAGCTTTAGCCACTGGGGGCAGTGTTATGAATTTCAGTACAGACCGATTTCAGCTGAAGAACTTTCAACCTGCTTTCGCCAATTTCACAACAAGATCAGTCTGACCTTGCAGCTTTCTGAATTCTGTATTGAGAAGTTCAAGGGTACTGTTTGCTACAACCCAAATCTCAGACAATTAGCCAAAACATTTTGTATGTGTGAAAACCAGGATTTGTCAAGCACATGTTTTTCCTGACTGCTTTGGACGAAAAATGTTGGCCTCAATCATTTAATGACCTGGGGCCAGAGTCGCGAAAATGTTTTCTTAAGAATAAAAAGACAGGCTTTGACATTGTCTGATGAGCTAGCTAATGGAGTTGCCTTATCTAATAGCCTACAACAAATGAAATGCTTCAACACTGGTAAATTGTAACAATTTATCTATTAACCTTTTTTTAAAATTAGCAAGCACCATGCGATAATTTGAATGTAATGTGCGTGAGATGTGTTAGTTTAACAACATTAACCATCAAAGGAGAATTGTCTTGCTGCTAACCATTTGATAATTTATAATTTAGCATGGAGGAAAAGAAAAGAAACAAAACCTTTTAGGTGACACAAGCTGGATGTTCTTGTAAAGGAAATTACTGCAAGGAAAAAGTTAGCTTGATAATAATATCACGTCAGAAAATAAGAGGTGTGTAAATGGGCAACTCCAATAGGGATGTGCATAGGGGGTGAATAATAAAGTCTCAGCTTTTTAACAATATAATTATAATGTTTCTATGAACTCTAAAGATTGCAGAGAGAGAAAGAGAGCACTATATTAATTGAATTAGCATGATTGGTCACCAAATTAAGAAGCTTCAAAACAAAATTTATTGTTTGAATTTGGTGATAACATTAACATGGTTTACAAGTTGAAAATAAAAATATAATTAAACACAAAACCGTCAAAAATGCAACTTGAGACTCAACATGAAAAACCCAGTAAATTCATTAAACATCTTACCTTTTAGAATTTAAGACTGTGAGTTTATCCTAACTTTAAGATGTTATTTACAACGATTATTAAGAATTTTTTTTAGAGAATTTGAATGCTTCTGAAGTTTTTTCTTAAGTACAACCTTAAGAAAAAAAGATAAGAACTTTCTTAAGAAGTTTTTCCGGGGATAAAAAATATTCTTAACTTCTTTCTGAAGTTAGAAACTAAGAAGAAAATGGTAGTTTTTTTCTTCTGGTAGATTTCTTCTTAAGAACGCTTCGCGAATCTGGTCCCTGGGGAAGATGATCCACCTTAAGGAGGAGGTGCTATCATCTCTCCTCGGGGATGAGAGGACTGTCCAAACTGTGAACTGATGCCACCAGCTGCGGCCTATTCTTAAACCTCAGGCCCATCTATAATTACTCATCAGTTGTGTCATGGCTGACTGAGGCTTATTTCATTCTCAAGAACTCTTCATTCAGCTGATTCTCAACACCACTTTCTTGCACACAAATCTCATATGCATTGTGAGACTCGCATGACCAAACATTTAAACATCTGCAATTTACTCTTATTTCTTTTAATTGCTGCCACTCATTACATTGCTCTTGCAATCTATGCCATTTTAAAACCCAACAGCTCAACAGACAATGTGAATTTTTGACTCTTTATTATTGGAAAGGTAACTCAAGTCCTTTCTGCCTTTTTAAATCGCAAAGATGCCAAAAACACTTGAAGTGGATTCATAAGAGCTAAGAGAAACACAATGTTATTATTAGATTACTCTGTGATATTTTATTACTTAGGCATAATTAGAATGGCTAAGAATCCTTTTAATGACAAGCTACAACTGAATGACTCAGGCTCTAACAACTAACTTTGCAATGCAATGTGTTTTAGAGCAGTTCATTCCTTTCTATTTAAAAGTTAAGTGTGTTATTTCTTTGGCATGAATGTAACCTAATGGGTTGTAAAAAATTATGACTGTTTCTTAAAGGTTTCCCAACACTCCCCCCACTTCCTATTGGTCAAACAAAACAGAAATGTCAAAAATGCACACCATTGATTGAGCCAATATTTATGTGTCAAGCTGTTTACACTTTCCAAGGGAATCAAACTACAAATAGCTTACTTACAGTTGTCTCTACATTTTACGCTTGAATAAGAGAAAGTATTTTAACATTGAAAAAATTACTTCACCTCTAAGGCCTTTCTTTGGCAAATCATATGATTAGCTGAAACGTGTTTTATTGAATGTAGTGAGACATACAGCAATACATTTAATAGAACAACGAGCTTCATATATAAGAATAAAATTAGGATGAGTGATAACTATGATACTCCATGATTCTCGTAATGAAGATATTGTAACGAGGGATACAAAAACGTTCCGTTTGTTCAATCATTAATTGTCCTATCATGAAGTTACACATTCTTCCAACTTGTAAATGTGATAATTGTGTACAGGTGACAAAAAATGTGTAAGACTGAGAATTTAATTTTATTAAATCTACATCACTGGACACAGTTTCACAGGTCATGCGATATGCAGTTCGTAGAATTAAATTAATAACAATAATGACTGTTTCAACATTAACAACACCGATAACATTAGAACATAAAAACTACAAACATTTCAACATTGATAAAATTAGCTAGTCAAACACATTGCATTTCATTCTCTGGAATACCTCTCAAAAGAAACTGTAAACGTCATCACTTTGTCGGCGCGCTTGATCATGTCCAATTAAATTTGGTGTTCAGCTGTGTTTGATTTAAGTAAATAAAATTTAAATAAATCAAATGGGGTTAAAGACAGAGTTAAGTGTTAATATTTTCAGTTAGAAGCACATTCCATTCCAAGAAAATCAAGGACCTCTATTTTTGTGGTACAGCTTGTGTCCCGAGAGTTACATTTAACAATATGTGAAAAATGGTACCACAAACTTAAGAAAAATACAACAACAACAAAAACAAACTCGACAAAAAGGAGCTGGCTTTTGTCATTCATTTGACAGTGTTTGCCACTGACATCAAGTACCTAAAATGTCCTGAAAAAAGAAAACAATAAGGCACCATCCATTGAAATAATCAAATAAAATTTAATTGAAAAAAAAAAAAAACCTTATTGTCCAGTCAAGAAAACCCAAAACAAAAAAAGCACATTAAAAATGTAATCCACTCGGTACAAAAAGTATAAAAATAAAAACAAGCTACATCATCCTTGAAGAGGGGTCTGATGAAAAATGTCCCAAGTTCTGCTTTTGTCGTCTTCCACGATTATTCTTCGGACATTTCCTTTAAAGAAATAAAATAGAATAACACCCACATAAATCACATAACTTTAAATAAGCAGTGCTTGACTGTGATTATAGGAATAAAATTGGGTAATGCTTTGCCTTAATATTTAACCATAAACAGTATAAACTAAACTATGACACTATTAGACTAGTATTCACTGTTATTTGTGCTAGACAAAAGAGAAGGTTTCTGCTAGTGTATAATTCATAAATTTGCTAAAATGTAACTGGAATGGAAATGGAAATGGAAGCACCGTTGTTAAAGGGACAGTTCACTAAAAAATTTAAATTCTGTTAGGCAGACTGACAGCCTCAGTCATCATTCACTTTCATTGCATCTTTTTTCAAAACAATGAACGTAAAGGGTAACTGAGGCATTTAGGCTAATATCTCAAGCCTTCAATATAGCTACCTTTTTACCTTGGCTTATAGTGTAGCAAACCACTTTTACAAATCTAGCTTCCCCAACAGTGTATTAATGAAACTCAATCTAAAGAAGAGTGAGATTTATTAGGCACTTACCTGGTAATGCACATTACAACTGCCACAATAATGGCAATCTGCACAGCTCCTATAATAGCAGCTATAAGCACATAATGAAGTTTCTGACCACTGGGTACCACATACAGGATGTTAAAGTCTGCGATCTCCTCACACTGTGTCCCTGTGTAGCCTGAATCACACCTATGGAAATACAAGAAACTATATGAAATTCTTTGTTGAAATGCCATTTGATAACAAACAAATAAAATGATTAACATGATTCCATGCAACCAAATTTCCATCAGACACTTACCGACAGGAGGCGATACCATAATTAAATTCACACTGGCCATGAACGCAGAAGTTAGCGTAGTCATCTGTGCAGGGGACAGGCATCCAACCGTATCCTTTTCCATCACCAGCTTTTGCTGGGTCTAAAAATAGGGCAATCAACTGTAAACCACATTGCTGAGAGTGTACCACATTTAACCTATTGTCTTATATTAGCATTCAGCAAAATATACAGAACTATAGGTTCAAAACTGCAAATAATAAAAAACAAAATTGTAATCAAAAATGTACATTAAAAGCATTTATAATGAAATTCAACCTTCACTAGATTAGTTTAATGAACCCTTTTCACAGCCTCTGATAATGCATTTCCACCTTATATAGCAGCGTATATCTTGCATACTACATTTGACATCTTTATCTCTTCTGACTGTTGTATTCCACTGCTCTCTATTTTTTCCTCTTTTGGAAGTTGTGTAAACGTAATAGTGGATTTATTTATTTTTTTTACTGTTGGAGCAAATGGGAACGTAAAAATAATATTTACTGTGGTCTCCCTTTCAGGGCAATTTAACTTTACCCCACTATAATTTACTTCCACGTTCTAGTCCCCGAAATAAGAAAAGGTTCCGTTATTTTCTTTGGTTATATGAGTATATCACTGCATGAGAAAGCATTCATTTGACATGTTTTCATGGAAGAACATAATTATTAATGGGCTTACCGGTAAATTCAGGCTTGTAGGGAATTCCAGCATCTGTTTTTTTGCCTTTGTCTTTATCTGCGTGATGGAAAAAACAAAACATGGATTGGTTTTGGATGATGCAATCACTTTAGAACATCTAACATACTACAACTACCAGGGTTCCCACACCTTTTAACCAAGTATCAATGACTTTTTCAGTCATTTGTGATTACTGGAGAAGGATTTTTTTGTAATTATTATTATTTTATACAGATCTTAATAATTTAATGTATAATTTAAAAATACATTTATGTTAGAGCTGAGCACAAGAAGAAAAAATGTATATTGACTATTGGAAATGTCATGCCTTCCAAACATCTTTGTTTCCATCTATTCATTTAACCATTTAAAAAATCCTGTCATTTCTACTCGATTAGTGAGTTTTCAGAGTTTCAATAAAATTTTCTGCATCAGTAATAAATTCAGTGTTTAAAAAAATGTATCACTGAATGCAAGTTAATTATATTAATTAACTATATAACAATTTACGGCAATTAAATTTAAGAAATATATATATATATATATATATATATATATATATATGTGTTTTTTTTGTATTCTTTTTTGTCCCCCACAATGTGTTCATTTAATTATGCTGATTATTATTTTAGTATTATTTCGATTGTAATAATACATTCATTTGGTTGATTCTCACAAAACCTGTCAAGAAAATGTCCTGCACATATTTAACCCCAAATCAATTCAAAATTAATATGAAATTATATTTCGAAAAGAAAATTAAGCCTACATTTATGACCACTAAGATTTATTGTCAATGTGACATTTAAGCAAATTTAAGATTTTTATTCTGATTGTGGAGTAAAATAGGACCAGAATATTTTCTTGACAGGTTTCGTGAAAATCACACATTTAAATATATTTATTTTTATTCAGAAAATATTATTCATTTAAAATTCCCTGATATTTCCAAGTTCTCTGTGACTGTGGGAACCCTGAAAGACAAATTACAAAAGGAATTTACAGCATAATTAATGTTCAATGCAGTGGTTAAAAATAGTCAGTTACGTATGCCAATCTGGCTTTTTTCAATATTAATACAACAGTCCATCTGATTATGGGTATTGATAGGGCCTGACCTGGGCATCTCCCCAGATGTTTCACGTCTATCTGTTCCTGCTTCATGCAGGAAGCCTCTCGCACAAGGCAGGGGTTGTGGTATGAGTTTCCATCTGTACCGCATACAGGATTTTCATTATGCCCACTACAGTCGATTTTACACGAACAGCTGCAACAAAAAGAACAAAAGACATAGTTAATTGTTGTAAGTCACATTTATGTTATGCATAATTCACATAATGCCCAACACAATATATATTTCTGGTACAAGCGCCTCACGAGTACTTTTACTGGTACTTTGTGTAATTGTTGTCTCCCCCTGGTGGTTCATTCATTAATGATGCTCCATTATGAGGCCATTCTATTTCAAGCTACGAGCCTTTGAGTGTTGAGTAGGAAATTTTATTCCTTGGGCTCTGCAAGTCTCATGTTCTCGGAAGCTACAGTGGTTCCTGGACCTAGTCCATACTGTTTATTAGCACTTGGCAAGGAAAAACAAACCAGGCAGAAAACTTTAGGTACAAAAACTTTTGTTATGCTACTTTCGCATCCCAAGGGTGTAGTTATTTTCTCACTTTGATAGAGCTGAATAATTTCCCAGATTGTTTTTATATTGTACAGAATGGCAGTTGTTTCCAATTTAAAAAAAATAAACATTCATTACCTTCATAAGCTGGTATGAAATAGCATGGGGACTCATTATATACCAACTCTGAGTAGTCTCTTAAAATTGGCAAGACTACATAAGCGGTAATCATAAAGGAATTAAGCAGCACGTACGAGTCTTCGTCCTCTGCGTCTTCGTCACATTCCGCGCCGTACTTACAGCTGCTGCATTTTGTGACTTTCTTGACCGAATCTGTGCCTGATCCCTCATATTCTGCAAGACAATTATAAAACAAATTCAGTTACATTTAATACAATAAATTACATCTAATTTAAGGTAGTTATAACTGATAAACACAGCACTGATTCTTCTTAAACAGTTTTGAAGGGTTCTCATGTATGCTGGGCACTTGTAGGCTGCTTTTCCTTATCCAACTCAATCATTTAAAAAAAAAAAATATTGGAATTTTAGTTTTGAAAATAAATTTGTTCACCGGCACAATTTATATTTGTCTACAAAAATTATTTCAAGCATTTAATTAGAAACATTCAGATCAAAAGGTTTTAAAGATTACGAGAAACATAAACTCTGTCAAGTGTGTCCAAACGTTGGACTGGTAGTGTATTTTTGCAAAACATTTTCCCTTGTAGGTTATCCACATGATTTACAGCTTAAAATTCAATGGCATAGCATACATTAAAAAAAATGGACAGACTCAACAGCACTTGAGCATTTTTGCAGTGCTCTGTAATTTGCTGTAATGACAACTCTACAGCGGCCTCATGCGCAAATGGCACTCGAACCAGGGGAGGCTCAAACTGAGCGCAGGGTCACTCTTTTATCACTGGACTGGCCAATTCAGCACGACGGAGCTAAAAATAACCTCAGATGGTGTGTTTTCTTTTGGCTTATCTACTGAGCTCTGGATTACTGGGAGATTACCCATTTTTGGGATAATTTGAAGTCTGTAGATCAAATTCCTAGAAATTACAATGTTACGATTTCCTCGATATTATTGTCATTTTGATTTGTACCAAAAAGAGAAATTAAAACATACCTCCATCCCCAGATCCCGAGCTGCTGTCTGGAAACAAAAAAAGAAGTCATTTTTAACTTGTCATTATGAACGCACATACAACCCCAATTCCGAAAAAGTTGGGACGGTATGAAAAATGCTAATAAAAAAAAAAAGGAGTGATATGTAAATGATATTCACCCTTTGCTATATTAAAAGCACTACAACTAAACATATGGTGTTTTACCTTGTGAATTAAATTATTAGTAGTTTTTTTTATTTTATGTACAGTAATTTCAAATCAGATGATTGCAACACAATCCAAAAAAAGTTGGGACAGTCGAGTGTTTACCTCTGTGAAACATCACCATTTCTTCTAATAACACTTATTAAGCATTTATGCACAGAAGACACACGTTTATTAAGTTTAAAATGTAGAATTTTCTCCCATTCATCCATTATGCAGGTCTTCAGCTGCGCAATTGTACGGGGTCTTCATTGCCATAATGTGTGCTTCATAATGCACCACACGTTCTCAATTGGAGATGGTCAGGACTGCAGGCAGGCCAATCTAGCACCTGCACTCTCTGCTTATTCGGCCAGTATGTGGTTTGAAGTTGTCCTGTTGAAAATGCCAGGACGTCCCTGGAAAAGACGGTGCTAGATGGCAGTATATGCTGCTCCAAAATTTGTACATATCTGTCTGCATTAATGGTTCCCTCAGAGATGTGTGAGTTAACATGCCATGAGCTCTGACACACCCCTGGCCCATATAGACACTAGCTTTTGGACCTGAAGCTGATAAAAGCTTGGATGGTCCTTTTTCTATTTGGCCTGGAGAACATGACGGCTGTGTTTTTCCCCAAAAAATGATATAGAGTGCAGCGCTTCTGGACAGTGTTGATGTATGGCTTCTGCTTTGCATATTAAAGTCTTAACTTGCATCTGTGGATGCAGAGGTGAGTGGTGTTGACTAACAAAGGTTTACTAAAGTAATCCTAAACCCATGTTCATGATATCCATTACAGATAAATTATTTTTTTTAAGACAGTGACGTCTGAAGGATCAGAGATGCACATTCAGAAATGGTTTTCTGCATTGCCCTTTACGCACAGAGATTTGACCGTATTCCTTGAATCTTTTAACTATATTGTGCACTGCAGAGAGTGAAATGCCCAAAATACTTCCAGTTTGTCTTTGGGAACATTGTTCTCAAAGTGCTGGATTATTTGCTGTTGGCAAATTCACAAGTCTCGAATGATCCTTGTTCTTGAAGGACTACGCTGTTTTTGAAGGCTCATTTGCCTCACCTGTTTCACATCTCCTGTTTCATGTCGCCTTGTTATTTTACCTTGTCAAATTGTTATTAGTCTTAAATTGCCTCGTCTCAACTTTTTTGGAGCGTGTTGCAATCATCTGATTTGAAATTACTGTACATTTAAAAAAATAAAAAATGAAATTCACAAGGTAAGACATCATATAATGTGTAGTTGTTGTGTTTTCAATTTAGCAAAGGGTGAATGTTAATTTACAAATCACAAAATTGTTTTATTAGCATATTTCATAATGTCCCAACTTTTTCAGAATTGAGTTATACATCATAAAACATTAAGCAGTTTATTCAATAGTATATAATGCTACATTTGAAGTCAGAAGTGTACATACGCCTTAGCCAAATACATTTCAACTCAGTTTTTCACAATTCCTGACATTTAATCATAGTTTAAAATTAGTTTTAATGACTTCAACCTAAGTGTATGTAAACTTCTGACACCAACTGTATTTCTCATGTAATAAACGTATTGAATTATTTTGACCAATGACAAGTAATGTGTGGAAGTAATTAGATTAATGGATTTAATTTGCTTAGTAGAGCTAAAAATGATTACGTATCAAATCACATACTGTTCATTAGAATATGAATTATAATAATATGTAGTAAATTAAACCTCTGATTATACATTTGGTATTTGCAATATAAGCATAAAACTACCTACAAAACTTTTTGAAAGTAGCATTTTGGGTCATTTGGGCTGCTAAACAATTTATATAATGAGTAATATTAAACTTTTTGTGTTTTGAACTGCAATTTGGCAAAATGTTTGCTGCAACGTCTTACAAGAAACATTTATCCATATCCATAACATAAATACAAATATACAATAGATGTAGTACCAACACCATAATATTGAGAATAGAATGAAACAGAGCTGTGTAAGGGGCGGTTAACGCCAAACACATTTTCAAATCCATCTGTGCTGTTTTGCAACAGTTTTTCTGTGTAAATATGCACTAAACTGACATATTTGAAAGCGCCTCACTGTTTTTCAGTGTCTCCTATAAGAGCACTATGTTTTGTAGGTGGCTTGTCAAGTTAAAAATAACTTGAACATTTAAAAACACTCGAGACTTTTTTAGCGCAAGAACGATTTGATTAGAACAGCCCCATAGGATTTAAAAAAAAAAAAACATTTTAATTAACAATATAGATTTAGAATGCAATGGAGGTAAATATTGAATATTAATATTGACAGAACTTTTATTTTTGGGTGAACTATTCACTATTAAGTGTGTGCAAATGTCTGAGATTTGTTCTAATATAATTAGCACAGTCATTGTAATATGAACCGAGCCAGAAGATGTTAGGCTTTCGTTTCAGGTAGTTGACTCACCAGGATAGCAGGGGCCCTCAGAGGCCAGAGAAATTGGTCTCTGCTGCGTACAGGCTGCCTGTCTCAGATAGCATTCATTCTGATAGGTGTCTCCGTTTGAACCACACACGGGGATGTAGTTCTTAGGACACTGCGGCAAATAGGGATAGATGATAAACGAGAAAGGCTTCTCAGATACAGAACGGAATCAAGACGTTTTGAAGAACAGTATTGAGTTGTTATCAATGATGTGATTTTTCAGACTAGTATGTTTGAGATATGGGCTCATTGATAAAAGTAAAAAAGGAAGTAAAATGCTAAAGCATTGATCCCATAGGATAATTTGAATAATTCCCAGAAGCACAAAGAAAAATCATAAGGACCAAGTGCTACTAGGCATAGTGGACAGAAGCCATTGGATGCAAGGCAAGTTTATTTATATAGCACATTTCATACACAATGATAATTCTAAGTAATTTAAATATGTATATGAATAATGTTACAAAATATATATACTAACATTTGAAATAAACAATCCTAATAAATGTAATAGCCTAACGGTACGCTGTTTACGGTTGCCAAGCAACATAGCAACTTGGTGCCTCAATATACAGTAGATTACAGAAGTGATAAGTGCTCACAAGTGTGCATTTATTGCCTTTTTTTAAATGGTTATGGACACGGTCAAAGAGCCAAAAATAAAATTTTTGTTTAAAAAAAGAACAGCATTATTAAGTATATTTAAAATATATGTACCTGAAACTGGCATACGCATTTGAGGTCAGCACCATTGTCTCGACAGGTCCCATCATAACGGCACGTAGTAGCATCACACACACGCAAGTCGCTCTTCTTTTCTGACAGATCTGCTGGGGTAAAACAGAAGACAAACTTTAAAACAAATAAGGATGAGGATGATTAACCCTCACAGACCCAAAAATAGAGATTGATGATGTATTCTTTTTCCCACTTTGAACTTTTTAAGAAATTTTAGGGATCCACTGATTATAGGAGCATATTGATGATTTTTTAAATGTGTGTGTGTGTGTATATATATATACCAAAACTACAGTTGTGAAACAGTTCAGGGTGTCAGCCATTTTATAATTTTTAAATGCTGTAAACAAAGAGAAGATCATACCTCTCTTACTATGAATAAGCCGTGTTGATAATTGACCCGGGTAGCGCTGTTTCATTCCACTTTTGAAGCGAGCAAAATACGTTTCAAAACATACAGATGACAGGAACAGGCTCATTTATATTCACGAGCAAAGCTCTAACAGATTGTTCAGTGAAACGTTGCGATCCCCTGCCATCCTACTTTTCAGAAATTCTGAAATTTGTGGGCCACTTGAAATGAAGCGAGTTTGACACATGTATATATGCGTTGACAGTGAAGTGTATTTGTGTGTGTGTGTGGTACGGTCCCTTTTGCAGTGTAGACAGCGCACAGCTTATTGGGACTGGCAAGCATTATGTTGAGTCAAGAATATTAAATGAACCATGTAAAATCCCAAGAGTGGCGCTCATAATTCAGCAGTGGCGCAGCGCCGCGTCAAAATGCATCTATGGGAAACACTGGAATGAGGCTTACAGTCTGCCAAAAATCTAGAAAGTAAGTCACACAGGTTTGGAGCAACCTGAGAGTGAGTAAATGACATTGAATGACAATTCATTTTAATTTCTGGTAAACTATCTCTTTAGCATCACGAGGGCAGAGCAGGTGCGGTGCGGACTGGTCTCAACCACTCAGACTATTTTAAATGCGCTTGTATACCAGTGAGATTCGCAGCTGGGATTGCGAAACCCGTGTGAATGCAGTACAGAATTAAATTCTCAGATCACAACGCTTACAAAACTTTACCATGGAGGTACTGCAGTAACACTAACTGTACTGTATTACCTATGGTAGTTGTGGCAGAAAAACTTTCTAAAAGTATTTAGACTGCAGTTCACCATAGTTACAAACCATGGTAGTGAAGAGCCATGCATGTTTTTTTCCTATAGTTATCATGTATCATTACAAATATAATTTTTAAAAGTATGGATACTATGGATGATCTGTGGTGCATTTTTATAATTATGGACCAAGCTATCAGTTTTCCATCTGTGTAAAATCTGTACTCTTGTAATGCTCTCTGATTGTAGGAAAATGTAAGTTGTTTTGTTTGCCTTCACAGACAAGACATGACTGTAGTTTAATTAGTAGGAGCCTGATGAAAGGAACAATTAAAGAAGACCAAACTTAGTCACACTGTCAGAATATTTCAATTTAGCCATATAAAAATTAGGTGTTCGTTTTTGTCCACAGATGTTACTATTGTTAATGTCATAATTTGTATCTGCATCCCAGCCTCTAAATCAATGCTGTACTGTCAAATGTGATTTTCAATGCACATAACATGTAATATTATTTGCATGGGTCCTATAAAAGCAGGTGCTGGTGCAGCACCCACAGGGGGAATATGTGTCCAATAGCTGTCCACAGTCTACTGCTATACATATTCCAGACTGCTAGCTGAGGGTGTGATGCTTATAATCAGAAATTAGGCAAGGGCAATTCCTCCACCTGACACACAGCTGGGGTTGAGAGCATTTGGAGACTGGGTTAATAGGACTGATCTTGTGGCCCAATTCTTTGCTTCTACCCTCAAAACAAAGGCTGCTCAAAGAATTCCGTGTGGTGGGAAACTATGATTTTTTTCTTTAATTCAGAGTTTTTAAATAGCTTTATAATAACCAATCATTTCTAAGGCAAGATAAAAGGCCAATAATAACAATGCTTACTGTTATCCCCAGTATATAAATAAACATTTTAAAGAAATTACAACAATGCACCTCAAAAAAAGGTAATTGAACATGCAAATTAAGGGCACTGAGCAGCCGTAACCCTCGTCCAAGTAGACGAGAGGAGGCGTAAGACAACCGTTAATGAGGAGCAGACACTTAAAGCCACTACACATGATTTCTGGCATGTGGCCGAGCCGTGTATTTGGAAAATGGCTTGAATGCTGCGGCCACAGAAACCCAGCCAAGTGGTTTTGGAGAGAGGAAGTGTTCCGGATAAAAAAAGAATCCAAAGACTTCAGACAAGTGAAGTTTGGAGGAGCAGCTTGAGAAGTTCATTAATAAAGGTGTGAGGTTAATCTATGGAGGTGTTAAATTGCTGTGATAAATGATGTATTAGGTCTAGTAATAAATTCACTATCAAATCTAGCTAAATTTCAGAGCTTGCTGTCTATTTGAATAAACTAATGTTGTTGTTTTTTTCAGTAATAATAAGTTCCTGGATATAGCTAACAAAAAAATGATGTGCCTGTGCCATATTTACATACCATGGCACTCTAAAGTACAAAGAATAGATGTCCAAAACAAACATGGTATTACCATGATGACATGCCAAAAAACAAACAAAAAGAAAAACATTATATTACAATAGTAAATGTCCACAAAACATGTCATATATATATATATATATATATATATATATATATATATATATATATATATGCACACACACACACACACACAGTTGAAGACGGTCATTAAAACACATTTTTTAGCCACTCTACAGATTTCATATTAGAAAACTAGAGTTTTTAACAATTGTTCACAGACAAATTGTTTAACTTTTAATTGACTATATCACAAATCCAGTGGGTCAGAAGTCGCACATATACTAAGTTAACTGTGCCTTTAAGCAGCTTGATAAATTTCTGATTCCTGACTAATTATGTTAAGCCTTTAGACAATTAGCCAATTAGCTTCTGATAGGAGGTGTCCTAAATTGGAGGTATACCTGTGAATGTATTTAAAGGCCTACATTCAAACTCAGTGCCTCTTTGCTTGACATAATGGTGAAATCAGCCAAGACCTCAGAAATTCTGGTTCATCCCTGGGAGCAATTTCAAAATGCATGAAGATACCACGTTCATTTGTACAAACAATAGTATGCAAGTATAAACACAATGGGACCACGCAGCCATCATACTGGTCAGGAAGGAGATGTATTCTGTCTGTTAGAGATGAACATAGTTTGGGGAGAAAAGTGCAAATCAATCCCAGAACAACAGCAAAGGACCTTGTGAAGATGCTGGAGGAAACAGGTGGACAAGTATATATATATCCACAGTAAAACGAGTCCTATATCGACATAACCTGAAAGGCTGCTCAGCAAGGAAAAAGCCACTGCTCTAAAACCACATAAAAAGCCAGACTACATTTTACAAGTGCACATGGGGACAAAGATCTTACTTTTTGGAGAAATGTACTCTGGTCTGATGAAACAAATGTTGAACTGTTTGGCCATAATGACCCCCATTATGTTTGGAGGAAAAAGGGCGACGCTTGTAAGCCGAAGAACACCATCCCAACCGTGAAGCATGGGGGTGGCAGCATCATGTTGTGGGGGTGCTTTGCTGCAGGAGGAACTGGTTCACTTCACAAAATAGATGGCATCATGAGGAAGGAAAATTATGAAGCAACATCTCAAGACATCAGCCAGGAAGTTAAAGCTTGGTCGCAAATGGGTCACAATGACCACAAGCATACCTCATAAGTTGTGGCAAAATGGTTTAAGGACAACAAAGTCAAGGTATTGGAGTGGCCATCACACGCCCTGACCTCAATCTGATAGAAAATTTGTGGGCAGAACCGAAAAGCGTGTGTGAGCACGGAGGCCTACAAACCTGACTCAGTTACAGCAGTTCTGTCTGGAGGACTTATTGTGTTCAACTTATTGTGAGAAGCTTGTGGAAGGCTACCCAAAATGTTTGACCCAAGTTAAACAATTTAACAGCAATGCTACCGAGTACTAACAAAATGTATGTAAACTTCTTACCCACTGGGAATATTTCACAATCTTAAAATAATAATAGTGATCCTAACTGACCTAAGACAGGCAATGTTTTCTACGATTAAATGTCAGGAGTTTAAATGTATTTGAATACAGCATGTAAACTTCAACTGTGTGTGTGTGTGTGTGTGTGTGTGTGTGTGTGTGTGTGTGTGTGTGTGTGTGTAAAAACAGTATTACAATAGTTAATCAAAAGATGTTGATGTGGTATTGCCATAGTACAAATAAAATAAAAAACCTAGTATTACAGAATTACGTCAAGAAAATGTGGTATTACACTACATTATAGAACATATTCAAACAACTTTATTATAACAATAGCATGTCAAGAAAATTGGTATTACTATGATACGTTCACAAAAAACAGTAGCAACATTCAATTTTGTTTTTTTGCCAATGCTGGATTTTCTAACATCCTATAATTGGTGTTAGAATGCTCTCCATCCTACTGCCGTTTTCAAGCCCTTTCCAAAAGTTGCTCGTCCACACTAAAACACAAAAACTGAAATTTATGCACTTGGGACAGCGTTTTCGAAAAGTTACATTTTTGCTGTCAAAAACAGCATCTCAGTGTGGATGGAAGGCCAAAACTTAATAAAAACCTGTTAGTGTGGATGTGGCCTTAAATTCAAATAGTTTGCCATTTCGGTCTGTGCATACAATTAATACTCTTGTGAAACTGCAGAATTTTCAGTTTTTCCTGTTTCAGACATGGTAAAAACACGTTCTATAAAAACAACCAGCATTGCTACTTACTTTACAATAACGAGTTCACTCTAGCCTGTATTTCCCCATTACATAAAACATTCCTAAATTGAAATGACTGAGATGTGAAAATGATGAATAATACACCATGCAATAAGGCCTAACCTTTACAACGGACCTCATTCAACTCTGAACTCCCAGTTCCTTAAACATCCTTCATCTGAACTGACCCAGTTCTGATCGCCTATCTCCAAACAAACACAATGCACAATGTGTGTGACGCTAAAGTGGGGCAGCGGGGAGACCCAGATCTCATACTAAACAAAGATAATCAGAGCCGTGACAGAAATCAATGCCATTTGAAAGATAAGGACATCAGTCCATTGCCTGCAGCCAAACAGCTCATCCGCTCAAGACCAGTCGATACTCATCTTCTCAATGGGTCAATAGAGCCTGCACAGTCTCATTAAAAAGGAGGAAGTTGTGGCATTATATATCTGAACTTTAGGTCTAAATCCCATCTAAAGGACCTTTTAACTGCATACCGTGCTTGTTTCTTTTCACACTTGTCTAACTTTAACAGATTAAAAATGTTTTGGACAAAGTTCAGTGCAATACTCTCCAAGGTTCAAAAAACGTTCAAGGTAGCCATGCAACTCTTCTCGTGTTATGCCAGTATAACTTTCATGATGCTTCTGAAAAGACCAGCAAATGTGTTTTGGATTTAGATGTCCCCCCACCAGGTTTCTTAACTATCTTAACCAGCGATACGTCCTTGGTCAAATAGCTTCACCACAAGGACCATGCTGGCTGACACCAAACAAGTACTAGCATAAACTAGCAGCACAGACCAATATTGTTCAAAAGATTGTTGGTGTGATTACAAGGTCAACATATAGCTTTACATTGATTACAGATAGTAGTAAAACCTTTTTAAAAAGGAACAGCAAAATTGACAATTATATTATATATACTGTATGTCAAGTCCAAGGTCTCAAACTCTTTATAGATAATATAATTCTAGAATTGAAGATTACATATGATTCACGAAACTACACAACACATTAACAATATTCTCTTTAAAATTAGGGCTGTCATCATGCGGAAAGAATATTATGAAGCAACATCTCAAGACCTAAGCCAGGAAGTTAAATCTCGGTCACAAATGGGTCTTCCAAATGAACAATGACCCCAAGCATCCCTCCAAAGTTGTGGCAAAATGACTTAAAAATAATAAAGTGAAGGTATTGGAGTGGCCGTCACAAAGCCCTGACCTCAATCTGATAGAAAATTTGTGGGCAGAACTGAAAAAGCATGTGCGAGCAACGAGGCCTACAAACCTGACTCAGTTACACCAGTTCTGTCTGGAGGAATCGGCCGAAATTCCAGCAATTTAATGTGAGAAGCTTGTGGAAGGCTACCCAAAACATTTGACAAAAGTTAAACAATTTAAAGCCAATACTAACAAAGTGTATGTAAACTTATTACCCACTGGAAATGTGATGAAAGAAATAAAAGCTGAAATGAATCATTCTCTCTACTATTATTCTGACATTTCACATTTTTTTACCCCCTTTTCAACCAATTTGAAATGCCCAATTCCCACTAATTAGTAGGTCATCGTGGTGGTGCGACTCTTTACTTGTCCATGACCCTTTAAACAACTTTACAAATTTCCTTTGGTCTAATCGTGATTTAAGATGAACGTTTGTCCTGTACCCTCGAGAGACGTAACCCTGTCTTTTATTGTGTTTGTGTGTGTGTGTGTTTTTTTTATTGTGTGTGTGCGCGTTTGTGTATTCGCGCATGTGTGTGTTTGTGTGTGTGTGAGCTCTGGGCTGTGCTTTAATTGTATAACTGTAAATTGCTGAGAGGGACGTGAGTATTATAAGGGGGTTTCTCTATTGATTCTGTAGTCACTCTTTTTTGCCTCTGGCATATAAGGGACACACAAAGAAAGACAATACATGTATTAAGAGGGACAGAAGAGAGTGATATATAGGAGAGGCAGTGATGTAAGAGTAATGTTTATTGGTGGGTGAGAAGAGAGATTTTAAAAACAGCTTGAAAGAGGACAAATGTACAGTGGAGTCCAAAAATCTGAGATCATTAATGACTTTGCATTCTTTTCAAATTGAATACCATTTTTCATCAGAAATAATAATATCAGCAAAAAAATGTGAAAAGTTCAACTGAAAAATTAGTATTAATTTTAAAAGCTTAGTATTTGGTATTATGGCAGCATACACTCGAGCTGGCGTGGACTCCACTAGATTGTGCACAACCTGATGATCCATGTTATCCAGTAAGATTTGAGAATGTTCCAAAAAACGTGTGCTTCAACGGAAACATGGAAACATGGCAAATGTTTGATATGGTAAACGTCACAAATTTGCTTAAATTTGATTAGTCACCAAGGAAAAGTGCAGAATCTTAAAAAAATGTCTTTTTGTACCCCACAATATATTCTGCCAGGCACTGCAGGGCACATTTGGGTTGAGAGTTGTCGTGAAGGCTCTAAAAAGAGAGTAGACGACTAGAGCTTGTTTTTGTTAATGACTTCCAAACAGGATTCATTGCAGTAGAGATGTACTCTTGTAATTAGTTCAGTTGGATCTCTGAGATCAAAAACGCTATGAAACATGTCTTATAGTCTTTGGCTTTAAGATCAAAGATTCTAAGGTATGAAGCTATCATACCATTACACTTTGAAGGAGTGCAGTTGATGCAGTCTAGTGGTCAGGATATGAAGCAGCTTTGATCTGCAGGACTGTTAATTCATTAAATTTGATATACTTGGTTCAACCTCAGTTTGGCAATGGATGGTGTACGTCTTAAGACTTAATTTCACCGCAATCCAAACAAGTTGATTTGTAGCTGCATGCAACCACTGAATCGAAAGTCAATGGGGCCAATGGTAAAGAATATATGTTGTATGTATATACACTCTCTGAGCACTTAATTAGGAACCCCATAATCCAAATAAAGTGCCAGATGTGGTATTTTGCTGTTATAGCCCATCCGCTTCAAGGTTTGGTGTGTTGTGCATTTTTAGATGCTATTCTGCTCATTACAATTGTACAGAGTGGTTATCTGAGTTACCATAGCCTTTCTGTCAGCTTGAAGCAGTTTGTCCATTCTCTGTTCACCTCTTTCATCAACAAGGCATTTCCGTCCATAAAACTGCCACTTTTTATTTTTGGCACCATTCTGATTAAACTCTAGAGACTGTTGTGCATGAAAATCTCAGAAGATTTTAGAAGAATCTCAGAAGCAGTTACACAAATACTCAAACCAGCCCATCTCACACCAACAATCATGTCACAGTCTAAATCACTTAGCTCCTGAACTGTATATGCCTGATTTTATGCATTGCACTGGGTCCAGAAACCTTGGATTGGTTCCAGCCGGACAACAAGACATCAGGTGCCCCATCTCACCATTTCTACACTTTAGGTTAGCAACGCAACAAAACAATGAAGCTCTGTACACAGCAAGCACTCTGGAGCATAGACAGCACTGATCTTTCAGTGCTATAGCCTTGAATATTTTTCTCTAGCACCGAACATGCATCATTTATGCACTTTCGCGCACCGAATACGTTGCCTCTCTCTCCTGGCCTGCAACATGAGGGACTGCATAGCAGAGCCTCAGATGTGTGTATTTTAACAACAGTAGACCATAACGGAAAAATACAGTGAGCAGCAATACAGACAGATACCATCATCTTGAAAAGTGAAACAATCTTCACGTGTCTGGTAAGACTCCGAGAGTTCAGCTAAGCAAGGTTTGTGACAGGACAACTTATTGTGGTTCCAGAGCACCTTTAAACTGTAAATGATTTTTCCACCATCTTAAATTTGCTTTATTATTCAGCATGTTTCTAGCCAATTGATAATAATCAAAAAGATTTTTGTTTTAAAAGTACGGCAAAAAAGATGACCAAAATGTTGAAATTACAAGTTCTCTGTTTATGATGAAAAACATTTAAATTACCTATTTGATAGTCAGCCCATTTATACTTAACTATAGCAAACACTATTTTTAAACTGCACTATATTTATGTTCATTGTTGGTTTGTTTTTGGTAAATTTGCATTTTATGGAAAATGGTTCATTAAGACTTTTACATTACATACATTTTCTCTCAGATGTTACCCCTGAACTCCAATACAGTCTTTCCCCAGTCACAAGGCCTCCTATGACCCCATAGGTATCTGAATGTAATGTAATTATATATATATATATATATATATATATATATATATATATATATATATATATATATATATATATATATTAGTAGAAGATCCCCCATAGCCCAGTTCTTTGATTGTCTTTGGGCCCCCATCATCCCCCCAATGTCCTCATCCTTGCCCAGTTATTAAGAGACGTTTTTGACTGTTTATGATTTATGAATTTTAAAATTTTATTTTACAAAGTACTATTGCTGCCGACTTGGAAATGTATAATAATTTTCAGACAAAATTGCAATACTTACACAATGTCATTAGATGTCCGAATGGTTATGAAAAATGTATTATTGTCCCGATATTTGATGGGACAGAAATGTTGAGACCGTACCTCTTGTAACTTTAATTGAATACTCCTGGTGTATACAGTTATTGCTGCAACAAATTTAACAAAACAATTTTTTTTTTATATTACTTAACCAAGGTAGAGCCGACTTTTGGATAATCCACTAATACTTTAAAATGAAAATACTCCATCTCATTTGATTTTCTCTTATTATTCAGAAGTTGATGGACACAAATCAAATTGGATGAGCCACACTTGAAGCCATTGCAAAATAGCCTATCTGTGCACACCATTGACTGCACATCAGTTGCATTCCATATTAATGAGTGCGTTTACATGCACAGCAATATGCTATATGCTTATGCTATCAAAATCAGTTTGTTCAAAAAAAACAACAACCCAAGAAGCCAGCACGTTTTTAAATCATCAAATTATTCTCTGCTTTTAACATCAAAACATTAACTGTCAGTCATCCACACAATACATGCGCACATTGGATAAGCTGGTAAGAACGGCATGCAAAAATCCATGTGTGCTGATCAGTTTGTCCTTAAAACATTTATGGCCATAACCCGAGAAAGGAAAGCCATTAAAATGAATAGTTCACCCAAAAACTATCATTCTCTCATCATTTACTCACCCTTGTGCCGTCTCAAACTTTTCTGTGGAACACAAAGATATTTTCAAGGATATATGATGTGTTTATATCCATACAATGCAAGTCAGTGGGGCCCACAACCATCAAACTCCAAAAAAGATATAAAGGCAGCATAAAGGTAATCCATCCGACACGATAAGACTCGGAATAAGGCAGTGGTGTAGTAGTGTCTGAAGAGGTTAGGCATATTGTTAATTTATGAAGGAGTATTCATAAATTCACACACACACACACACACACACAAAACATGCATCCGATCTCATTTATTTACATGTATATACAGTATAATGATAAAATAAATTCATTTAATTCAATTCCAGTAAAAATTGTAATTATGATTGTAATTGTAATTAATATGTTCACGTTAACACATTATCTTGTATTACCATATCATTGGTTAGCAAATATCCAAACGCATCTGAAATGAACGTTCTGATTGATGGATCAGGTTTGTCGGACTGTCTGTCTTACCAATGCATCAGTTGCTGTACACTTTTAAAATAATAATAATAATTTTAAAAAAAAATCTCTCACCAGTGCTGTGGCATCGTGTTATTAGATTGAAAAAGTTCAATTTTGGTATCTCACCCAAAACCGAGTGTACCACATTAAACCAGTCGTATGGATTACCTTTTAGATGCCTTCATGTCCTTTTTGGAGCTTGAAAGTTTTGGACCCCATTGTATGGAAATAAACACCATATTTCATTCAATTTAAATTTGTTTGTGTTTGTGCTGCAGAAAAAAGTCTATGACAGCATGAGATTCAGTAATGATTATTTCTGGGTGAACGGTTCCTTTAAGGTGTTTATATGACCTTATATGTTGCTGGGTTGTTAAGCATTGGTGTAAGATGGTGCATTTAAATGCGCTCATTGTGTCAAGTTGCCAGAATGCTTAGACTTTATAAACAACTAAACTCTGCTTTGTGTTGTACCCAACAACACCCTATAAGTTGATTTGACAAGTTGAATAACTTAAATGTCCTGTTCTGTATTTTCACATAACTCAATGTTTCTTTGTCTCTTTCATGTGACAATAACACACACTGATAGCTTTGCAAATATCTGCAATGGTATAAATGGTGTTGCAAAATCTCTGCCTATTTTTCTACCTTTGCACGGTATACGCTGTCATAACATCCAGCCTTGGAAACTGGATTTTTGTGAGCCAAAGGACATCTTATTTCAACGGCAGTCCAAACAAGTCAATTTATAGCCGCATGTAACCACTGAATATAAATCAACAATGCCAGTAAGTACAAGAACTATTAAAAAGAATACCAGAACCATGTCAGTATAACTTTAGGAAGGAACTGGTTCTTGAATGAGGTCTTCTGGAGTATGCATGGAGAACTTAGTCTTGAGTTTAACCATCAAAGTAGTGATATAACTACAAGCAAAGTCTACCCACTTTGGCAGTGTATGTGGGTGGGAGTAATTGTGGTTTACTGTGGGTTGGGCCTCTTTGAAGGCACCATCTGTGAAGGGGTTCCTCAAAGTAATTGCCTCTTAATTATATGTTTTTGTGGAAATGACAGAATCTTCAAGCATGACATCAGAGTTACTTTAGGAGGCATTTCAGGACCAAAACACACCTTAATGGCTCAAAATGACGCAAAATGCACACATGGTTGTACAAACAAAAGCATGAAAGTTCAACACTATATGAAAGAAATAAAGTTCTATAAGAATTTATGGATTTAGAAAAAAATGTAAGAAAATTTATGTAAAATGTACAAGAATCATTTGCATTTTTTCTATGTCACTGAACAAATGTAAGCAAATTTGTGTCACTGACCATGTTGACTCCTATACTGTATGTGAAAGGTGAGGTCAGAAAATTCTCCTTTAAAATAGCATGACAACATGTAACGTGAACATTGCTTTAGATGTGTTTGCAAGCACCCAAGCTTTCCAATACTGCTTCCCTCCAGTCAAACTCTCGCTATGGCAGACGCCATTGATTTTACACCTATAGGCTACAGGGAAGCTATGTGCATAAAGCATTTCTCTTGCTCCAGACTGATTTAGAGGCAGTTTGTCTGTTCAATGGAAAGTCATTAAATTGACTGATGAGTTTAAGAGTTGGGTTTTCATATGGCTTGGTTTAGAGTGCCGGCATCCTTGAATATAAAAAGCCGGTTGCATGTCAATTGATATTCTTTCAGATCTGTGTGCTTTGTGCTTTGAGGGATATGTGTTTCAAGAGCGGTCTTGAAATGGGCTGAAGAATACTAATAGGAATATTCCAGGTCCAATACAAGTTAAGCTCAATCGACAGCATTTTGTGGTATAATATTGATTTCCACAAAACATAATTTTGACTCGTCCCTCCTTTTCTTTTAAAAAAGCAAAAATCTTGGTTCCAGTGAGGCACATACAATGGAAATGAAAGTGGCATATTTGTAAACATCACAGTTTCAAAAGTTTATCTACAAGATGTAGATAATATGAGTGTTGACATAGTTTTAGTGTGATAAAAATACTTATTATATCCATTTTACAACTTAATTGCCACAATGATGCAATGCCATAAACCCTGTAATTCCAATTTTACAGCTCATAAAATTCATTCTTCTTCTTTTATAAAATTATAAGCTTCACATTTCTTCCTTTAAACCCTCCAAAAATTAGCCCCATTTACTTCCATTGTAAGTACCTCACTGTGATTTTTGCTGAATAGGAGGGACGAGTCGAAATTATTTGCTGTGGTACAGTACTACCGTAAGGCACTTACAATGGAAGTGAATACACATAATTTTAAATTATCACCACAAGATGTAAACAATAGACATGTGCACATGATTTTAGTGTGATAAAATAGCTTACTGTGGCTGCGTTTCCCAAAAGCATTGGGGGCAATGGTCTCTACGTTCAACTTAAGCTTGCCATGCTTTTGGGAAACGCAGCTCTTATCTGTGTAAAGTTATATCCAAGTTATACTGCAACTTCGTTATCATGACAACGCAACCCTGTAATCCCAGTACTGGATAAAACTTCACACATATATGGTTAGTAAGCCGTTTCATCACACTAAAATCATATAAACTTGTCTATTGTTTACATCTTGTTGCTAAACTATTGAAACAATCAGCATTTTAGCATTTATGAACTGGCCCATTCACTTCCATTGTAAGTGTCTTACTAGAACCACTTTTCAAAATTACTTTTGTGGTAATCAACACTATGCCACGAATGCTATTGATCGATCTTAAACCCAGAATATTCCTTTAAGAAATCATTCTATGTAGCTTTAGACATTTATAGGTTCCTAATTCACGAGACAGTTCCTGTCCAGGTAAAACAAAGATGAGTGCTCTGATTGGTAAGTGCACAGGAAGTGATCCACAGTAAATGCTATTTAAAACATTATCTAATGACATCATCTAAAATTCAAATGGGTGAAATCAAATAGAGTTGGTTCACAGTTCACATTAGGCCTTCGCTTAAAGGTAAATTGTCTAATTTCCGTGCCACAAGTACTACTAAATATAATTGCAAACAGGTTTTCCTGCCAATCTGCCAATAAACAAACAGATCAGGAAAAAAAATATCACACTAAAGCACGTAAACACCCACCATCTGATGAGGTTACATATATTTTCCATGTGATTTTTATGTAAAGTGTAGGGAGAAAAATTATTGTAAATATTTTTTTAATGTGATACTGATTAGGTGACTTCTGAGAAGTCAATTACATGCTTTTTTTGACTGCAAAACTCTTAAGTAGACATGCCAAATACATCCATTACAGCACTGGGTTCTATAATAAAAGAAGGCATGCTATTAACACACCTTGCATTAATGCAATTCTTCTACAGTGTTTGTAAGGCCAAAAATAGGATGTCTAGTGAATTAGTGACACCAAGAAGAGCATCAATGAAGGGTGCATTTTCTGGTTGTGGTCCATACTACCCAACTGCTCAGGGCAATTGTGATGCCCCTGAGACTTTCCCCATTGTGTCCCTGCCTTTTACAAAACCAGCCTCGCGTTTATGCAGGACAGCCACTGATTAAACCTCTGGTGCCTGCAGCTTTGAATCTGAAAACACTGGTGCACAATGGCAGCTATTGTCAGCTGCTTTTCCTTCTATTAATTCTAGGTGACAAAAAGGGTGTCAGGATTTTAAAAAGGAAGACAGCTAGAAGAAGGGGAAAAAAACTCAAGCCCATCTGGAGAGTTAACATTATATACAATGACCCAAAAGGCAGAGATGGCCGTTCTGTTGAAAAGGTTACATTTGAAAGGGCTACTTTGATCATTTGTAAGCATTATGCAGTCAATTAATTTGTATCAAGTCATCAGGTTGCTAATTTAGTCTTCAGTTTTTGTGTGCTGCACCTTAACAAGGCCTCCAAATGTGGATAATGCCCCTTAAAACATTATAAGGCAATATGTTAAAACCACTTAAAAGGATAGTTCGCCCCATAATGAACATCCTGTCTCCATTTACTCACTCTGGTGTTGTTCCAAAGCTGTCTGACTTTTTATTCTTCTGTTGAAAACAAAAGCAAATTTAAGCCTATTTCACCATTCATGTACCATGAAGCGTTTACATTTTTCCAATGATCATGGTATAAGTAATGGGGTGGGGGTACCTGCTTGTTTTGATTATTGGGAGGGTTACCCAAGTATCCCTCCCAATCACAACTTAGTAATCATCAGACTATAGCAATAAAATATAATACTTTGAATTCTAATAATAATAACTAGACTATATAAACTCTTATTTATGACAGTATATATTCCTATGATAATGCACATTTTATATGTGATTTTAGGTTTTTATCTTTTCTTATTGTGAACTTGATGTCTGTAAGGTGTCCTTGAGATTCTTGAAAGGCATCTATAAATAAAAGTTATATTATTATTTTAACACTAACAAAATTACTGTTGAGAAACAAAGTCAATTATGGCAATATGAAGAATGTAGACTTGATATTAAGGACCTGATAACCGATTATCGGTCAAACCGATTATTGCTCTATCCCTAAATATTTATTTAAGCCTATGTAGATAACCTAAACTGATCAAAAACCATTAGAAGAATGCATCAAGAATGGTTCAATCGAAATAGCATGACACAACATTAACTCCTGCACTAAATTGGTAACATCCATTATTCAATCTATAGTACAATGAACACGTGTCAAGGGCAATGGTAGAACATAAAAGGCAAAAATAAAATCACAGCATCATGAAGGTTTTTTTTAAATAGGCCCTATTGCATTCAAGTCTTAATAGACCCCATCGGTCACCATTCGGGACAGTACAAGCAGCGGGGCTCACCGTTGCATTCTCAAGCTACAGTTGACAAATCCATCCAGGATTAACCATGTGGCTTTAAACATTACACTTGGCCTATCCTTGCCCGTGCATGGATGGATAACCACACGTAGCTTAAAAAGGCCAACCAGCATCTCATTAACTTAAAACCCATGGTTGCAAATCTGTGGAATAAATGGTCACCATAGACCCCTGATGAGAGTGATGTTGTAGGGTGGGGTTCATGTTTGCCTTTTATATTGTCTCACCTGATCTGTTCTATCAGAGATGGATACCTCACTTAAGACTATCCAAAGCATTGAAAGAGTACCGTATTACATGGTCAAAAATAATGATACCCCCATACATCAGTTTACTGCACTGATTGGTAGTCACATTTTAGCATCCTACACTGCCTGTATGTTGGAAGACTCTGGAGGCCATGCTTGCTGCTCCATCTTCAAGATGCAAACAACAAATCTGCAACAAAGATACACAGTGAGCATGCATTAATTCCCATGCAACAAATTAAATTCTAGAAGCATACCTAAACAGCCTTTGCCTTTGCCGGACGCACAGTCAGTGTTTTGCGGGTGGGACGACTGGACAGATCCCAATACAGTGCTGAGGGCAATGGTAAGCAGGCAGAAAAAAGACCGTTTTGGTCCGGTCCACCTTACAAGCTCACTGCCCACCAACATGATTCAATGCAACAGCAGTCTATATATCTCCGCTTTGACCTGTTAAATAAAGATACCGCGTAACAAAAGAGGAGCGACCTATGGATGATGCGTTCCCTTTTAAAACGTGTTTGTGTCCCAGGAAGGCAGATCGAGCCCAGCGAGCATCACTCCGGTTAAAAACAATCGCGCATTTCGATTACAAGCACATTTGCATGGCTTTGCTGTTGTGTGTGTATTGCATTGAGCTCGTGCGTGCATCAATAATAGCTCGCGGATGTCTTTGTGTGCATCTCTTGCGCGTCTTTTTGCTGGTTTGTCAAACTCCGAAGAGACCGAACCCGACGCGCATCGAGTGTTTTGCGTCCTTTATAAGTACTTCTTCATCAACAGCTGCCGTTTGTAGCGATTTGCGATCCTTTCGTGTCGGGGCAATATCGCAATTCTCCTTGCCTAAAATCCCTACAACAAAGGGTCGGCACGAATGGGTTGCAATCACGTGACTCCACAACCACCTCCCCCAATTCCTGGAGGAAATGCAGGACCCCTCAACCCGACTGTTGGGTCATAACCACTTTGCAGTAGCCTACATTTTACTGTCCCCAATGTATTCATGCGATGTAAAAAAAAAAAAAAAAAAGTAATTTTTTATATATATATATATATATATATATATATATATATATATATATATATATATATATATATATATATATATTAAAATGAACTAATTTAACTTTTTTAAGATCATGTTGCTATTTGTGCCATCCACAAACTCAGGACCACTTTAGTTTTCCTGGCACTTTTAATTATGATCCAAATGAATCTTTGAAGACCCTTATTTTTACCAAATCCCCAAATTTTACTGGTAAAGTGGGGCACTTGTATTGTGAAAGTGGTACACTTCATTGTTCCCTCTTAAGCAAGCTTGTGCATTTAATTTCAATAAAGCATTTCAATTATTTGAATCATATTTGTAATATTACAGTGTATTGTATTTATATTATTTAAGCATGTGCTGAATTACTGTTATTTGGGGGGCTTTCTCGGCTAAACTTTATACATACAATTAATTCATGTCATGTAATTAAATTTGATTTTTTTTAAAAAATCATCAATTGACAGCCCTAATTATTTAGACAGTATTGTATATCAATGGTGGTTTAGCAGGATGAGATTATTTTGCACAGAGGGGGGCACATATCCTGAAAGTTTATGTCTGCTATAGCACCCCCTGAGGCATCTCTGAAAAAGCAATGGGTAATAGTTAAGCCCAAAAATGCAGTATAAAGAAGTATTTTGCTCAGATGCTCTACAATCGTCATTTAAAGTTTCATCCACCCTAGAGATTTGGCCTGTTGGGGCATATTACTGTATGCTCTGATCTGTAAGGACAGATCCATTTAAATGCAGTCGGTTGAGCTGTAACACACACACAGGAGCATTAAAGGATTACAATACGTAAAATGCGGTAATATGCAGTAAATCCTCATGAAATGTAAAGGTTGCAGGAATGCTCTTGGCAATTAGTGGTGAACACGCCTGCCAAATGTCATGCTGATTAGGGTGAGAAATGTGATTTGTAACATACAGTAAAAGAATATTACTATTGTTGCAACATAGGCAAAAGCAGTTATTACACATATTATATATAAGGGAAACTGGGGCTAGATGTCACTTTTACTCCAGTTACTATTTCTTAACGTAAGTTCATTTTTGTGTATTATAATATTAGTTTAGAGGAAAGAATTACAAAAATGAATTTAAAACCATTTTGAACTAGTTGCTTGAAGTCAACATGCAAGAAAAATCTACATTTCTAGACTTAAACTTTTGACTCATAACCTAGATATAGTCCTTGTGACAACTTCCCCTTGTGTGCAGTTAGTCCTGGTATCCCAAATATAATTATATAGCACTTTGCAATAGATGCATGTCTAACCCTGGGGCTACAGCAGGATTGCTAATCATAATTTGGGCTGGATGCCTCGTCCGTGCTAGTGCTGTCAATATTGATTCTGGGGCCACACAAGTACACTATTGATCTCTGTCAGACAGACATTTAATACAGAAACCAGACAATCACTGCAGCAACCAGCAGCATGTGAGCTGTTTGTGTTCATCCTTTCTATCAAGAACAGTCTTCATTATTTTAAGCATTTGAGAATGAGTTGTTTATTTCGAAGTGAGGAGATGTGTCTTGTGCAGCTGTTTTTTCAAAAGGAGTCGGCCCACAATTGTATCAATGAACTTGGATATCTTGGATTGGTTCAGTTTAAAGATGTGAGTAACCACTCTTTTGCTTGTGTAGTCATATGATTACAGCTTGTGTGTACTACTTCATGTGTTTGTGTTTTTTGATACTTAGCTATAGTTTGGGGACACATTTGTCCCTGGAAATTGGACAAATACCTCCCATTGGGGGTCCCATTTTTTGCATCCAAAATGCAAAAAAAATAAATAAATATATATATATATATATTAAGAGCAGTTTTGATTAGTTTAGTCGATTGTAATTAGCTTTGCACAAAAACAATAGACGCTCTATTTACATAAGTGTGCAAAATGCAGTGCTACATGCTACCGTACATAATGTCTTATCCAATTTTCGTAAGAGTGTTAATTCTAAGCACAATATTCAAGTGGAGCAAGTGGGTGTGGGTGGGAGTGTTTGCGCTATCTGTGGGTGTTTGTGCACAAACTGTGGGTGTATTGTATGTAAATTAAGTGGCGCAAAGCACAATTTGCTATTTTCCTTAGAAATTGGTAATTGTGCTAAGACGTTTCAAAAGCATGTCTGTTTTCCGTGCAAAGTCTATAATCAGTTCCTGTATGTGCAGTTTGGAGATTTAACCAGCAGGTTAGCTCTTAAATGTAGTAGAAAATCAAATTATGTCCATGATGATCACTGTAGTAACCTTTTTATGAAAAAAAATATTTATGAGATTTGTGTTAGACTATCTTTAGGTCATGGTTTATTTTTCAATTATTGTTATTATGTTTATGTTTACAATTGTATGTATGGTCAAATTTGTATGGGTATTTTTCCACTTGTTGGTGTAGAGTGATTTTTAAGTCACTGCAAAAGGGGCCAGTTGAAGAAATTGGACAGAATGTGTTGGATTTTAAATGATTTGAATTTAGAAATATTTTAGTTTTTATACCCTTATTTTTTTTTTCAATAAATTAAGTTAGTTTTCAAAAATAAAAATCAACCGGTAGACGTGAAGTGCGTTCCGATACAATCACTGTTAATACTAGCCTTGATTTGTGTGTCAGTAGATGAAAATGATTATTAATACATACATTCTAAGTAAATGGAAAGTCCCTACCATAAATGAAAAACAAACGCATGTGTATGTAAGTTTCTCCAGGCCAATTCGAATAAAAATATGGACAATCCAACAATATGGCAATGTAAAGTGGCTACAAGTCTGCACTGTTAAACTTGTACAATATGAAATGACATCATTGTTAAAATGTAATTGAGTATCATTAGGCCCATTAGCCACATATATAAATGCTCTTTCCATTCTGGTTTGAATTTGTACTTTTATTGTTGTAATGGAGGATTAATTTGTTGCAGTAAATGCTCAGGGCTTTTGGCACTCAAGTAGCCTTTAAAAACATTCCATTGATTTCTAAATGTAATCTGCTTTTAGTAGCATGCACACATATTCCAGTGTGTATCCTCACTCTCTACTTAATTGTTCAGTTCATATTGGACTTTCATTGTCACGGAATTTGATTTCTCACCATTGGCCGAATCGATGGAAATGCTGCAGAGAGATAGAACTATATGTATATTGATGTCCTCCAATGAATAAAGGAGTTATTTCAGGGGCTAAAACTAGTCTAATACTTAACTCCAAAACTGATAAGTTGTTAAGACTCAGCCTTGATATGTTACAATTGTGAATTTAACTGTATTTTTTCCCAATGGTTGTCCAGCTGAATCCTGGTGTAATGGATTTTCAGAGGCGATTTGTGAAAGAAGTGAAGAAATGTGAAGAAATGGAGAGAATTCTGAGTAAGAACGTGGTGCTATTCAGAAAGCTTTCACATTATTATACAATTTTCTAAATCAAGTTTGACACATTTTAAATATTTATTAATATTTTTTTTTGAAGCTCAACATTTATCATTTTTCACTTGTTAAGTTTGAAGAAGTTATCTAACAGAATTATTTTTTTAAAGATTATACTTGCATTATGTTCCTTAGATGTATTTAGACATTGCACATCAAAGCACATCTTTGATATAATTATCTTTCAAGCTTTCTTTGTCTCTTGAAATGTTATCATTTAGGGTATCTCGAGAAAGAGATGGTGAAATGTAACATTGTTATTGCTGCAACAATGGAAAAGGAGATGGTCCCCTGTCCCAGAGACGTTCTGGAGCTGGAGGTGAAAAAATAACTTACAATTTTTTTATTTTATTTTATTATTATTATTTTTTTACACAGGACATTTAAAATGTCTAATTGATATTGCATTAAATGACTAATGCTATCTTTCTTTTCTTTCTTTTTTTTCTGTTGTTATGCAATGCAAAGTCATTCATACATTAAGTGTGGCTTCATGTCCAAATAATTGTAGTGACACTGACAATATATAAAATTAACTTATACCTCAACTTAAAGAATTAGTTCACCCAAAAATGAAAATTAATTCATTGTTGACTCACCCCTGTGTTGTTATAACCCCGTATGACTTTCTTTCTTTTTCTTAACAAAAAGGGAGAAATTGTGAAAAAATGTTGCTGAAGAATTGATGCATTTCTATGCCCATCCTAATTTTTTTAAACAGAAACACAGAGGAGGCTACAGGCAGCCACAGTCACACTATATCCTAACCTGACAGCAAACGAAACGCGATAAAATGTTTATGCTCTTTGATAATCAGAGTTTTTGCCTAACCAGCAATGACGAGCAATGGTACATTTTATCGATCCCTTGTTTTCTATTTTCAGCATTGCACGGGTAACTCCGTCTGCTGTGAACTGGCACCAGTCCAAAAACTTTCAAACAAATCAGGCTGGGCATAGAAATGCATCAATTTTTCCGACTACAAACTCTTCAGACGTGTTTAGTATGTTCTGTTCTGTTTTTGTGCAGCTGTGATGTGTTCTGTTGTCACTAGCACTGGGGTGGACCTGTTTTTAGATTTTCGTTTGAATGCCCCAATGTTGCGAGGGCACTGCGTGAACTGTTGCTCTCATGCCCTTTTCATGAATGCGTACAGGAGATCAATGGTCAGTGAACGTTTTCACTGAATAATACATTTGATTTCAGTTTTTTTGCACACCAAAACTTAACGTTTGCTTTCGTAACAATCATAACTCTCGTGGAATAATTTATTAGACTTCTGAATAATACTTTTGCGTTCTTTTGAAACTTGAAGATGTCGTCACTAGAAACTGCCATTGTATGACATCACTGAGCACAATTGTTTTTTTGTTTTTTTTTGCAATTGCTCCTTTTGTGTTAAGAAAAAGAAAGAAAGTCATTCAGAGTTATAACAACTCAGGGGTGAGTAAACTATAACTGAATTTTCATTTTTGGGTGAACTAAAGCTGAAGTGTGAAGAATCAGGTGAGGAACAATTGCACTCTTTTAACACAAAGTTGATACACCAAGATGCATTTTACTGTATAACCGTGATGTTAATGTGATGCACTGTTACTCTTGCCTCCATATCTTTAGTCCACCTTTGAGAAGTTGGAGCAGGAACTGAGAGAGATCAACTGTAACCATGACGCACTCAGGCAGAACCTCACTGAGCTGATGGACATTGACTCTCTGCTGAGGATGACTGAAAACTTCTTTGAGGAGGTAAAGAAGATCTTGAGATGAATCACCTACCTGTACTCAGAATGAATTGCTTCCTTATCTAAACCCACTATTAGATCTTGCAGAACAGATTGATACTTTAGACTCCTCTTGAGAGACAATTGGAACCTTTTTAATTCAGATTAACATATTTTTAAAGCTATCATGCTTGTAAATGCCACTATTGGAAGCTTATTGCTTACATGCCTTGTTTCGTGGCTGTTTGTTTCATCATTTCTTTTAGTTATGTCATAGTAATATGTGGATGATGTTAGACCTGACCAAAGTTTTATTTTGAAGAACAGGAACTCCATCAAGCAGGGGTTTATACTGACAAAATATTTAAAAATGCTCTTGAAGTTGCAATTTCCTTGAGAAATGAATCGCTCCTGCCACAATCTTTCTTTATTTGAGACCATGCTGCATTATGTCAAGGTAGCTTGATGTACTTAAAGGGTTTGTTCACCCAAAAATGAAACTGTCTGATCATTTACTCTCATGACAGATGTGTATGTCTTTCTTTCTTCTGCTAAACACAAACTAAGATTTTTTAAAGAATATCTCAGCTATGTAGGTTCATACAATGCAAGTGAATGGTGGCCAGAACATCAGAGGGTCCAAAAAGCACACAAATGCAGCATAAAAGTCATCAGTGTGACTCCAGTGGTTAAATCCATATCTTCAGAAGTGATATGATAGGTGTCGGTAAGAAATAGATCAATATTTAAGTCATTTTTTAATATAAATCTACACTTTCACCAGCCCTCCTGTGCAAGTTTACCAGACTTCTTTTGTTTTTGCCGATTCGCATTCTTTGTGCAAATATGATTTATTTATTATTTTTCTTTGATTCATTCCTCCCTTTTTTCTTTCTCCCTGCTCAGTAGGTGGCGTTATGCTCAAAGAATGTGCATCAGCAAAAAAGCAAAAGAAGAAAAACACGAGAACATGCGTAGTGTAGGCTGGTGAAAGTGTAGATTTATATAAAAAAAAGACTTAAATATTGATCTGTTTCTCACCCACAACTATCACATCGCTTCTGATAATATGGATTTCATAATGGGGTCTTATGGGTTACTTTTATGCTGCATTTGTGCTTTGTGGACCTTCAAATTTCTGCCCATCATTCACTTGCATTGAATGGACCAACAGAGCTGAGATATCCCTTTAGTTATGTTGTCTTTCTAACCGTTTGTGTTATAGGCTGAGACTCTGCTGACCTGTTCAGAGCCTCCTTCTGAAGAATCTGTGTCTATGACCGTCTCATCCCACATGACCAGCCGCAGAAACAGCAACATCAGCAACACTGGACCTCTAAGTCTAGGGTACATTAGATACCGTTGTTGGTCACACTTTATATTAGGTGGCCTTAACTAATATGTACTAACATTAAATACATACAACACTATTTATTTACTGTGTAACTACATGCTGTTTTGCAAAATTCCCACATTTGCTGCTATTGAGGTTGAGGTACGGGTTGGGTTAGGGTTAGGATAAGGGGTAAAAGTTAGGTTTTGGGGTAAGGGTTGGGTTAGGGGTAAAGTTAACAGTTGAACTACAAATGTAATTAAATGCAGTTACTTTAAAATGTAATTAAAATGCAACAATATGTATGTACATAATAAGTACATTGTATCAAATGTATGGGTGGTCAATGATACTGGTCTTTTTCCTGGAAGAATTTTAAATGTGTATATCTGTTAAAGGTGAATTTTAGGAGTGCTAATGTATAGATGCATGTAGATGGATTTAAAGCTAAAAGACTTGGAATAAAAGCCACAAAACTCCAATTGTGATTACATGGGAATGCTTCCATGCTTCCCTTCTTGACATCAAATGCAGTGTGTCCAATCAAACTCTATAGTACTTTGGACCAATTCATCTGCCACTTAGTAGAATTGGTCTAAATCAGCAGATGGCAACTTAGGCAGGTTGTGTGACAAATATATGCAAGGGAAACTATGACACAAACTACATTAAATACTGATTACATGTCGGATTGCCACTTGACATCCAATGTAAAGCACAATCAGTTCTATCCTTTAAGGAATCCAGAAACCAATACATTGAAATCTGTAATTCAACTTCAATTACTCTTTTAATCCCCAAGGAACCATATAGATAACTCAAGCTCTATATTTCTACCCACTGTTAGATTTATTGCAGGTGTTATCAAGCAAGAAAGGTTTCCTGCTTTTGAAAAGGTCCTTTGGCGGCTTTTTCATGGAAATTTCGTCCTCCGACATGCCGAGATTCAAGACACCGAAGAACTCCAAGCAGAAGTGAGAGAATCTAAAGGCTGCATATTTTTCAGGAGTATTTTCTGTCCGTTTTATTGCTTCACTGATGTTCTTTGGACTACTAAATATGTACAAAGGTTTAAGACCATAAAATAAAGTTAGGATTCTAGATCACTTATTTATTGTAAACAAATATGCTTATAGATTAACCATGTTAACTCCTTTGTAAAAAAGGCCAGATTTCCTTTCTTCCATTGAAACGTACAAGATGATCTTTGGAACATTCTCAAAGCATGCTGGAATAACATGTGGATTTCAAAACGTATTAAATCAGAAAAAAATGCAAAATCGCATTTAAATACATAAGTGGTCTCAGGCATTTGGACCCAACTCTACATGGCAATATTCCCATGCTCCAAACTCCAACATAAACATAATAATTGCTGACACTAGAATCCAGACTCCATTATCAGAGTGTATTTATATGTGCTCATGAATATTTAAAGCAATCAATGCGCACTTGAACATGATTGTCAATACACACCACACATGTGGCTTTAATGCTCTCTTTTTAAGTGCTCATTAGCCTTGGCAATATAGATTGTTCTATTTAAAGCATTGTGAACTAATGCACAGACTTGGCTCTATGTTAAATTTATCTGAACACAGTCAGCAAATGTGTGTGTGTGTGTTTTTAATTTAGTTTGAATTTATTAAATGTATTCATTTATTTATTAATTTAATAAATTTTTATTTGTATTATTTTAAGCAGAGGGGAACCGTGAAGAAGGATGTGTTCATTATATTTGTCCAGGGAGATCACGTGCGAGACAAGATCAGAAAAGTGTGTGATGGGTGAGTGACATTTGTTTCCAAGCACAGAAACATTTTAGGATGCGTTTAGATAATAAAAAGCAACATTGCTATAATTGCTATAAGCAAGTCGAAGTTTAACTTAGCCAAAAAAATCCATGCATAATGTAGAAGTATAGAGTGATGGCTGTAATAATGGAGCCTATAATGATAGACTGATGTATGTGTGTTTCTTCAACCGTTTTATGTACCAGGGGTTGATTTAAAAAAAACAAACACATTTTTTCACAACTTTACATTTTTTTTTTAATGTGAAGATCAAATTAAAATGGACTTATGAACTTTTTACCAGGCCTTCATCAGTTATTTTTTTGTACTTTTCAAAGGTCTTTTATGTATAAATTTGATTGTTCTAGTCTTGTCCCAGAGACCCAAACTTTCAATTTTATAATTATGAAACATGTTTATGTGTTAAAAACAAACAAACAAACAAACAAAAGAATTCAAATATCTTTTGTGTGAAAATTATTTAATATATATATATATATATATATGTATATATGTGTGTGTGTGTGTGTGTGTGTGTGTGTGTGTGTGTGTGTGTGTGTGTGTGTGTGTGTGTGTCTGTTCAACAGTTTTTCCACTACACCAAACATTTTTGCCACTAATAAAGTTTTTCTAAGCAAAGTCAACAAAAGTATCAATGAAAAGCATGCATGAAATGAAATGTGAGACATGTGATGTTTGAAGAAAACAATGAAAATTCAAGGTAAACTTTGACAAAGTAATTTTGTCAGATCATGGAAAAAGTTAATTGTGTGTAAAAAAAAAAAAAAAGTAATTTCCATCATCCTAATTAACAGCACAGAATTATATTAAACCCTACACCGAATTTGAAATGTGGAGGGAATTTTAATGACTTCATGAAAAATGACATAAATCTGCTGTAATCCATGTACATAGACTGTTGGACTTTATTAGGAGACTAATTTAATAATTGTGAGAGTGTGAAAAATGTTTTATCGACACTTTACTTTCTAGAAGTTTACGATGCTAAAAGTGCCCAGAGTTAGTGAAACACTCACATCGGCCGTGCCCATTAATCAGCTGATATTTGGCCATTTTGAAGACATCTGGCACCATCGGCTGATTAACAGAAGAGTTATTGTTCCTATTTGTCATTTCCAAAATCTACGAGCCCGCTCTCTACAAAGATATCGGCATAAACAATTGATAAAATCAGATCGCTCAGCAAGCCTACACTGCTACTATGCCAGCATACTTAAAAATGGTGTTTATATGATCATATTTGCATTGGCTTTATGTTCAGTTTTAAATGCTATGAAATTCTCATCTTCTGAAGTCTGAAAACATTTTGTTTCTACAATCCTTAAAGGTTTCATGCCAATTTGTACACTTGCCCAAAAGCCTTGCATGAACGCAAGGAGATGAGAAGCAATGTAATTACACGAATGGAAGATCTTCGAATGGTGAGTTGCATTACCAATTTTTACTTCATAAAAAACTTATGCAGAATGTTTTTTAGAAGTGTCTTTTTTTAATTTTTTAGCACCACAGAGACACAGTGTGTACAAGAACATTAACCTACAAATGGCTTACTTAAGCTGGGATAGGAGAAAGTATTTTAACCCAAAAAAGTAACACACACTTCAGCTTTAAGCTGTTTTAAGCAGGTTAGTGAGCGACTACATTAAATTAAAATAAGCAAAGTGTGTTTTTGTGTCCATGTCTAAAGATCCAGAAAAGAACCGAAGAGTATCGTGCCAGTGTCTTGACCAAAGCAGCAGATCGCGTCCAAGAGTGGGGCAGTAAAGTGAAGAAGATGAAGGCCATTTACTACACGCTGAATCTCTGCAACATAGACATCACACAGAAGCTGATAGTAGCAGAGATCTGGTGTCCTGTTTCAGATCTCACTGTTGTTCATAACGCTCTGATAAAAGGATCAGTAAGTATTGCAAATGATTGTTCCCTTTCTTAGCTATGTAGCTAATGCAAAATTAAGCTGATGTTTTAAGTTTGGAATGTATAATGAGTCTCATTTTAGGGTTTCTGCAGCCTTATCTGACAATGACTTTGGTTACATTTTTGCAAAATTATATTACAAGGTTGCGGACAGGTATCACGGCAGTTCCACGGTTAAAAATATACTATATGGCGCTAAAAACGAGTTAAGTTTTTTCCCAAACAGATGAGGTTTTTAAGGTTAATGCTGTTAAACATGACCGATAGAGCCATAAAAGCAAATGTAACATGAAAAATGCAATCGCTAAAGCAACCATGTCATTTTGTGGTGCTAGCGGACACTAGCGGCATGACTTCAAGACTTAATATGTGTATTTAGGAGCAGAGTGGTTCCAGTGTAACCCCAGTCCTGAACCGTATCCAAACCCAACAAACTCCGCCAACCTTCAACAGAACCAACACCTTTACTGAGGGATTCCAAGCAATTATTGACGCCTATGGAGTCGGTACCTATCAAGAGATCAATCCAGGTGATTGACTAGGACTCTCTAATCGATATCATTTCCGATAAACAACAAGCTTTACTTTAGTTTATTTTGTGATTTTTTTTTTTTCTCAGCTCCGTACACTATTGTGACCTTTCCCTTCCTGTTTGCGGTGATGTTTGGAGATTGTGGTCATGGACTTGTGATGACAATATTTGCAGTCTGGATTATAAACCAGGCTGAATATTTAAGAAAGTGGAAAAATGAGGTATGGAGTGCCACTCTGTTTGCATAATCAGTTCGTTTTTATTCCCACAATGAATCCAGATTTCAATCTGCTTTACTTTCAGCAATGTTTCTGTTGAAGTCCATAAACATCTTTTTCTCCCAGATTACAGACGTCCTGGTCAGTGGACGCTACTTAATTATGCTCATGGGAATGTTCTCTATTTACACTGGCCTGATTTACAATGACTGCTTCTCCAAATCCTTCAACATTTTTGGCTCTTCCTGGTGTGTTCGAGCAATGTTCCATCCCCACGGGCCATGGAAGTACGTACATTGGAAGCATGCAGACCTTAAAGTAGCAGTATAACATACTTTCCTGTATGAAATCAGCTGTATTCTATCAGGAAGACACGCAGACTTGAGTGAGGTTTAAGATGCCATTTATTTGATGAATGTAAAACAGAAAAGTAATGTCTCTCTTTCGCGTAAGCCCCGTCTGGCGGTCCGAGGGAGTTGTACTCTGAACCGTCATATCCTTTCAGAGATAGGAGGCATGGGCGAGGAGCCTACTCCCGTGCATGACGGGGCTCAACTGGTGGTGGTGGGGTGGTGGAGGTTGCTGTGTTAGCACACTGAAACAGCAATGTGATAGATTGTGAGCAGACTTATAAAGCAATGGCTTACCTGTGATTGGCTAGGAATTACCCAGCTAATGGTGTGATGATGCACAGCTGCTAGTCTTCCTGCTAGAACTACGCTGCACTCACATTTCTTGCTTCTAGATAATTATGGATAGAAATCATGATTTGTTTTTTGTAAATATTTATTTCAAGTGTAAAGAAATGTTGGTAACACTTAGCAATACGTTTGTATTTGTTAACACTTGTAACATGAATAAACATAAACTAATACGTTTTTATCAATTAACATTAACCAAGATGAGTAAATACTATTATATATATTGATCATTGTTAGTTCATGATATTTATGCATTAAAGGGACAGTTCACTCAAAAATGAAAATTCTCTCATCATTTACTCAACCTCATGCCATCCCAAATATGTTTGACTTCCTTTCTTCTGATGAACACAAATTAAGAGTTTTAGAAATATATCTTAGCTTTGTAGGTCCATACAATGCAAGTCAACAGGGTCCAAAACTTTGAAGCTCCATAAAACACATAAAGGCAGGAGAAAAGTAATCCATAAAACTCCAGTGGTTTAATCCATGTCTTCAGAAGTGATATGATAGGTGTGTGAGAGAAATCAATCAATATTTTAGCCCTTTTTTACTATAAATCTCCACTTTCAAACAGCCCACCTAATTGCTCTTCTCTCCTAAGAGTTTTTCTTCTTTTGTTTTACTGAGCCGGGAGAAATTATATTAAAAAAATGACTTAAATATTGATCATATCACTTCTGAAGCCATGGATTTAACCACTGGAGTTTTATGGATTAATTTTCTGCTTTATATGCTTTTTGGAGCTTCAGAGTTTTCAAACCTGTTGACTTGCATTGTATGTACCTACAGAGCTGAAATATTCTTCTAAAAAATATTAGTTTGAGATCAGCAGAAGAAAGTAAGTCATTTTGGATGGCATGAGGGTGAATAAATGATGAGAGTATTTTTGGGTGAACTATCCCTTTAACTTACATTACCAAATAGAACCTTATTGTAAATTGTCACCAATGTTATTTAACTTTTAGTTTAGTTAATGTAAAAATTATTTTCATAATCAATATTTATCTGGTTTTCTGGTAACATATCTAAACATGCTTAAAACAAGATAAATCTACTTGCAAATCAAAATTGTATTTTCAGTTTTCAGATATTGTATCTTGCATAAAAATATATATCTGGCAAGTTTTTTTGTTCTTGTTTTAAGGAAAAAAATATTATTAATTTTGCTAAATGAAAAACTAAATTTGTTTGATAAATAAAAAAATAAAAGAAGAAGAAAAATTAACAAAGTTCAAGATGTTCTCTTATTATCTTACACAGTCTTACTTGTAATATCTCGTTTTTAAATTTTCTGATTGTTTTACTGGAAACTGAAGACAAAAATACAAATAAAGTAAATAATGTTGAAATTGAGACAGCTTGCTTGTTATCCAAAATTGCTTACTTTTGAAATCTTTATCCAAAACATTGGCTAATTATTATAATTTTTTCTTTTCAGCAACAAGTCACTGCACGAACACCATCATCTTCAGCTGGATCCGGTCATTTCAGGGGTTTTTTCCGGTGACCCATATGTGTTTGGAATTGACCCGGTCAGTATATGCAACATTTTGTGCGTGTAGTATTTTATACAGTTATATTTTAAGTGTTAGCTTTTCCTGGCTACTATTCATTTTGATAGTTTAACTCACATTTGTGTTTTGCCTATCTTACTTTGCTTCAATTTTTGTGACCCTGGCTTGTCTTTAATCTGAGCTCCATTACATAGATATTATTACTGTGTTCTGAGAGATGAACAGCAGTGTTGTTGTCTTACTGTGTTTTATTCACTAGGTGGAGTGATTTAGCTATTCTGATGCTACAAATGAAGAATCACAATTTTATTTCCATAAAAAGTGCATGGCAATAGAGGAGCAGCTTTAGTAGCAGTCAGTTAAAGTGATAAAAATGAAGGTTTATTGTAATCCACACATTTCTATACCTACAAGGCTTGACGTGTTGTGTCAAAAGGTGCACACACAGTAAGACAACTGATGCTCAAAGTTCATATAAGTCTATATTTTCAATGTACCACATAAATTTCAATTGCAGAGCCTGTGTTAATCAATCGGATGAAAGCATTACAGTCTGCAGGCTGAAGATTAATGAGAGAAAGTTCAATGAGTGTTCAGTGAGGCAGAGCATGTTCTCATCCTGATTGATTATGAAATCTGTGTGGATTCGGCATTGGGGAGACTCCTCCCAGATAAAGTTATGTGTTAATATTCAACATTTAGGTTCTCACAATGTACACCTTACCTATTCAAATGTAATTCAAAACATACCAACCTTGTTTTAATTTGATATGAATTTTAAAAAAAAATTGAATGTGAATTTGAATTGATTTCTTCTACAATTGCACTGATTCTGATTTTTAGGTTTGGAACATTGCATCAAACAAGCTGTCCTTTCTAAACTCCTTCAAAATGAAGATGTCTGTCATATTGGGAGTCAGTCATATGCTCTTTGGAGTGACCCTGAGTTTGGTGAACTATGTGTGGGTATTTGGGTATTCAGCCAGAATATATATATATATATAGTATATACTGTGTATATGTGCTTTTTCTAGTTGCAATGTGTATCATGATTGAAAAAAATACATTTTTTATTGAATATTGATGGTGCAAAATCAAATGGTGTGTGGTACGCTAGGGGTAAAAGGCCCTTGGGCCTATAGTGTAGATATAGGGGCAATAGTTATATGGTAAAATGTCAACTTATGCAAATACTTTTTCAAATACAAATTAGTTTTGCATTAAGATAATAACAACTTCAGAAAATGTTTAACTACAGAAAATGGTTTAAAAAGTATAATAATTTGCTTACAGTAACAAACTATTTTGTAATCAGATTACACCCCAAACTGATTGTAATATACTTTTCTGCTCTTATGGAAACTTCATGAAAATATGTTATTATTCACATTTTCTTTTTAAGGTATTTTCAAAACTTCCGGGACATCGTATTTCAGTTTGTTCCGCAGCTGATATTCATACTCTCTCTTTTTGGATATCTGGTCTTCCTCATCATCTACAAATGGAGCATCACTCTACAATCTGACAAGGCTCCAAGCATTCTGCTGCTCTTCATCAACATGATGCTGTTTGATTATCAATCTCAACATAATCTCCTTTATGGAGGACAGGTTTGCTTTCAGGTTTTTCTATAACTCCTTGTCGAACAATTGATAATGGCTAATACTGTAGTTCTCTCTACAGAAAGCCGTGCAGATTTTCCTGGTTGTTACGGCTGTCCTCATGGTTCCTGTGCTGCTCCTGGCCAAACCCTTATTTGTCTACAGGACCCGCATGAAAACCAGACACCAGGTATGTGAGTAAAGTGACACTGTCTTAAGATCAGGCAATCAATTCTGTTTCAACATGGAAACAGAGTTGCATTATTAATCAAATTAATACATTTTTAAGTTGTTTTTTTTTTTTAGCTTATTTTACATCTTATCATATACTTTGGACTTTTAACTCCTTATAAAAATCAATTGTATTCAGGGTTTTGTGCACTTTTTTATTTTTAATTTTTAATTTAGTTTAAGTGGCTGCAACTACTGTAATAAGGTATCTATGCAGGGTTTTGGAAACTCTCTGAATGATCAGAGTAGAACAGAGGCACGTTCTTCGTTCTCACATCATCAGAGAGAAGAAACGGTAAGTTTGTCAAGTCTTTTTGTTCTTGAACACCAATGAACAATGTTACTTTATATCCAATAAACATATTTGAAGTACAAAGACCCAAAGTATTTTGCAGTTATTTATGCACTTCAACCAATAAGGGGATGGTTTTTTTTTTTCTTCCTGTTCCAGGTAAGCATGGGTGACATATTTGTGTATCAGGCCATCCACACAATCGAGTACTGCCTGGGCTGCATTTCCAACACAGCCTCGTACCTTCGACTCTGGGCACTGAGTTTGGCTCATGCAGGTTAGTCCAATTGTCTCAATATTTCCGCATGCCCACAAATAAAAAATATAAGGATTAATAAAACCTGTTTGATTGTCCATTTGTTCTGGTTTCTATTGATTCTAAGTGATTGAATGTGCTTTTTATGAGGATAGTGTAACTATAAAGCTCAGGAAACCTAGAGCGTGTTTTAGACATTTTGGTCATCACCTTCCAAAGCATTCCAATAATGGCAGAATTAAACACTATTTGAGGTAAATCAAGTTCTGTCTGCTTCTCTTTTGCAGAGCTGTCTGAGGTGCTTTGGCGGATGGTTCTACAGGTGGGACTGAAGTTCACCTCTGGGATGGGATCTTTCATGCTTGCACTGCTATTTGCTGCTTTTGCTCTTCTGACAGTGGCTGTTCTTTTGTTGATGGAGAGCCTTTCTGCTTTTCTGCACGCTTTACGCTTGCACTGGTATGAACAACCTGAAGTAATTCATAACCACTGGCTTTCAAGCTTCTCTTCATTTTTATGAAAGGCATAATTCACTGGAAAATAATCAAATTCAACACAAAAGGAGACGTTGAATGTACAGAACTCTTTTGAGGAAAGGGAGGGAATTTATTTCCAGGAATAGTTTAGTGTTAGTAATATTGTAGTAACCAAGACTGTAGTAAACATGTTTTTTTTCTTTTTTTGGAGGAAATCATGGAAGTTATTTTCCGAAGTAATACTGTAGCATCCATATAGTCAACTTAGTTTTATACACTCAAAAATATTTCAGCTTATTTTTAAGATTCACGCATTTCAATTTCTTAACAAAATTCCATCAAATTAAACTGAGTAATCTTTAAAAAAATGTAATAAAATTGAATTGAATATATTTAAGATTTACTCATTTTGTTAAACATTACTCTGTTCAATTTTAGGGAATTTTGCTATGAAATTGAAATGCTTGAATCCAGTTTTATTTTATTTATTTATATATTTTTTACTACAAATAACATGATTAAACATAGGGAAATTAATGTGTTTTCAAACAAAAAACGGATTGGTGTGGACATGGTGTATGGTTTCACTACAAATATTGTGGTTATAATATGGTAACTGTAGTAAAACCATGGTAAATTTTGTTATTATGTTTTACTAAAAATACCATAGTTCACTAATGGTTACTGTATGGTTAATTTATTACAAAGGAAGGCAAAATAATTAAGAGGGAACGCAAAACCTTTTATGAGGGTACGGAAAACTGTTGCGAGAGAACGCAGTCTAGCTTTTTTTTTTTTTTTTAATCTATTAATGTTTAAATACAACTGGCCCAAAGATTATTAATTTTTCTGTTCTAAGTTTTAATAGAAAGGTATCCAAATTTAGCATGAGTTAGCATGAGACCTTTAATAGCATGCAAACTAATAAAACTTTGTTTAAAGAGGAATTTTATATAATTTTTTTAAACATAGTGATATAAATGTGTTAAAATTAAACATTCTTTCATTCTTTTGCTTTCAGGGTTGAATTTCAGAACAAGTTTTACGAGGGATCTGGCTACAAGTTCACACCCTTGTCCTTTGGCAGCCTGTTAAAACAATGATAGTTATTGATTATTTATGGCCTACTTACAGTTTAAGTCTTAATTATGTTTTAGTGAATATAAATAAGAATACATAAGAATTTTTTTATGTACATAATTATAGATATTTACATGTTATTTATAAATAAATATATAGTTATAGGGCAGTGGTGTGTCCAGACTTTTTTGACTGGGGTGGCCCATGTGGGGCACAGACTCATTCAAGGGTGGCATGAAGCAAAATTCAACATCCCTGATACTAATAATACTAATAATAATAATAAGATGATGATATGTAAATATTCAGGAATTTTTAATAGTCGAATGTTACTTAACTTAATAATTGATTAATGGTTATTAATATTGCAAAACACAGAAGACTCTAAATAGCATTTATATTTTGTAATTTAGTATTTTTCTGTATAAATTTTAGTAGTTTCTCTTTAAACTGCATAAATGTGATGGACTCTGCTAATATGAATAAATTAAGAACAGCGCATCATTGAACACACGGTAGTTCTGTGCAGATTTGTGGAGTTGTTGAGTTGGAGAGATGACACTACCGTGCGTTATGTGATAATATCAAGTAGTTTATTTTATTTTGAGACAATAAAGAAGATATTGAAGATATTTCTTAATCCTATCAAGGGCCTACACATAAAGAATGTGCAATGTATAATGTAAATGTGCATTCAGTTTAATGTATCTACTCAATTTAGCCATATATTGGAACTGCCAAATGTAATTTGATTATTTAATTAATCAGTGCTTTAAAAACAACTTCATTTGATATTAAAACTGTTTTTCTGATCTCCATTTTTTATTTTATTTTTTTGCATCTTTTCTTAAGGGATGTACTATGTGTTAAGACTGAATTCATTAAATTATGAAAGGAAGTAAATATAGGCTGTATGAACTTTCTGCTAATTAAAACAAATTATAAGTGTACCCTAGGTAAATATGAGCCTTGAAGGCTGTGGAAAAAATAAATAAATCGGCATTGTTTATCCTTTTGATCTTTCATTTAAAAAAATTATATTTAAGTTAATTTAAGTAAAACAATTAAAGAGGGGAAATGTCTCATTTTTAAATAATCATTTGTCTTCAAAACACTTTGGCCACATTTATTGGCACCCCTAGAAATTCTTATGAGTAAAGTATATAAGTGTATTCCCATTCAATTTTTTACACTATTTTGTACAACTGGGTGACTAGGAACATTACATTTTTCAGCCATGACTTCCTGTTTCACAGGGGTATAAATATGAGGTAACACACAGGATAAATTACCTCAATCATCAATCACAGTGGGTTAGACTAAAGAATATAGTTATGATGTGCAGCAAAATGTAGTTGAGCTTCACAAAATGGGAAGTAGCTATAAGAAAATAGCTAAGCATTGAAAATGCCCATTTCCACCATCAGAGCAAAAATTAAGAAGTTCCAATCAACTGGAGATGTTATGAATCGGCCTGGAATAGGACGTGTGCCTATACTGTCTGCACACACAGTGAGGATGGTTCAAGTAGCCAAAGAATCTCTAAGGATCACAGCTGGTGAATTGCAGAAATTAGTTGGGTTTTGGGGTCAGAAAGTCTAAAATAAAATATCAGATATCACCTACATCACCACAAGTTGTTTGGGAGGGTTTCAAGAAAAAAAGCCTCTGCTCTCATCCAACAACAAACTCAAGCATCTTCAGTTTGCCAGACAATACTGGTACTTCAAATGTGACTGGATTCTATGGTCAGATGAAAAAAAAGAGCTTTTTGGCAGCAAACACCAGAGATGGGTTTGGCACACACAGAAATGAAGTGCCCATGACCCAGTGCCCATGGCTAAATCTAGTGCTGGATCTTTGATGTTATGGGGCTGTTTCCTGGACATCTTGTTCGGATACATAGCATCATTGACTCTAAACCTGACTGCTTCTGCCAGAAAGCTTACAATGGGCCCTGGTTGGATCTTCCAGCAGGACAATGATGCAAAACAAACATCACAATCAACACAAAAATGGTTCACTGACCACAAAATCAAGGTTCTTCCAAGGTCATCCAAGTCCCCTTGCCTGAACCCCACAGAAAATTTGTATATATAATATTCGGAAGATGCCATATAAGGAAACACAGCTGCAACACTCCTGTTAGCTTAACAGGGGTTTGAATCTCATTAGGGATGTCTCCTAGCAACCCAACTGATAAACAATGCTGCAGCGCTGTCTCCTAGCAACCCAACTGATAAACAATGAATGCTGCAGCGCTGTCTCCTAGCAACCCAACTGATAATCAATGCTGCAGCGCTAGAATTTGTACTTCAGGTGTACGATTATCAAAAGAGATTATATTGTTTTATAAACCCGTTTCTGCAGGTGTTTGTTAAACAAGCTTTAATATCATGTAATGTGTAAACAAACTATTTATTGATATTACTTAATAAAGTGAATGTTTATCACTTACTTTGTATATTTCCCTGAGTGTCGACATGTTTGTGTGACATCATGCCCCTGCATATCAGCGAAATCAGAGTTGAGAATTCCTGCACGAGCCTACAAGTTGTAATTCTGACCCACACTAAGTTTTTAACAATCTTTAAAAGATACGATTTCACATCGCCATGAACCTTGTAAACTTTTTAAAAGTTTTTATCATAATCATGTGTTGGAGTTAAAATTAAATTAATACACTCATCATTTTTTTTAATTAGCAGAAAGTTCATACAGCCTATATTTACTTCCTTTCATAATGTAATGCATTCAGCCTTAACACATAGTACATCCCTTAAGAAAAGATGCAAAAAAAAAAAAACAAAAAAAAAAAAATCAGAAAAACAGTTTTAATATCAAATGAAGTTGTTTTTAAAGCACTGATTAATTAAATAATCAAATTACATTTGGCAGTCCCAATATATGGATAAATTGAGTAGATACATTAAACTGAATGCACATTTACATTATACATTGCACATTCTTTATGTGTAGGCCCTTGATAGGATTAAGAAATATCTTCAATATCTTCTTTATTGTCTCAAAATAAAATAAACTACTTGATATTATCACATAACGCACGGTAGTGTCATCTCTCCAACTCAACAACTCCACAAATCTGCACAGAACTACCGTGTGTTCAATGATGCGCTGTTCTTAATTTATTCATATTAGCAGAGTCCATCACATTTATGCAGTTTAAAGAGAAAGTACTAAAATTTATATAGAAAAATACTAAATTACAAAATATAAATGCTATTTAGAGTCTTCAGTGTTTTGCAATATTAATAACAATTAATCAATTATTAAGTTAAGTAACATTCGACTATTAAAAATTCCTGAATATTTACATATCATCATCTTATTATTATTATTAGTATTATTAGTATCAGGGATGTTGAATTTTGCTTCATGCCACCCTTGAATGAGTCTGTGCCCCACATGGGCCACCCGAGTCAAAAAAAGTCTGGACACGCCACTGTCATCACAACAGTCATTTCAGCAGAAACACGAGTTGACCCCAGAAAAAAAGACAATATACCTAAAAACAAAACTTGCCATAATCGCACTGGAGTGTTGTTTGCAGGGCTGTAGCTTAATAAAATATTTCATTCCATCATTATTGAACCCCCTTCTATGTATTTTTGGTTTACACTTTTATTGTATTATGAACACCCACATACACACACACGAACATATTCAAAAAAAATACATTTAAAAAGCTACTTACTATATGTGAAACAATGTGAACCGAGTTTGAATCCCATTTTGATACACATATAATCAATACATTCAGCTGTCATCAATGTTATGTAATCATGTTTTGAAATAAAACCTTTCCTTGAAGAGGTATATTTACCTTTATTCATACTTAATGAACTCTTCCAATTTCCAATAAGTTCAGTTTTTATTTTAGTTAATGCAAATTATTTTCGTTATTTTCGTTAACTATAATAACACTGGTTTAGCCTCATGAGACACAAGTGAACAGCAAAGTTTATATAAGGCAACACATTCCTGTACATATACTCCATGTAAAACACTCCAACTGCATATTAAGACATTCTCGTGATAACTGACAAGAGGACAATACGTAGCAGAGAAATCTACAATTGTATATTCTTTTGATTGCCATTACTTAAAGTTTGAAGAGAATCTTGCTGAGCAAGTTAAAGTTAGTTAAACTATTGGCAGTCATAGCTAGCCACCTGAAAAATAACAAGACATCTGGTTTGCTGGGCACAGACAAGATAACTATCACCCCCTTAAGGACTGAAATTTGTGCCCGCCACAGTAACGCAAGAACACACGATAAGTATGTACAACAAGCATTCTCATTGGTTTATGTTTTTCATACTTCATCAATAAAACTTTCCACAGCATGCACCTCCTATATGACATGCAACCCTCTTAAACGGAGCTGGGGAAAGTTGTGATGTGGCCAACATGCCCCTGAGCACCTCATGGGTTTGTGGGAAGGACCTCTAAAAATGCCAGGAAGTGATGTACTGGGACTCGGGGAGCTTAGTACAACCACCTTAGTATGGCATTCCTAGTGCCCCCTAACCTAGTCATCAAAGGCAGTGTCATTATGTCAACTCTCTTTCTCTTTTGTAAATTTTTTCAACCACAGGTTGCATTCATTATCTACTATAGTGAATGACCTTACTGGATCTTTCTTTTTTATTCTGTTGCCAGGTCTCCCTCTAGGGTTCTTCTGGCTTGTAAATGTCCATCGCCATCGCTAAAGACCACTGTCGTTCATATTGTCGTTATGGCACTAGCAGACCCACGGTGGCGGTTCAAGGCGTCGTCCAAGTATGCCACCATCTTGTCACCATCCTCCTGGGATAATTGAAGGTAGAATTGGGGATGGGAGATCAAGTGAGTTTTTATTTGTAAAGATTTAAGAAATGACACTGAGATGCTTTAAGATGCTAAATGATGAAGAATGCAATGAAATGATCATTTCAACTGGCAGATAAATGTAGTATGGGTAAAATGCTCAAATTAAATAAGTGCCAGCCTCTGGTAAACATGCTGGCAGAAACCCAGTCTTTGCGTTCTGTCTTACCTCACTGATGAAGGCATGGTGTATAAGTTCATTGACCAAATCTCTGGAACTATCAGCTGCAATTACAGCAAACACACACTTTTTTAAAAGGTAAACCAATACCAAACACCAAAAGATTATTGCAAAAAATGCCTGTGCAATGAAATGTTTCATGTTATTTCAAATCATCTATGTTGTCAAGGCTTAGCCCATTTGAGCCGCAAATGAGGTGTCATTAATATCTAAATTTAGTGTCTACCAAACAGCAACAAGATTAAATGGAGAGCAAATGGAGACATCTGCTTACAGTAAGTCTCGTGCTTCTTAGGTTTTTCTCCTGAGAAATAGTCCCCAGTGATAGAGAAATGTCAACTATGTACCATCTGCGATTTTATATTTGCCAAGACACTAAAGTCTGCATTTAATCAGAGAAACATTCAAATTCTTCCAAGAGCAAATTATCTCAGCTACACTGCAAAAAAAAAAAAAAAAAAAAAAAAAAAAAAAAAAAAAAAAAAATCTTACAAAGTATTTTTGTCTTTTTTTTTTTTTTTTATAAATACAAATAAAAATCTTAACATCCTTAAAGGAATCAAACACTTTGAAGCTCCAAAAGTCAGCATACAAGTAATCCATACCACTCCAGTAGATTAATCCATGACTTCTGAAACAATCCAACTGGTTTTGGGTGAGAACAAACCAAAATGTAACTAAGTTTCCAACTGTACATCTTTCCATTGCAGTCTCTAGGCGCTAGATGGCACTAGGAAATGTAATCAAGCTTGAATGTCAAGATTTATACAGAAAATTGAGCTGAAATTGAGATCTGTGCTCACCCAAAATCAACTGGATTGCTCTAGAAGACATGGATTTAACCACTGGAGTCTTATGGATTACATCTGTGCTTCCTTTTTTTGGACCTTCAAAGTTCTGGCCACCATTCACTTTCATTGTATGGACCTACAGAACTGAGATATTCTTCTAAAAATCTTCATTTGTGATCAGCAGAAGAAAGAAAGTCATTCATATCTGGGATAGCATGAGGGTGAGTAAATGATGAGATAATTTTCATTTTTGGGTGAACTATCCCTTTAATACAAGAACATAATATACTATTGAGAAGCAGAATGTCATAAGATATTAAGATAATATACAACAGTTAGTTCTGGTCCTCGAATCTGATTGGACGAGAGACATTGCATGAGCACTGATGGTCTGACAACATCAGCACTCCGACGCTTCACTGTGTGTGTATCACTCCGCTTGTGTTCGTGCCATTCTAAACTAAAGTGTAAGAGCAGTGCACATGTGTTAAGAGCTACTGTTTTTTTTTTTTTACATGTATTTATTTTTTACATTACATATGTTAGCCAGCAGGTGGTGGCAAAAGATAATTTTTATGTGTAATATGAGCCGCCGCATCAGTCAGTGTTTACATACAGCACTCCGGGATCGCTCATATTACCACTACACTACTAAATCTAGGAAATAGCTTTAAACGGCTTTAAATGAACAACTTCAGCATTACGGCTCATCACAGCTGAGAGATACAACAGACTGATTTATTACACAAACTGAAGGTGCTTAACGCTTACTGGAGTTTCCACATTGGATATATACTGTTTAAAATGTCAGAGAAGATTGTGGTTTCTATAGTGAAAGACTTTTCTGCACCAGCTACCGCGAAATAGGGAGAAATACCCCTGCTTGGATAGCTATTTTTCCACTGAGAAAGCTGATCTTCAGAAAGCTGACAACATCTCTGCTTGGGTGTGGCAACAGGTGATCGCACATGCTCCGTGTCTCGCTCTCATTTTACATTTTTTTTCATATCCCACTGGCAATTATTGTTTTCTTGTTATAAGCGTACATCTTACAAAATGTTTTAGATTTCTCTAAAAACACTATACATTATTTTGCTTCTCAAGTAAATGTATCTGGTTAATTTGTAGATATGTTTTTACTGGAAAACAAGACAAAAAATATTTTTTGCAGTGTATCCTCATTAGTATTTAGAGCTCTATACTTTTACTGTATTTTTAATTTTATTAAAATGTTAATATAAGTTGCTAGAGCTATGAAAGAGCAACATCTGAGCAAAACAATGTTCCTTTGGAAGGTTTCACTCACTTGGCATAATATCACAGCTGAGCTGCCGGTGGAGTTTATCATCTAGCTTTAAGAACAAGGTGAGCTGTGAAACACAGAGAGAAAACAATGAAAGCTATCCATGTGTTTTCCCCCCAAAGTATAACAGATGTTGCCATAAGTGTCAACAGAAACAAAGCATGAACTCACATGAGTTTTAGTCGTTTCTTCAATAAACTCCAGGTTACAGTGCATCTGTACCACCTAAAACATAGATAGCACATTAAGGTAACGTAAGAAATAATAAGAACTGAATTGAATTATAACAAGTGTATGTTTGTGAAATAGAAGCACCTTCCGGGTTTCTGCCTCTTGGGGTTCAGGGGTGGGCGTCTTCACTGTCTCCACCTGTTCTTGGGACATGGAGAGGGCACGGGGTACGGGATGTGGTCGAGCAGAGGCAAAGTTCATCAGTGGGTAGATCCCATTCCTGAGAATCACGTTAGACAAATGATGATTGGAGTTAGTTGATACAAATGCTTTTAAATGAAAATAACCCCCCCCCCCCCCCCCCGCAACTTCTCTATAGGCATATAGTGACATATAAGACATATTGTATGAGTATTATCTATATAGGAATTATTAAAAAAAAATAGTTCATCCAAAAATGAAATTTATGACAATAATCCCCCATTCTCATCTCATTCCAAACACATATGACTTTCTATCTAGTGAACATAAATGGAGAAATTTGAAACAAGTGACGTCATGATTCGTCACATATTTTTTAGGCAAACTATACCTTTAAATTACTTCAACTAAATTCAAATAACAACATCTGATGGGCAACACTCACTTCACATCCTCTAAGAACTTGTCCAGCTCTAGAGGGGAGACATGAGAGTATCTGAAAGACAGGAGAGATCAAACAACATTATATAACGAGGGAAAGAAAGAAACCATACTAAATAGAGCAGTGATATGGTTTAGATCAGACGTTTGTTACTTTCTAACAAAGCAAGTAGACTAAGGTGGGATAAAGTTTCTTCAGGTTGTAACATGTGCGACTTACTTGAGCTGAACGCGAGGACGATCTTTGTGAATTATCTCTGCCATGACCCCGTTTGGGTCGAATGATTTGGTCTTCTCCTCTACACAGTTCTCTGGGAGCATGTCTTTGAAACCAAGAGGATTTATAAGAAGAGTTGTAAATGCTACATTCTGCATACTATTGAAACAGTGAGCTAAAACAACATTTGACCATATAATACAAGTTGTGTAGTCTACCTCATACAGATTTACTAATTCAATTGCATAATGGATTGCTGTGAAATGTAGGGCAATAATTGGCTTATGTTGAATGATATTGCACTCTAAGCCTTTTTTGTATTGCCTTATCAGTGCTTTAATCGTCTGCCAAAATAATGTCACATATTTTTATTATCTGGATTGTTATATTTATTATATGTTATATTTATTTTAATATAATTAGTTTTTATTATTTACTATTGGTTACCTTTCTCAGCAAATATTATGCACCTCATGGAAATCAGCTGATTGACAGCCCTACTTTAAATACATAACATATTGAGTATATGATTGAATACGTTGATACAATCAATTAAACATTGGTTTTATAAAGAGACAGAAAGAGGGGAAAAAGAGATGCAGCATTTTTGGCAAGGGGGATGGATGGGCATAATGATAAAGCAGTATGCTGTTACAAAAAATATTTTATGGGGTGGAAGCAGTATTATTGGAACAGTGGACAGGAGAATATAATTTATATATACACTGGTGGCCAAAAGTTTGGAATAATGTAGATTTTGCTCTTATGGAAAGAAATTGGTACTTTATTCACTAAAGTAGCATTCAACTGATCACAATGTATAGTCAAGACATAAATAATGTGAAAAATTACTATTACAGTTAAAAAAAATATTCAGAACTTCATAAATTACTTAAAAGATTTCTCATCAAAAATCCACAATGTGCAGCAATTACAGCTTTACAGATCCTTGTTATTCTAGCGGTCAGTTTGTCCAGATACGCAGATGACCTTTCACCCCACACTTCCTGTAGCACTTGCCATAGATGTGACTGTCTTGTCGGACACTTCTCACACACCTTACAGTCTAGCTGATCCCACAAAAGCTCAATGGGGTTAAGATCCATAACACTCTTTTCCAATTATCTGTTGTCTAATATCTGTTTTTTTGCCCACTCTAAACATTTCTTTTTGTTTTTCTGTTTCAAAAGTGTCTTTTTCTTTGCAATTCTTCCCATAAGTCCTGCACCCCTGAGTCTTCTCTTTACTGTTGTACATGAAACTGGTGTTGAGCGGGTAGAATTCAATGAAGCTGTCAGCGGAGGACATGTGAGACGTCTATTTCTCAAACTAGAGACTCTGAATATTTAAAGATAACTATGTATAATTATATATTGATATAAATATGTATAATCATTATATGTTGAATTTTTGCTATATGAGGGGCTTTCTCAGCAAATATTTGTATATGCGATTAATTAATCGGGACACCATGTAATTAATTTGAATCGATTGACAGCCCTAATATATATATATATATATATATATATATATATATATATATATATATATATATATATATATATATATATATATATATATATATATATATATATATATATATATATATATATATACTTCCGATCATACTTACACTGGTTATTGATGAGGCAGTGTGCTGCAAGCAGTTTTAGCGAATGCACTTCAAACAGCACGCGATGAAACAGAAGGTCATGTGCGGTTGGGCGGAGTCTGGGGTTATGACGTAAACATGACTGGGTGAACTCCTGTCGAGCATGGAAGAGCAAAACAGTAACAGGAAGATTGGGTTACAATATGAAGAGCTAGACTTTTACATTTTCTCAAGAAAATGTGATAAAACGTTACTGTAATTGTTTCCAGGGCATTGTTATGGAGTTACTAGTGTGTTCTGGGTGGTCCACCTCTAAGTTTCTTTAAAATTCTGTTCCAGGTATGGGTCAGCTCCCTCTTTAAATGTATGTAAGTCTATGTAATTAAATAAAAATCCTGTCTTCACACATACCCTCATGAGGGGGTCCTCCAGTGATTGTCCAGCATTGGTTATAGCCTCCTTAGACACAACAGAGTCCCCATTGGCTTGGATCTCCAACACAGCCATCTAAAGATCCAGTATATCAGTAATCTATATATTTTTCAACTTCTGGCAATTTCATGTCCAAGGGGTTGATTTTTACAAACATATTTCATTTTTTTCTTTTCCTTTTGTTATATGAAGGTCGTACTGAAACTGAAACTTTTTACCATACCTATAACATACATATTTGGTTCTTTTCATATGCCTTTTAGGAATTGATTTGACAGTTTTATCATTGTCTCAGATACAGATTATTACATGTTTAAAACTATGATTATCTAAACAAAGAGTGAAATGAACACAAACCATTTCAATATTTATTGTGTGAAAATTATTACTATAATCTTTACCTTTTTCTTTAATATGACTAGCCACATTTCCACCCCACCAAACAATTTTTGCCAATAATAAAGTTTTTTATTAGTGTTGGTGTACTTGTTAACCAAGTGTACAAATGTGTCAGAACAGAGCATGCTTGAAATGAAACATGGAATTAGATGTTTAAAGGGATTAAAAAAATACAAAATATCACGTGTGAGTGCAATATTTGTATTCAATCATGCAGAATTTTTTCCAAATCAGATTTATTTTAAATATTATTTTTGTGTGTGTATATAGGATACATACAAATTTAGACTTGTTCCGCCTTTTCTTTAAAAACAAAAATGAATAATGCAATAATCGCAGTTACAGTGAGGCATTTACAATGGAAGTCAATGTGCCGAATTTTCAGAGGGTTTAAATGTGAAGCTTGTAATTTAATAAAAGCACTTACATTAATTCTTCTGTTAAAATGTATTATTTGAGCTGTACATTTGTTATATTGTTGGTTTGTTGACTTTACGTTGTCATGGCAATGAAGTTGTAAAATTGGATATAACTTTGCACAGAAAAGGTTAGTAAGTGATTTTATCACACTAAATTTAATTATAAATGTATAAATGACAATTAATACGCATATTGTTTATGCCTCGAGGCTGTACTTTTGAAACAGAGAATATTTTAACATTTATGGATTGGCCCCCATTATTTCCATTGTTAAGTGCCTCACTGGAAACCAGATTCGTGCTTTTTTTTTTTTAGAGGACGGACAAGCTAAAATTTTTGTTGTTGTTGAAATCAACATTATCCTGCAAATGTCCTGTGATGCTTCTGCATACAATATTGGAAATTAGTAGTAGACAAATAATAAATAATAAAAAATACAAAAATAACGTGAACAATGTTTGAACAGATTTTCACTTTTTTTTTAGAAATTCACAGGGCTGAAAAAACCCAAAGTTGAATAAACACCCACAAATATGATTGCTAAAATAAGAAGACTTCTTTCAGTTCAATAAAAGCTGTCTGATCCGGTCATGCTGTCTCAGTGTTAGTGATCTCACCTCTAAAGCACAAATCCCAAAGGAAAAGATGTCAATGGCATAGTCATCCTCACATGCTAAGGGGAAAGAAGGAAATATGTGAAATATTTAACTTTACTGCTATAAAACGATATATTCTGCACAAACATCCAGTCAAAATCAAGGTAAAGAACTGGCCACACTCACAGCCGTACTCTGGGGAGAAGAAGTGCAAATTTCTCTTATCATCTCGATGTTGGTGTATCTTGCCATGGACGCCCCCCTCGGGAAACACTGGATAAGAACCACGATCAGAGTGAGCCAAAGAGGATTCTTGCTCTCATACTCTAATACATTACTATAAAGGCTTCTATGCAAATACATGTGTTGTAAGGTTTACATTTTTTTTTTATGTATGAATATTTTAATGATAAATATTTCATTAGAAAATCAAATATTTCATTATACATTTGTTTTATTAATGATATGTTATTTATTATCATTTTCAATAATAAAAAAAATAATATCAGTGTGTGCTGCATAATGGTAAATTTATACCTATTACATATTAAGTAACAAAAATCATACTCTTACCATTCACAAAGAGTCGGTGCCAAACTACAGAATGGACAAAAAGAAATGATTTGATTTATACAGACTGTTTTGTTCCATTACATCTATATATGCAAAGTGTCCATCACCTCAGTTTGTCATTTGTGTGAGCAAAAATGATTGTGGATAAACCGCATACTTTTTTACTTCTCAGTCAAAAGAAGAGATTGTGATTTTTAACTTCGTCAGGAAGGTGATCATGTATTTATATGCATTTATAAAGGTCCTTCAGTCCAAAATTAGATTTAAAAAAAAGAAACACGTACCTGATCCAATTTTAATGAGTCCGTTATGCTGAATGAATATGGTGTCACAGGTGAGGTTGCCGTGAATTATCGGAGGGTCACAGGAGTGCAGGTAACTGACGGACAGAAGAGTGTGTACCATCAGCATCATTTCTGCATGCTGCATGCATTTTAACCCCGTTGAAAAGACCAGCATTGTTGGTCACCTAATAATATGTTATTTTTGGGATGTTGAACCAGCATGAAATTTGATTCTGTTCACAGATGGTCTTTTCACCAGGGAATGCACGAATTCTACTGTTTGAACACACACACGCATGCAATGTAGTGTGTCACCTTAGGGCAGACAGAATCTGTGTGCACCAGCGTTTCCAGGCCTGAAATACAGCAATAAAGCAACAATTCACACAGATAATTCATTTATGCAATTCATTGCATAAACACAATAACACATACGGCAAATGTTACAGACAAAGCATAAAGACAGTAAGCAATGACAGCGTTTATAAGTGGCATACCTGTACAACTATTATTATTAATTCATTGTTTTTGAAATCATATGGAAGGCTGACCTTGACGTTCATGGTCTTGTGGTTTTTCTTGGTCTTCTTAAGGAACTGTTTCAGACTGCCAGAGGACATGTACTCTGTGATGAACACAACCTGTGAGGTGAAGAGGTTAAAGTGGACAATTAGGAGTAAATCAAAATGCATTTAATGTGAATCTGTGTACATTTTTATGTAATGGCTTTGTTGGCAAGGTTCAGTTTTTTAAATACTAATTTAAATGTAATTATATTTTGGCTATCCTATATTATTATCCTATATATATACTGTATATTTGTTTAGATTTGTATATTAAATTCTTGATATCCTTAACCCTTGTACACTTATCAATAGAGAACTCCGTTCCATCTGTTTGGGTCAAATTTGACCCGAAACATCAAATGTGGAACCCCCAATTTTTTTAAAGCAATGTAAAAACACTATCTTCACTAAAGTTATGCATTTCTTTTGTGACTTTATAGTAATTTACCTTATGTACCTGTTAATTGCTCAATTACTCCATTCATATCCATATAAAGAAGCACATTTATGTTATATTCACATCAATAAAAAAAAAACTTAATTATTTCAGTAAATCAAAAGGTTGTCAAAACATCAAAATATGTCATGCATTGGGGATCTCTTGTGTCATCTTCTGTAACAAAAAATAACAATTACATGAAATGACAACTATGTCCAGTAGATGGCTTTAGTGCGCCATGCATTGACTGATCTCTATAAGGCAATGTTTTAACAAACTTCAAAGTTACGTATTGGATATAGTGTATATTTATACATTATTTTTAAAAAAACAATTGTCAAATTGAAGCTTTTTTTTTTTAATCACTTGCGTTGAAGTGTCAGATTTTGCAATGATGCCCTAATATGCTCTCAAATCTGACCAAATTTGACTGTGTTACAAAGAAAAGATGTTGTTTGTGTGATGGTTAGATTTAGGAGTAGAGCTAGGAAATAGAAAGATGAAATCAATCAATGGAAGTCTATGAGAATCCTCTCTAATGTAGTCAAAAAAACATGTGTGTACACGTGTGTGTGTGTGTGTGTGTTCTGCATTGTGAATATTTAATAGTCCCATCCCTTAATTTATGTGTGTGTATGTGTGTGTGTGTGTTCTGAATTGTGAATATTTAATAGGCTCATCCCTTCATTTATGTGTGTGTGTGTGTGTGTGTTCTGCATTGTGAATATTTAATAGGCTCATCCCTTCATTTATGTGTGTGTGTGTGTGTTCTGCATTGTGAATATTTAATAGGCTCATCCCTTCATTTGTGTGTGTGTGTGTGTGTTCTGCATTGTGAATATTTAATAGGCTCATCCCTTCATTTATGTGTGTGTGTGTGTGTTCTGCATTGTGAATATTTAATAGGCTCATCCCTTCATTTATGTATGTGTGTGTGTGTGTGTGTTCTGCGATTTCTGATGTAGTGATTTTATTTGACAATTTAAAAAAATGCTCTGTGTTTTATTCTCACCCATTTATTTCCCATCAAATTTGACCTGAATAGTAGAACCGGTGAACAGTTTGATAAAAGAACATAGACTGATCACATCCAGAATAAAATTTTGTGGGTGTATGGTGGCCATGTACTGCTAAGGTTAAGGAAACAAAAATGACTCGGTCAAAAATGACCCAAACAGTGATGAAGGGTTGAGATTTGTATGATTTTTTTCTAACCAGTGTTGTGTAAGATACTCAAAGAAAGTTCAGTCCAGTACAAATGACTAATTACTTCACAGAAAAAGTAATGACATTACTAATTACTTTAATTTTAAGTTACTTTACAAAACTATTTTCTTCCAAAAGTTTTTGTTTTTCCCCTCAATACATTTTATATAATGATTATCTTATTAATGTCAAAGTAAAATAACTGTCAAAGAAACACAAATAGACGTACACGCGAACATTCATATCCACATTTTAAATGTATTAAACATAATGCTATTTTAGAAAAATGTGTAACCCAAATAATCCCTTTAATTGTAAGTAATCAAATCTGATTACAAGAATATGTAACATGTTACCCTACTTTTGGACTAAAAGAACATTCGATTACTTTGTAATCGGATTAAATCCAACATTGTTTAAACTACATCGCTGTAAACAATGAGTTTTTGTAAAACGGTCCTTTTAAAATAATTAAATATATGTTTTTATTCTAAATACTGCAAATATTTTCCTTGTGGGTTAGAGTTACGCTGTGGGTTCGGGTTAGACTATATATGAATGTGAATTAGCTTTGAATAAATACCACAGAAGCCATTGAGGTGTGTTTTTGTATGTTACCCGAGCGTGTTTATCTCCAATGTCCAGCCAGTATTTGTGAAACTTCACAATGTTGGGATGGTCGACCAGCATCAGATTCTCAAACATCTCTTTCATTTTGTCCTTTACAAATAAACACACACAAATGAACAACTAATAAAAGTGCACAATCAAATTTCATGTTAATTATTTTCGCTACCACACATAAACTCTATTTACAAAATAACATCAGAAAGTATTCAGAAATGGTTTATTTTAGCACATAAAAACATACACACACACCTCCACTGTCTTGAAGACCTTCTTGTCATGGAAGAGAACCTCGTTCCACACCACCTCTACACCCTCTTCAGTGTCCATGGCCAGAGAGGCGCTCTCCACGCCTGGAACATTCCCCTGACTCACCTGCAGGGGGAGACAAACAAACACTTTTCACAACACTTATTGCACTTTTAGTGTCACAATGACTAATCTGTCTAAAGGGTGACTCAAAATATGTGATTATGGGAAAAGGGCAAACACACATAGTGAGGTTTAAAAGTCTGCGTGATTGAAAATCTAAATGAAGTTTCAAAAAAATTAAACACAAAGAAATGTTATGATGACGTAGACTGCATAAGAAATATGTACGATTTCTAGGTCACTAATTAAGCAATTACCGAGGGAAATTTAAAGGGGCACTTCATGTCAGAAAGGTCGCCGACCCGTGCTCTAATCTAGTGAAAGGATGTGAATTTACTTCAGCCAGAAGTGCTTTATAAATTTGTTTAATAAAATATAATTTTCATAAAAACTTGTGTGCTTCATATTTTTATTATGAAGTAACCATTAACGGCAACCAAGGCACTTTCGGCCATGTATAAAGAAGTTACACAACTGAATCTTTTGATAAATTCTATTAATAGAGCACAGAGACGACTGAAGTAGGATTTGGCTTAGAGAGAGAGACACACAAAGAACACCAGAAACCTAGGCGCAATGCCAGAGACACATAACAAAAAGCATCAAGCCGAAAGAGAGAGGATAATATGTGAATAGATGACAAACTAGATTTTTTTAGAGACACATTTATGCCTTTGTATGCATAGCAGTTTTGCCTGTGTGTGTGTGGATGCATGAAGGCAAAAGTTTGGAAACACGGAGACATTTTTGTTCTTAAAAGACATTGATGCTTCTCTTCACCAAAAAAACTACATTATAAAATAGTAAGGCTGCAATTGATTAATACTGTTTGAAATAACTGTTTTATCTTTTTATATATTTTAAAATTAAATTTTTACCAGTGATGTCATTGCCATGTTTTTAGCAGCCATTATTCCAGTCTACTAAGAAAATAATGTGTCACGTAATCCTTAAGAAATGACTTGCTAATTTTGCACTCAAGAAACATTTCCTTTCGTTAGAACTGTTGAAAATGGTTGTGCTACTTAATGAAGTATGGCCATCACAATACAATATCTCTTTCGGTTGCTGAAGTATTGAGTGCACATGCGATTCCTGCAAGTCACTTTACCCTTGCAAGTCGAGTTTTGGTTTGAAAAATTGCCAAAAAGACCAAAAAGCCTCTCTAGAAATTCTTCAGTCTATTGTTCGTCTGAGAAATGAAGGATTTTGACTCATAAATGTATTTGTCTGCTTTATATCTTTAGCCTGCTGCTGTAAGACAGATACGGCTGAGCTCTTAACACTAATGCTCAACATCTCCAGTCTGAATGCATGATACACTTTAATATGCCGCCTGCTTTTACATCTACTACCATTGCTTCTCATGCATGTTTGCGAGGTACATAACACCAAATCTTTGTGATATATTATATGTTGAGACACTTAGTAACTTAGTATGTCTGTGAAATAATCAATCCTTATATTAACCGATAATCAATTGCTTTTGAACTGACAGTATGTATCATTTCAAAGTCAACTAAACGTCTAATAAAATGTGGTTGGTAGCTTAATACAGTATCTTGGTCAGTGTAACCAGCAAAGTGGTTGCGTGCAGATTGCCTAAAGTGTGCATCATTTTAGCATGAAATAATCTGATTAGAATGCAATATGTGTCTCAAACAGGTTGGTAAATGGTAAATGGTCTGCACTTATATAGTGACTTTTTTAACCTTAGAGGTTACCAAAGCGCTTTACACTGTGTCCCAATCACACATTCACACACACATTCATATACCAGATCTGCCATTCAAGGTGCTTTATCTTGCCCAAGTACACTTCGGCATGTGGAGTCATGTGGACCAGGAATCGAACCGCCATCCCTGCGATTAGCGACCAAACCGCTCTACCACCTGAGCCACAGCTACCCGGTTTGGCAATGTACATCCCCCAAGTATGATGTCAAAGGCTAAATGCATTTCAAGGTTATGAATTGGCTGAAAGGACCACATTACCATGCATGCTGAAATCCTTGTGGGTTGATTGAGCTGTCACCTACATTAGGTGTTTTACGGTAACTCTACTGCATGATGGAAATTTGTGCCAAGGGTTCTGTTTCTAAAGATATGGACTAGGATCAAAAGTAATGTCTATTACACACACATTTCAGAACTGCTGGGTATCTTAACCGACCATGCGTGCAACCCATATTTTGGGGCCCTAGCAAACTGGTGCTAATTTAAAACATGTTTGAAACCTGTTATTTTTCTGACATCATAACTCATTCTTATTAAATGTAAATTCAAAGCAAAGATTACTTTTCAAATACCCCCTTTTTGAATCCAGAATTTTGAATGGAGAGGTTAAAAGATTAAAGGCATACTGTCTTATTACTTACGTCTTAAACCAGAGGTTTTCAAACTTTATATTCCAGTGACCCCCAAATATGATGAACCCTTTGTGAGGGACTCCCTTCCAAAAAAATTTAAAAAGGCAGCAATATATTTTCATGAATAAAGACAAATTTATACTGAGTGAAAAAATTGTAAGTGTGATATTGTTAAATAATTGAAATTAATTATTCAATAAATATCATATAATGTATTAAATATATTATAAAATGTAATATACAATCTAATTCAATAATGAGATGTTTATTGTTATTGTATAACAGTAAATAAATCAAATAAATAAATAAATATATGGAAAATATTTACTTTGTATTAAGTTGACCACATATCTTAGTTTATACCCACTATTAAAGTAATGAGACATGTAAAAACCTGAAGAAAATGTCAAATATATTTGTGCTAGAGGTCGACCGATAGTGGATTTTGCCAATAACTTAGGAGGTGGAAAAGGCTGATAACAAGACATAGAAGTTAAAATGAGTCCAAAATGAATAAAATCCCAGATGTAGTTTATTTTTCCAAACAAAATCCCAATAATAATCAGAAAAAAAGAAGATGCATAATGTGGGACTTCTAACAGTAAACGAGCCTGAAACACAGCAGGGACTCTTATTTTGAAATGACGTAGACTTGGCTCCATTACAATGATTTATATTTAATATTGACCAAATTAAAGGTTTATTATAGCATATATATTATTATTATTATTATTATTATTATTAACAATATGAAGTTGGAGTCTACCTCGAATTTGTAGTCCTTTCAAAATAGAATGAAACAGCAATAATGTCCAATTTGCTACATTTTATACTTTTTTATTCACTAATTAAAAATTATTTTCCATCAGATTTTCCATGGACCTTCTTGTGGACCCCTAGGGATCCCCAGACCCCAGTTTTAAACCCCTGTCTTAAACGACCTATAAGTTTGTGTGTTCTGTATTTTTACATAACTTTATTCTGTATATTTTTATTATTACATTTTTCTTTCTTTCTTTACTATTTTATATATTTATCTTATTTTTTATCTATTTAGTTCTCTCTCACTCACTCTCTGTTATACTACAGCATTTTACAACTTGGTTTAGGCCTTGCCTTGGCCTAAGAGGATGTTTATTTTCTTCAGGTGTTTAAAATGTTTGTGTGAATCGATATTATTTTTACTAAATCTGTCAATACAAAAAAATAAATATAAATACCCCATTTCCAGTATTTTAGCACTGGTTTTGGATGATAATGTGATTATAGCTGTGGAGGAACTGTGCATAATTCCAGAGCACAAGAGCCATTGAATCATGAGGAGGGAATCTAGCCCAGTACTAGCCAAACGCCTGTAATATAACTCCCTCACAAACTAAATAAGGTTGCATGCATGCCTTTTCTATAGCTTTCAGAGTGTGGCAAATAAGCTAGATTTGCTTCATGGGAACCAGATAATATATGGTCCAGGAAACCTCTCCATTTAGATGATGTATTCTAGATGTACAGTGAGGAAAATAAGTATTTGAACACCCTGCTATTTTGCAAGTTCTCCCACTTAGAAATCATGGAGGGGTCTGAAATTGTCATCGTAGGTGCATGTCCACTGTGAGAGACATAATCTAAAAAAAAAAAAAATCCAGAAATCACAATGTATGATTTTTTTAACTATTTATTTGTATGATACAGCTGCAAATAAGTATTTGAACACCTGAGAAAATCAATGTTAATATTTGGTACAGTAGCCTTTGTTTGCAATTACAGAGGTCAAACGTTTCCTGTAGTTTTTCACCAGGTTTGGACACACTGCAGGAGGGATTTTGGCCCACTCCTCCACACAGATCTTCTCTAGATCAGTCAGGTTTCTGGGCTGTCGCTGAGAAACACGGAGTTTGAGCTCCCTCCGAAGATTCTCTATTGGGTTTAGGTCTGGAGACTGGCTAGGCCACGCCAGAACCTTGATATGCTTCTTACAGAGCCACTCCTTGGTTATCCTGGCTGTGTGCTTCGGGTCATTGTCATATTGGAAGACCCAGCCTCGACCCATCTTCAATGCTCTAACTGAGGGAAGGAGGTTGTTCCCCAAAATCTCGCAATACATGGCCCCGGTCATCCTCTCCTTAATACAGTGCAGTCGCCCTGTCCCATGTGCAGAAAAACACCCCCAAAGCATGATGCTACCACCCCCATGCTTCACAGTAGGGATGGTGTTCTTGGGATGGTACTCATCATTCTTCTTCCTCCAAACACGGTTAGTGGAATTATGACCAAAAAGTTCTATTTTGGTCTCATCTGACCACATGACTTTCTCCCATGACTCCTCTGGATCATCCAAATGGTCATTGGCAAACTTAAGACGGGCCTTGACATGTGCTGGTTTAAGCAGGGGAACCTTCCGTGCCATGCATGATTTCAAACCATGACGTCTTAGTGTATTACCAACAGTAACCTTGGAAACGGTGGTCCCAGCTCTTTTCAGGTCATTGACCAGCTCCTCCCGTGTAGTTCTGGGCTGATTTCTCACCTTTCTTAGGATCATTGAGACCCCACGAGGTGAGATCTTGCATGGAGCCCCAGTCCGAGGGAGATTGACAGTCATGTTTAGCTTCTTCCATTTTCAAATGATTGCTCCAACAGTGGAGCTTTTTTCACCAAGCTGCTTGGCAATTTCCCCGTAGCCCTTTCCAGCCTTGTGGAGGTGTACAATTTTGTCTCTAGTGTCTTTGGACAGCTCTTTGGTCTTGGCCATGTTAGTAGTTGGATTCTTACTGATTGTATGGGGTGGACAGGTGTCTTTATGCAGCTAACGACCTCAAACAGGTGCATCTAATTTAGGATAATAAATGGAGTGGAGGTGGACATTTTAAAGGCAGACTAACAGGTCTTTGAGGGTCAGAATTCTAGCTGATAGACAGGTGTTCAAATACTTATTTGCAGCTGTATCATACAAATAAATAGTTAAAAAATCATACATTGTGATTACTGGATTTTTTTTTTTAGATTATGTCTCTCACAGTGGACATGCACCAACGATGACAATTTCAGACCCCTCCATGATTTCCAAGTGGGAGAACTTGCAAAATAGCAGGGTGTTCAAATACTTATTTTCCTCACTGTACATCAAGATACATATACTTAAAAGCCCAAGGCTGTTAGGGATGGAGAATTATATGCTGAACAAAAACACATTATAGGCACAGTAAAAATGTAGCTATTTCTATAGGCCTCAATCAATTCATTTTAATGTTTACACTGAATATGAGTAGTCCTTGACCATGCAAAACCTGACGGCATTATATTAGAGTGCCGTGGGTGGTGGTGTTGGGTTCGAGTCCACCTTAATCGAGTCCAAGTGAAGTCTGAGTCTTTAAAAAAACAAACGAGTCAGAGTCCAAACGGGGCCAAGTCAGACTCAAAACCGAGTTCATAACAGGCAGAGTCCTAGTCGAGTCTGAGTCCAAGTGAATCTGTTTTTCATTGTATTTTCTGACTTTTTTGCCATTGAAACAAGTGCCAGCCAATTTTCATCAAGCTCTATTTCATCCATCCAATTAATTTTTTTTCTTTTCCTTTTCTCCCCAATTTGGCATGCCCAATTCCCAATGCACTTAAGTCCTTGTGGTGGCATAGTGACTCGCCTCAATCTGGGTGGCGGAGGATGAATCTCAGTTGCTTCCGCGTCTGAGACCGTCAATCTGCACGTCTTATCACATAGCTTGTTGAGCACGTTACCGCGGAGACGTAGCACGTGTGTAGGCCCACGCTATTCTCTGCAGCATCCACACACAACTCACCACATGCCTCATCAAGGGCGAGAATCACATATTATAGCAACCACAAGGAGGTAACCCAATGTGACTCTACCCTCCCTAGCAACTGGGCTCATTTGTTAGTTTAAGAGACCTGGCTGGAGTCACTCAGCACGCGCTGGATTCGAACTCGTGACTCCAGGGGTGGTAGTCAGCGTCAATACTCGTGGAGCTATCCAGAGTTGGGGAACGCACTTTCAAAAGTGTACTTACATTACTGATGCTCGATGAGAGTGGCAGAACACTGTGGTGATCTCTTTCGCTCACACACATACAGCACGCGTGGGTGAGAGAGAAAGTACTTTGAAAGAGTGCGCGCTGCCGCTCTCAGCCAGAATAATCACAGGTAAGGATATATACACTACCGTTCAAAAGTTTGGGGTCACTTACTCATTCTTTATTTATTTATTTATTTCACATTTTAGAATAATAGTAGTCAGCAAAACTATGGAATAATAGAAATGGAAATATGGGAATTATTTTGTGACCAAAAAATCCAAAATAAATCCAAAACTATGTAATATTTTAGCATCTTCAAAGTAGTCACCCTTTGCCTAGATTTTGCAGACATGTACTCGTGACATTTTCTCAACCAACTTCTTGAGGAATCACCCCGGGATGCTTTTTAAACAGTATTGAAGGAGTTCCCATCTATGTTGGGCACTTATTGGCTTCTTTTCTTCATATTTTGATCCAAGTCATCCATTTCAAAAACTTTTTTTTTTTTTAGGAAATTTTAGATTTGTAATTAAATAAATGTATATGTTTTGGCAGAATAATATTTTGTCTACAAAGTAAATTTCAAACTTTTAAGCATACACCTTCAGATCAAAAGATTTTTAAGATCATGAGAAACATTTCAGACAAGTGACCCCAAACTTTTGAACGGTAGTGTATGTGTGAAAACTGATGTGCAATATCAAATCCAAAGAATGTACTAGCTGCAGAGAGCACATCCATCATGAAGGCAAAGCCAAATCCCAAACATTTAGAGGTCATTTTAAAATCACGGCTGGACGCTGGACCCCATGTTATGTGTTTGTTTGTCAATGCATCACAAATGCCATAGACTCGGCTGGACTCGGCTGTAATCCCGAGTCCGAAAGGCTCGAGTCCAAGTCAAGTCCGAGTCCATTAACATTGGACTCATGACTTGAGTCCGAACTCGATTACCCCAACTCTAGTGGGTGGTTCCCAAGGCTTTGTTAGGCAGTTAATAGGATGTTCTTGTTGACTACTTACTGGCCAGGTCAAATTAGCCCACCCCCAAGTCTCCTTGATATTCTGATCCCTAAATATGGCTTGTGGGTTTGCAGTAAGGGGTTTAGCACTAAAGTATGAGCCTAGATATCACTTGTCATTGCATCCCATTGTTGTTTCACTGCTCAAAGGTTTGTTTTGCAATTCCCCTTAGTGGGTTGAGTTCAACTGGTTGATCCTACGACACCATGAAAGGAGCAGTACGAAACGCCAGGCTGAGTCCTGATTTGTATGGATTACCCACAATCTCTTTTTCTCGTGTGACCCGTGGGCTGCAACAGCTTTGCGGTCAAGAGGTTACAGGATATAGGATCTGTGTTGGGGAGGTTTTAATGCATGCCGAAATGAAAAAACGCCAATAAATTATGTGTAGAAACCTTGAGAGCAGTCAAGTAAATGGTTAAAGAAATATAATTCTTATAAGCTCTCTAACAAACAACTAAATAAATGCAATAAGTCCGCAAAAACTAAATAAAGCTGTATTTTTACGGCTCAGTAATTGACCCAATAACAATTAAATACAAATACCAAATTGCTAGCAACTACAAAAGACATTATACAAGAAAGTCAGCCTAATCTTGAGAAAATTATAAGATTGTGAAGACATTTTTGCTAAATTTTATAAAGTGGTTCCTTACGCAGCGGTTTCGAAGTAAAATGTCCACTTTTTGGAGCTAAAAGCGAGTTACATTTTCTTGAACAGGTGAGGATTCGAAGGTTAACGTTTTATCGAGTTTTAAATCAACATTCCTATCTCCCTACCCTAAACCTTAAACCCAACCCTAACCTGTCATAAAAGCACTTGTGACATGAAAAACAAAATTGCTGAAGCAACTATATAATTTTGTGGCGCTTCTATGACACTTGTCGTTATGTGTATGTCGACTCGCTCTCTTCCTTTTTTATTGTAAGTGCAACGCTCTATCAGTTGAGCAACCACTGTGTGTGTGTGTGTGTGTGTGTGTGTGTGTGTGTGTGTGTGTGTATATATATATATATATATATATATATATATATATATATATATATATATATATATATAATTTTTTAAAAATATTTAAAGTTAACCATGTATAATTATTTCATCATTATATTTTTAATTATTTTTATATGAGGGGCTTTCTCAGAAAATATTTGTATATGTGATTAAATGCGATTAATCACGATTAATTAATCGGGACACTGTGTAATTTATTCAATTAAACATTTTAATCGATTGACAGTACTAATAGTAACGTGATTCTGCGAGACCAGCTTGAAAAAAATATAAAGATGTAATTGTTAGCTCTCCTGTGAAATGCAAAGTTCCCTCTTATGCTGATCTTCAATACAAGAGTATTATTTAAGGTCTAATTGCACCTGCCTTCTTACACTTTAGCACATTAACCCACACAAATCTATTCTCAAGACTTTATATGACTCACTGTGTATGCGTCATTAACATTATTTTATATAGCAAGCAAAGATTGTTAATGAGCAACATAAGGAACTGAAATACATAGTAACAAACAGATACCTCATACTGTAAATATGCATTTGAAAAAGCAAAGATGGCTTTGTAATCAATGCACTATAATAGGTCATTATATACTTAATTTTTTGTACAAATATCAAACTACAATACTTGATTATGGTCAATTGCAACAAATATTTTTGTATAATGACCACTGAACTGTATTATTGACCGTTGTCCCAGGAAACCATTTTCCTACACACTGTTGCTGTGTCCCTCGACTCACTCTGTGGTCTCTTTCTTCCCACATAATAAAATAATTTCACGTCCAATCAATATTTCATGTACTAATGTACAGTTAATTTGCTATTGTACACAAAAAGTAATTGTGCCGTAACTTCCAGAAGAGAATGTGTCTACATCAACCTGCTCTGTCAGCATGGCCCATATGCAGTAATAAGCCTTAACTCTTGAAAATCTACAGAAGGGTGCGAGTAAATATAGATCAATATAATCCCACATGCAGGCCATTTTCCATCTGTGTCACATCTGGTGTGTGTGTGTGTTTTTTTCAGTTAGCTCAGATGAGCAGTGCACTCTGCCCTCCCACAGTGTCCCCACACTGACCCCTTACAACCAGACTCTGCGGTCAAACCATATCTATCCACTTTCAACAAGAAAACAGCCCTGGGCTCATCCCTGCACTGCAGCAACTAAGGGGTTAGTGTGGGTTAAATCAGGACTATGGCTGGCCTAGTTTTGAACATAATCAGACACCAAATAGCCATCAGTCAATGGGAAGATATTGTGCATCATGCATCATTTTATTCATTTTGATATATGCCATAATGGAATTATATAAAATCAGTATTAAAGCTAGATTTTTACATTTTCAGATGAAAATGTGAGTGGTGCTCACCCATGAAAAACTCAATTGCTATGTTTGTAAAGGTGTTCTGAGTGGGTTTTAATACATTTCAGGGTGGATGGCAACAAAACCTACCTAAACCTTAAACCTAAACCTATCAAATCTGAGATGAAAAACACAATTGCTGAATCATGTAATTTTGTGGTGCTTCCATGACACTATTGGCGATTTGTGTGGTCTTCAAGACTCGTACCCATTGAACTAGTTTTTAAAAGTAGTTATTTATGTAATGCAAACATTAAACTGCATCAACTTCCAAGTCATTCACCATTGTAAAATATTTTGATATCATAAAGTACATTAATTGATATAAGAATTAAAATGAGAAATACACATTTTAATGGCAGGAGGAACCAAAGCTTTTCTCTCTACTTCTATTTTAACAAACTAAAAACACAGTAGTTCACAGAATATTAATCAACTACAAACCACTTTGTTATGCTCGGAGGACGCTGGAAGTTACAAACCTCCAATGTGACTGTAATTTACCAAGTAATATTAGGCTCTAACAGACCAACAGTTCAAAACACACGGTAATGTGATAAAAAAAGAGAGAGATGTAATGAAAATAATGGAAGTATTGTTCTGAAACAAGAGAAAAGCTCTTTTGTTCCAGGAGCCTACAGTTGCAGAAATAGACTTGCGTTTGCAAACTGGGAGAAAAAGCAACCTGGCAAGATGGTATGCATTTGTTTTCTCAGTTGGAAGAGTGTTGAAAGTAAATTTGGGCTGTGATTGCACCTGAAGCAAGCACAGGTACATCAAAATGTTCTAATAATTTGTTTCTGGTGAACTGCACCAAAGGTACAGGTGTTGGATATGCTATAATAAGAAGCTAATCATTATACTGTACCTACAGGACCAGGAAATAAATAACAAATTCATATAACAACTGTGCAAATGACATGATACATATTCAAAAGAAAACTGTACAGGTTTCACAATATTAAATACAGTAATTAAATGATTAATTGAGTGAGTCAGAATAACAATCCTGGGTCAGCTGGAATGTGAAATACATTGAGTAGTTTTTATTGGAAACATTGTGTAATACTCAAAGGTCAGTCTGTGTGTTGTTTTGTGTATGTGTTTTTGAGACCTTCAAAGCTAGCAAGCAACGAACACTGAACTTACATTTGGTAAAATATTTACTAGCTTGTCCTCATCTCTCATTTGAAAACACTAAAACAATACTGAAGTTTTAAAAAGCGACTAAGGAAACAAATAAGACTATGCCCACACTAATCCGGACACGTTTTCATACGTTTTCGAAAAGTGGCTCGTGCATACTGAAAACAACGTCGCTACAACATGGGCCGCCATCTTGATTGTTTTGGGTTGACTAGATCACATGACTGCATCACATACGTCATGTCGTTTTCAGATATCTCCGTTTCCCTCACTACAACACAAAGTCTGAGTTTTCAAATGTATCCACTTGGGAGAGATCGCTAAATGATATTACGTGGTTCCTTACATGAACTGCGGCAGTTCTGAGGTGAAATATCCACTGTGTGGCGCTGAAAGTGAGAAATTTTCTCCCGAACTGATGATATTTTTGAGGTTAATGCTTAAATCAAGTTTTAAATCAACAAAACCGTCCTCCCTAAACCTTAAACCTAAATGCTAGTGTCATAAAAAGCAATTGTGAGATTAAAAATACATTTGCTGAAGCAACCATATCATTTTAAAGTGCTTCTATGACACTATGGATTTGCATGCTCTTCAGGACTCGTACCCTAGTCCGTTGCATTGCCAGTTCAAGTTGAGCTACCGTGCAATTTGATCGTGCTTGAACAAGCTTGTACATGAAAATGAATCACCATTCATGCACTATAGTAAAAGTGTACTAAGTTCATCAGAACAGGACAAAAAGTGTTGATGAACTGATAATCTGCCATTTTACTCGACTAAATGTCATTGTAGCAGCAGTAATGCTTATTTCACCGGAAAACTGGAGCGATTCGTACAAGTTACATAAAAGTCTTTTGCAAAACCATAGGTATAGTAATGTCATTCTATGAGACCAGGTTGGTTTTAGGCTATTCTCTTCATACAAACCAAATTAAAACAGTAAAAATCAAACACTGAGTGGATTATCACGTTTGACGGTAGGATTATCCCAAAGTTTTTGTTCTAATCTGTTGTCAAGTTTTATGTTCTTCTAGTGCAAGCTTCCTGCCTGTGTGCACATAATCACAGTTATCAAGATTTGAGTGTTGTTTACTCAAACTTCTCCTGTCCAAACAAGACCATCCATCTGTATTGTTAAAACTCAAAGAGAGAGGACATCAACCAATGCTCAACTCTGTGAGAATATGGAGTCATTACATATAAATAAACAAAAAGTGCATATTTATTATTGCAATCTGGTGTAGTTCTCAATTATATACTGGGTGCTGCCTCCTGGCCCAATTGTAAATCGATACAAGGGCAATAAATAAATAATGATAATAAAAACGGATATATTAAGAATGGAATTATCAATCATTTAGCAAAAAATGCTCAAAAAAAACATTTATTTGATTATTGTACTTATGTACTGTATTTATATACCAATTACTAAAATGAATATTGCATTTGTATTTGTTAATTGGTTATATTGTAATTATCTATTTAGATACATGACCATAGTTGATTTATAGATTTTATAGATTTCTCAATTGGTTTAGCAATTTCTTAAATGATTAATTATGAGCATAAATGGGCATAGAACTGTCTAATGTTGTGTAACCTGAGTACCTTCTTAGAAATTCAGGAAAACACATTCTAGGAAAAAGAGATCCTTCAAATTACAAGAAAAAAAATATTTGTAATGTCTGAATAAAAGAAAAAGAAAAAAAAAGGTAAGACAGGGTTTACATTGTACAAAGAGGTGTTGAGAAATACATTGCAGCCAACCAAGAATGTGTTGTGACATGAAATGTGAGGCCATTACAACATTCATTAAAGGCATTTGGGTTTGGCTTGTTACTGAAATGTTCTGGCAATACGGATCTTTGTTTCAAAAGCCCTAAAAAGAGAGACTAATTGCTACGCACTGTATTACCAAACCAGACCAGTGAAAAAGAGGAAATCCGCTTTCATTTATAAACTGCCAGTTTCTCGAGTGTTAGTGAAAATCCATTTGGATGGAATGTTCAACATTTTCCCCTCCAGGCCTAAAATTCCCAGTTTACTGAGTTTTGTAGGAAGTCACAATAAGCTAATCTGCCCAGAAATACCAGTGGGAAAAGTAAAGTCAACTGTTGTTTCCTGAAATACAGTTTTATCAGCATCACTTATCTAACACAAAACTTCCATTTCGTAACTTTATTTCTGTTTTATTGGGGGTCGTATTTTAATAAAGATACAGTAACTGTGTTTGTATCATTACATTTTCCACATCCCTGGAAAAAAAAGTCATACCCAAAAGTATCATAAAATAGTCAATGCGATTTATGTGTCATATTGCAATTCTTCTGAAGGCATACAATAGTTTTACGTGCTTAACAACATGAGTTCTAGCATGAACATGCAAAACACTGTAAATGAGCTTCTCTCATGCGCTCACAAAAGTGCAACAGATGTCAAGATTTCCACAGAAAAATGATTGGTAGTTTCTCACAAACACCATATGGCTTCAGAAGACTTAGAATATGATGCACGAGTGTTTGGGTCCTTTTAAACCTTAAAGTGAGGCACTATTCACTGCTATTGAAAGATGGATCGCATCTGCAATATTCATCAAAACATCTTTTGTGTTCCGCATAAGAGAAATCCATACGGGTTCGTAACAACATGATGGCGAATAAAGTATTATGGCTGGGTATTGATACAGATTTCCCAATTCAATTCGATTCCGATTCACAAGCTCTCGATTTGAGTCAATATCAATTCAATTCATGTAAATTTGCGCATGTTACCGGGAGAGACTCTAACGACTTTATCTCGCCTGTACTATGCCTGATTAGAAATACATTTTTATTTTTTTGTTATTTCTGTAAAGAACAGAAAATGTATTAAAAGAGACATTATTCATTGACAAATCGGTTGCGTGGATCTTGTCTTTGGACACACATACACAGAACAACTTTTAATCTCAACACGCAGTTAAAGGATCTTGCTGAATACTCCACCACAATTCTACACAATTCACTCACTGGTGAGTGAAATCGAAACATTTACCAGACAGTTGACAACTATACACATTTCAGTTGCATTCAGCGAAATTCGGTTAAAAATGCGAATTATTTCCTCTCATTGTACTGGACTGTTGCGCACAGAGTAAAAGATTGATCTTGGGATTTAAGAATTGATATTGAGATCGTTCAAATGAAAATCGCGATGCATCGGAAAATCCATATTTTTACACACCCCTATAAAGTATGACAAAAATGTCATTTTTGGGTGAATTATTGCTTTATGACTTAATGGTTAACTAATGGTACAGCCAAACCACAGACTATTAGATTTTTAAATTATGTAGTTTTGAATGAAATGCTTCTATATACACTGATCAGCTACAACATGGCATTGTTGTGCGTTCTGATATGCTATTCTTCTCACCACAATTGTACAGAGTGGTTATCTGAGTTACCATAGACTGTCAGTTCGAACCAGTCTGGCCATTCTCCGTTGACCTCTCTCATCAACAAAGCGTTTCCATCCGCAGAACTGTTGCTCAGTGGATGCTTTTTTTTGTTTTTGGCACCATTCCGAGTAAATTCTAGAGACTTTTGTGCATGAAAATCCCAGAGATCAGCAGTCACAGAAATATTCAAACCAGCCCGACTGACACCTCTGAATGCTATTCTGAGATGCTATTCTGAGATGCGGGTTCGTGCTGTCTTGGTGGCACGAGGGGGACATGCACAATATTAGCCAGGTGGTTTATGTTGTTGTTGATCGGTGTAACTCTCAAAGCTAATTTCTAGAGTTATAATTATGTTGTGTGTTTCGGCAGATTTAAGTATGAATAGCTCTGTGTAATTGACCGAGAATGCTGATGAGACGCATTTAAATCACTGTCTTCAATACCATTAGTGGGAAATGGAAATAGTGGACTGTAACTTTAATTAACACAAACCCAAGGAGGTTGCTTGTTCAGCTGATAGCTCCAGAGGGATCTGAGCTCATAGTCTTGGTGACAGTATCTTGTGCACCTGTCACAGACTTATCCTGACCCCACAACATTCATGTCCAAATCCACTCTCATTTATAGGCAAGAGTGTGAAACATAGGCTTTCACTAGGAATTAAACATTGCTCCCAAAAACAAACAACATGGTCTATAACTACTAATATACCTTTTAATAACATGCAGGCTTCAGAAAAAGAAAAATGTCAATTTAAAAGGTAAAAAGGTCTAAAGTTTACCATATGTACTGTAAATATAATTAAATATGAATAAAAATAATAATAAGGTATAATAGTATTAAAAGACCTATCAAACATATTGACTTTTACCTTATCTGTGTGCTAGAGTTGAATATATATATATAAATATTTTGCTAATTTAAGCAGCATTCTGTTTTGCAATATGGAAATGCACGAGTTATTCTTCAAACTTTGCCTAAACATTCGTTTTCCATTTCTTTCTTTTTCCCAAATGAGTTAAAAAGTTCTACAGTATATTTGTTTATTCAACTCTTTGTACAGTAATTCTTCTGAAGCTCTATCATACATGTTGCATCTTTAATGCCATAAAAGAACAATCAATACTAACATAGTCAGATATCATCATGCTAAGTATACAGCCTTGACTGAGATTACTGTTCCAAGTGACCTAATGGGAATGCATCACTCAAGCAGACAGGGATACTGTGCTATCATAACATCTAAGTGCTACGCTCTTCTTGCATCAAACCAGTAGAACTTGGTGCAAACTGTCTATGGTGTAATTGTGCAGGAATTTGATCCTCTAATAATTGTGGATGTCAACCAAACACTATTTAGATAACTGACCTAAATGCTGAAAAGCAGCTTCACGAAGTCTGACACAGTGGCTAAGGTGTCTGTGGGTGCTCGAGTAGGGTTATAGAAGGGTAGATTAGGGTAGAGTAGGGTAAAGTAAGGTCATTCAGCATGTTGTAAGGAACTGTAAGTGTAATTGCAATAATAACTTAAATATTCATGGTTGGTTAATCAATCAAGTTGCATGTCATGCCTTGGTTTCTCTTGTCGCTACAAAACAAAACTCAAAACAGAAAAAATATATATAATAATCTAAAGAATGCAGAACTCTTTCCAAGAGAGCCCACAGGCTTTTCCCTGTGTTTTAGAAAAAGGAAATTGTTTTCCTACTTTATTCATGATATCTTTACCCACATCTGTGATTCAGAGTCAAAGAAAAATAAACAGGCTTTACAATAAGTACAAAGTAATTACTAAAATAAAAAATAATGAATCTATAAGCCTAATGTCAGGAGAAACCCAGAAAAGTATTTCCACCAAGGTAAAGATATACGAGTAGCATTAATCATACTTTTTGAGAAAACAGTAACACAATACTATGCTAAAGAGAAGTTGGCTGTTCATAGTCATACTTTACCCAGCCATTCGACAGCAAATGGAAAAATACCATTAGGGGAGGGTCTGACTAATGCACTAGTCAATATAAATGATAAGGAAGTGTGAGATTGTGATACCATTCACTAAGTTCTTATCTTGTTATGTCCACTCAACTTTAACTTTAATGTCTAAAGAGCACGAAAAAAAATTGTTTTTACATTGGCTTCTTATTCTGCGACAATAATGCTCAAATTGAAGCATGCCCAATAGACAGCATTTTTGGCCATCATAGCAAGCTGCATACATAGTGTGGAGTCTAATGTACCTCAAAAGCGTTTTTTACGTTATATATACAGTGAGCTGCCATCAAAGTAAACTGCCTACCTAGAAAGCATTTTTGGACATGAAAGTGAGCTACCTACTAGGTATCATAGCAAGCAGCATACCAAGACACTTCACAGTAATTCCTAGTAAGTTGTCTAATATACAGCATTTTTGGCCTACATAGTAAGTTGTCTACAAAGTGAGTTACTGTAAATCCCAACTCATCCATGACACAAACTTTTAGTGTAGAGTCTACACAAATGGTCAGATATGTCAAAACAACATAAAAATGTTATGTTCGCTTGATACAAAAACACATATCAAGTTAGTTTGACTGCTAATTGCATGGTTGGTGTATCGATTCCCGGCCCACATGACTCCACATGCCGAAGTGTCCTTGTGCAAGACACTGAACTCCAAGTGGCAGGCTAGCGCCTTGCATGGCAACTCTGCTGTCATTGGTTTGTAAATGGGCAAATGAGATGCAGTGTAAAGCGCTTTGAATACCGCTAAGGTTAAAAAGGCCCTATATTAGTGCAGACCATTTACCATTTAAAATCTTTGAGTAGAAACAACAACTAAATTTGTGTCAAGTGTACTCAAAACGTTCATGTTACTGTGCTGGACTAAACTAAAAAAAAATTGTGCAAGCCGTTTCCACTAAAAATTTAAGTAGAGTGAGCGAGTTGGGATTTACAGTGTAATAGACAGCATTTTTGGGCATGATAGCAAGCTTTCTACATAGTGAGCTGTCTACAGTACAAATGTTTTGAGTATCATAGCAAGCTGTCCACATAGGGATCAATCTAACAGCATTTTTGGGCATCATAGCAAGCTGTCTACATAGTGAGCAATCTAACAGCATTTTTGGGCATCATAGCAAGCTGTCTACATAGTGAGCTGCCTACAGTACAACATTTTTGAGCATCATAGCAAGCTGTCTACATAATGAGCAATCTAATAGACAGCATTTTCGGACATCATTGCAAGCTATATACATAGTGAGCTGTCTACTGTATAGTATGTTTTATGTACTGTATATAATGTGTTATTTATATTTTAGTGTGTCATATAATGACAAAATAATGCTGCCTACCTAGACAGCATTTTTGGACATTAAAGTGAGTTACTAAGTATTAAATTAAGCAGCATACAAAACAGAATTTCATCATAGTGAAATCAGTAAGCTGCCAACACATTGAGCTGCATACATGAGCGTAAACAGTGAGCTTCCTACCTAGACAGCATTTTTTTAAATTCAAGTGTGCTATCTACTTAGGTATCATATGAAGCGGCATACAAAAACAGAATTTCATCAAAGTGAAATCATAGTTAGCTGCCCACACAGTTAGCTGCCTACATAGTGAGCTGCCTACATCATAAGTTGCCTACCTAGACATTTTTGGACACTATAAAGGGGTAGCTACATAGACAGCAATTCCGGACATCATAGTGAGCATTTTTAGACAGCATGGTGAACTGAAAACATAATCGGGCATTACAGTGAACTGCCTACAAAGACTAAATTTGTGGGCAGCAGTGTAGCTGCCCACACAATGAGCTGCCTACCTGAGAATCACAGTGAGCCACCAACCTAGACAACATTTTATTTCCATCAAAGTGTGCTACCTACTTAAGTATAATAATAAGCAGCATACCAAGACAGAATTTCATCATAGTGAAACCAGTAAGCTGCCTGCACAGTAATCTACCTACAGAGTGTGCTCCCTACCAAGACAGTTTTTTTTTAAGCTGCCTAACATAACCTTTTGGGTACTTATAGTGCACAGGCTACATAGACATCGATTCTGGACATCATAGGGAGCATGTATGAACAGCATATGCTCAACTGCCTACATAATGAGCAGCTGCCTACTCGGGCATTACAGTGAGGCAGCATAGTAAGCTGCCTACACAATGAGCTGCCTACCTAGACAGCAATTATTTTATTTTATTTAAATCAAAGTGCGCTACCTACTTAGGTATCATAGTAAGCAGCATACCAAGATAGAATTTCATCATAAGGAAAATCAGTAAGCTGCCTACACAGTAATCAACCTACACAATGCACACCCTACTAAGACAGATTTTGAGCTGCCTATCTACTGTAGAAATAGCATTTTGGGCACTAAGTGCGCTGGCTACCTAGATAGCGATTCTGGACATCATAGGGTGCATGTCTGGACATCATATGGTGAACTGCCAACATAATGAGCTGCCTACTCGGACATTACAGTGAACAGTCTACAAAGACTATAAAATTGGACAATATAGTGTCAGTGAGCTCTCTATAATGAGCAGTCTAGACAGCATTTTTGGGGCATCATAGGCGCGTGCCATAAATGCTGTCTGATTCTGAGCTGCCTAGGTAGGCAATTCACTAGCAAGTAATGATGAACGCATCCTCGCGCACTGTCATGTGTTTCATGTACCTGTTCCTTTCTTTTCTGCCATCGACCGCATGGACTCTCCTCCACAATCTCACTCTCATCCTCGCTCTCCTCCTCCTTCTCCTCCGAGCCAGAGTTCCTCTCCGGGACTGACATAGTCATTATATTTCACAAAAACGACAATTCACCCCGGTCACATAAACACTGCGCAGCCGTTGTGAAGAAAGCACGTCAAAACATTGTCGAAATGACGCGCTGCTCAGTGGATGTCCACACAGAATGACTCAATGTTCAACACGCCGCTGTTCACGGACATATTATCTTCTGCATTGTAACTTTTTGTCTCAAAACAAAATCACACTGTCATGAAAAAGTTAGATTGCATGCAGATAAATAGTAGTAGTAGTAGTAGTAATATCTGTCCTCGTCTGTTTCTTGGGTGGCTGCTTGATATTAAAGTTCAATTGAATCCATTACAAGACATTCTCCATATTAGAAAGGATGTTTGGTCATTTGCAGACACACGTGAAGCGTAAAAGTGTTGTTAAAAATTGAACGCCCCCTCCTTCAGTAGTTTGCTGTTTTAAAGGGCCACACACACACAGTGGGCGCAACCGTTGGCTTTGATGACCGTAATGACTGTAGAGTGAGAACATCCACTATTACATTATGTTGGCTTTTACACTGTTCAACACTGTGGTAGGCTCATCCGATTTTTTCCAAAATCAATTGTATAAACAAAGACTAAAATTGACTCATTCCTATGCCATCCCAGTTGTGTACGACTTTCTCCTGCCGAACACAAACGAAGATTTCTAAAAGAATATCTCAGCTCTGTGGGTCCATATAATGCAAGCAAATGGTGACCAGAAATGTGAAGGTCTAAAAAGCATATGAAGGCAGCATAAAAGTAATCAAAACGACTCCAGTGGTTAAATCCAAATCTTCAGAAGTGATATCATATGTGTGGGTGAGAAACAGATCACAAATCTCCATTTTCACTTTCACATTTCACTTTGTGCATATCCCCACCTATTGGGCAAGGAGGAGAATTTATAGTAAAAAATTGACTTAAATAATACATAAGGGTCCTAATCTTATGTTTGTACACACTGTAGAGAGTATTAGCAGACAGCACTTTTATAAAAATGTCCTATCCAAAATGTACAAATTTTACTTTATTAAAGAGCTGTGGGGGCATGTGCTAAATAATACGATTTAATTTCATCCCCTGTAATCACTATTTTAAATCTAGGGAAAGATGTTTAGATGCTTACCTCAGTTTGCAATGCTAATCATTCATATTGTGTGTGAACGTTCTACCAAGCACTTGATGGGACACTTCAAACCTTATTTATGACATTTATACAAACATTTGGGCCTCTAGCTATGGAAACATTGCATTCATGACTCTATTTTTAATTTAAGCACCAAAGTACCATTTTCTTAATTTATATTTTCAAACAAATGTCACTTTGTGGGCTTTTTATAATACTTACACATGATATAACAGTTTAAGTATAACACAGTATAAAAAGCATGAGGTGGAGTAACGGCTGGATGATGTTATTTCAAGAAATCCAAAATGAAAACACTCAAAGTGCATTTTTAATATTTGATAAACTCTTTGTTTGAAGTCCAATCCAAAAACATATTTTAATACATATAAAGTGTCACAATCTATTAAAAGTGCAAACACAAAATATGGATCTATATTAGTACAGTCGAAGAGTTCACAGATTTTTGCACTATTGTAACTTTTTAAGAGTTCACAATCTCTATTCCAGAGTTTTATAGAATGACAAATTGAAGCTAGATGATTCTCAACTTGTGCACAATATCCACTAAAAGTCATTTTAAATGTACAGAAGTGAAGAATATTTTCTATCTATCAATCGTTTACTTATGAGAGCATAATGGACAGTGCCAAGTTACCTCTGTAGTCTGACAGAATCAATAAAATATTAGCAAAAAGTACAATAACACATGGAGATAATTTTCCTCTTTTACTGTGTTCTAACTGTCAGGAGGGAGGGCGAACCGTTCGCATAACTCATATTGCTGCAGTGTTCATTTCTCTTGGCCATTAATTCCTGAAACGAAGAAAAGCACATCATTAGTAACACACAGTCAATGACTTCCATGTCAGTGGTTAAGAACATCCCAGCAAACACAGAACGTTCCCAGAACGTTCCCGTATGCTTCCCATTTGGTTATTTTTTTTGGGAACCAAACAGGAACGTTCTGGGAATGTTCCCTGTAGGTTATTTTAGGTTCTATTTTTCTTAAACAAATTAAAAGGTTGCAAATGTTTGCTTTAACAGCAGTGATCAAATGCTTAATTACATGACCATTATCAGGCAGTAGAGAGCACTCATTGATTGGCAAAGTCTTTTTTTACATTCCCATAAAGTTTCCAGAACGTTCCCCTAAGGGAACGTTCTATTTACGTTAAGAAAACTTTCCTGGATCACCAATAGGGAACTTTCTGGGAACGTTCTGGGAACCAAAAACTAACGTTCCCAGAACGTTCCCAGAACCTAAAATTGTTTGCTGGGATACATTAAATATGTTCCAGCAACCAGCAGTGATGCATTAACTCCAACAAACAAAGCTTGAGTGTCTTGGCAATGGAAAAAAGTCGGAACTCCCAGGAACTTTTCTTATTTGTCTTTTTCTTACTGTAACCTCAATTTTTGCTTTTTTTTTTTTTTTAATAAAAAGGAGCGACAAGTCAAAAACAGATGTTTTGTGGTAATCAATATTGTCACATTTGATGTAGATTGAGCCTAAAATATTCCTTTAAATGACAATATTGTGTCTGTTTTCTTTTTGTCAACAATTTACCAGAAATGACATTCCAGTGTTGCATAATGCACCAGAGCGCATGTTTTATGAAAAATGGAAACTTTTCCCATTTCATCCAAATGTGCCCGATTTCAGTTTTTCTTTCTTTGCTTTCTTTTTTTGCATTTCACACAAGCTTTCGGAATTCTAACAGAAGAAACCAAAAACCAAAATAAATAAGATAAAAGCTAAAGATATAAAATGCTAAATAAACAGCAACTGACCTTTGTCAATTTTGTTCTGAATACACAGTTTATATATGGCTTTGGTTCGTTCTGGATCACTCCAACGTGTATCTTATAGCAGATTCCACAGTCTATCAGAGGCTGCAAATAGATACAGACAGAATAATTATCATATTACATATGGAAATTATTAAACACGCATGAAGCCCAATGATTAAGATGTTTCAAAAGCAGAAAAAAAACCATAATAAAACCAGTGACTACAATTAATGTAAATAACAGGGCTGTCAATGTACATTTGAGCTTGGCATCATGTATTTGAAAAAGCAGCCATCTCAAGCAATAATCATATTTTTGAAATTAAGATGTGTAGCTGTGAAATACATTATTAGGTTCTGTAGCAACTTACTATATCATTTCTGAAAGCACATTTAGTTGGATTGGCATCTGTTGTCCCTTTAGGGCATATAGTGGGTTTTAGGTTGAAGTGATGGTAGATATAACTTACACCAAACCCACCCTAGAGTGAACAGTACAGAATGATCATGTATGAAATATTCATATGGTCCATCCATAGTATATTAAAGTACAAAATCATTTGATTTGACAAGTAAAATGGATAATCACACCCCTGCCCATCCCTCTAGACTATGGAAACTGTGAACTATCATTGACCACCATATTTTATGTTGTTTAAATTTTTCTGATTTTAGCATTCCCAAAGTTAATTCAGAAAACTTACATCAAGTTCAGATTTGTCCAGACTTCTGAAGAAGAGAAAATGGTTCTTGATTCCTGTGTGGGAGTTCACTTGTTGGAGAGCCAGTTCCACACCTTTCTTGAGGTTTACTGGAAGTTCACTGAAGTCATTCTGCACCTCAGAGGTGCCCAGAAAGAATCCGGCACTGCCCAGCATGATGAGCAGAATAACAGCCATCTTTCCACAATCTTCAACAGAAATGTCTCAGACTGGCTTATCTTTAAATCAAACACAAAGCTACAGTGTCTATTAAAGTCACCAACTGCAAAATGCCACAAAAAAGAATGCAAAAACCGAGGGTGACGTTTAAAAGATGTCTGTATATCAGAGGAGCAACATGGGTGTGTGGGAGGACGGATAGATTGTGCAATATTTGGGGGAGTTGTTGTTGCCGGAGTCCTCTTTTGTCTGTTTTGGCTTTCACAATTCTATACAGAGGTTACCTAAATAACCCTAACTGATGGAGTTTGAGTGAATGGACTGCCATCTAGTGGAGGATAGTAAGATTTAGGGATGCCCCAATACCACTTTTTCTCTTCCGATCCGATTCCGATATCTCCGTATCAGCCGATGCCGATCCGATACCAATGTTGTTTTTTAGCTTAATCAGTTTAGAATATCTTTACATTATTGTGTTGGGATTACATATTACTTTAATATGTAAAGAAACACAAACCTCTAACTACACATTATTTCAATATAAATTATAGCTTATTAAGAAACACTTTATTATTGACTATACTGGATAATGTAGCAGCAAAATTTACAGTAATTCCAGACTTCAAGTCTTGAGTAGAAAATAAACTTTTTTTCTTTTCATTTTATTTGTTTCAGCTTGTATCTGGACTTTAAAGGATTGAGATTTATTTTTTGTTCAATTTAGTTGTAAGACATCAGCTCACATTTCATTCATACAGTTATTTTTTATTCTTAAACATTTTTTGGAACCCATTAAACTTGAATATTATTTAAATGGTAAAAAAAATAATTATGGTGACAGTAATAATATTAATATTATAATAATTATTAATGACTTTTAATTTGAAATAATATATTTAGTCATATAAACCAGTGGTTTTCAAAGTGGGGGCCGCCAGGGGGCGCCAGGGGGGCCGCAGCAAGTTGGAAGAAGAAAAAAAAAAAGCAAAAAAAATAAATTATAAATTTTATAAATATTTTAAAAATATTAAAAAATATATAAAAATATTTATATTATTATGAGTATTGTTATGAAATAGCATTATAATAATTTGTCGCATATCTGAACATTAAACTTTTAATTCTAATCTTTCTGATTGGCTGGTACACGTAATCTGTCAGTTTAGCCTTGGTAACAACCGCCAGTGTTCAGCTATTCAGCTATTTATTTAGTTAGCTGGCTAGCCCTATCAAAATGGATAGATTTTTAAAAAGGAAAAAACCTGACGAGCCAGCTATCGAAACCTCAGATAAAAAAAAAAATACGAAAACGAACTCCTGGCCGAGTAAGACTCGTAGGTATGAGGCAGCATACATAAAGTATGGATTTACATGCGTCACGCAGAAGAATGGACATGAGTGCCTCAAATGCGTTCTCTGCATCGAGATCCTCTCCAACGAATGCTTAAAACCATCGAAACTTAAACGTCACCTGAACCAGAAGCATCCAGCAGAGGCCGAAAAACCAATCGACTTTTTTAAAAGAAAGGAAGAACATTTGACCAGTCAGCAACATTCGCTACTGTCCCTGAGAGAGCATTGAAGGCATAGTTTTTGGGTTCCTTGCACATTGCGCGAGCTAAAAAGTCGCACACAATTGGGGAGGATTTGATACTACCTGCTACAAAGACATTGTAAAAGAGCTACTGGATGAGGATGCTGCCAAGAAAATTGACGCTGTACCACTCTCTGATAACACTGTGAGCAGACGTATTGGAGACAATACTCACACTCACTCACAAACACACACACTCACTCACTCACTCACTCACACACTCACACTCACTCACTCACTCACACAAACACACACACTCACTCACTCACACTCACACACTCACACACACACACACACACTCACTCACTCACACTCACTCACTCACACACACACACAAACACACACTCACACACACACACTCACTCACTCACTCACTCACTCACTCACTCACTCACACTCACTCACTCACACAAACACACACACTCACTCACTCACACTCACACACAAACACACACTCACTCACACACACACACTCACTCACTCACTCACTCACACAAACACACACACTCACTCACTCACACTCACACACACTCACTCACTCACACACACACACTCACTCACTCACACACACACACTCACTCACACAAACACACTCACTCACTCACACTCACTCACTCACACAAACACACACTCACTCACACACTCACTCACTCACTCACTCACTCACTCACACAAACACACACTCACTCACACACACACTCACTCACACACACACTCACTCTCTCACACACACACACTCACTCACACAAACACACTCACACACACTCACTCACTCACACACACTCACTCACACACACACACACACACTCACTCACAAACACACACACTCACACACACACACACTCACTCACACACACACTCACTCACACAAACACACTCACTCACACAAACACACTCACACACACTCACTCACACACGCTCACTCACTCACACACGCTCACTCACAAACACACACACTCACTCACTCACACACAAACACACACACTCACACACTCACTCACACACACACACACACACACACACACACACACGTTAAGATCTCTCTCTTTTTCCATTCACTGACACACAGATACAATGTTGAATGTTGAAATTACCATATATGAAGATCTGTCATACAAATGTTATTATTACAACACAAATAAAGGTTAATGGATGTTCACCTAGATGTTTTATTTATTTCTACATTTGCTGTAGTATTGTCGATGGGTTTGATAACACATCATGGAAAAGGGGGGCCTTGGCCAGAACCTAGTGGTATTTGGGGGGCCTTGTCATGGAAAAGTTTGGGAACCCCTGATATAAACAGTAATATATTTAATCGTGCAATTTTTAAACCCTCTGGCTTTTATTTTGACATTCTAAACTCTCCAGGAAGTCATGCATGTGTCCGTTTGTAGTCAAGTTCACAGTCTAAACGACTGTAAAAATTCGCTTCTTATTCAAATTCTTGTCAAATGCACCTCCGGTGACGTTCTAAATGCATATTATAAGTGAACTGAACTATTGAGCATCTAGGCCTACATCTGAGATCTTGTTCGTGAGTAGCGCACAAAAAATAGCCGCGAGTCACTCTGATTCACTAACGCGCTGGCACTGCGCATCCTATATGTTTACTTATTAAACACAGCCTTTTGTGATTCACAGAGCTATCACACGTCTTCAAGTGGCTTTGAATAAAATGCACGAGTCATATGAACTATTTTATCACACTAAAATCATGTTAGCACATACAATGATTAGGTTTTGAGGCCACACTTCTGAAACGGTGAGTATTTTAATTCTAATTGCCTGGCCCCATTCACTACCATTGTAAGTACTCCACGGTAATCGCAAAAGTAGCTTATTGATTTTAAATAAACCAAATCATTTTTTGTGATGCATGTATGGTAATCAACATTATGCCCCATTTAAAGTGATATTTATGGGTCAGCTCATGTAAAAAAACTTGTACAAATGTACATTTTCTCATTTTACAATGCATATTTAAACCACACTCAAAGTGTAATGTGTTAAATGTTATCCCCAACCTAAAACCCGGTCAGTGACATGAAAAATTTCTAAAAGAAGTCTGTTCATAATGATTTTTTTGTTTACAGTAAATAACCATTTACAGTATATACATATATATTTACAGTGTGTGTGTATACACACACACACACACACCGTATAGTCAGTACATCTAATATTGTGAAAAATTACTATTACAATAAAAAAAAATACTTCTAAAATTACTTAAACTACTTCAAAAAGTTCTAATAATAAAAATCCTCCACATGCAGCAATGACAGCTTTGCAGATCCTTGTTATTCTAGCGGTCAGTTTGTCCAGATACTCAGGTGACCTTTCACCCCACACTTCCTGTAGCACTTGCCATAGATGTGTCTGTCTTGTCGGGCAATTCTCTCACACCTTACAGTCTAACTGATCCCACAAAAGCTCAATGGGGTTAAGATCCATAACACTCTTTTCCAATTATCTGTTGTCTAATGTCTGTTTCTTTGCCCACTCTAAACATTTGTTTTTGTTTTTCTGTTTCAAAAGTGTCTTTTTCTTTGCAATTCTTCCCATAAGTCCTGCACCCCTGAGTCTTCTCTTCACTGTTGTACATGAAACTGGTGTTGAGCGGGTAGAATTCAATGAAGCTGTCAGCGGAGGACATGTGAGGTGTCTATTTCTCAAACTAGAGACTCTGATGTACTTATCCTCTTGTTTAGTTGTACATCTGGTCTTCCACGTCTCTTTCTGTCCTTGTTAGAGACAGTTGTCCTTTGTCTTTGAAGACTGTAGTGCACACCTTTGTATTAAATCTTCAGTTTTTTGGCAATTTCAAGCATTGTATAGCCTTCATTCCTCAAAACAATGATTGACTGACAAGTTTCTAGAGAAAGCGGTTTATTTTTTGCCATTTCTTTTACCAAATATTGACCTTAAGACATACCAGTCTATTGCACACTGTGGCAACTCAATTCCAAACACAAAGACGATGTTAAGCTTCATTTAATGAACCAAATAGCTTTCAGCTGTGTTTTATATAATGGCAAGTGATTTTCTAGAACCAAATGAGCATTTTAGTATGATTATTCAAGGATAAGGTGTTGGAGTGATGGCTGATGGAAATGGGCCTTTCTAGATTTCTAGACAAAAATAACTTTTTTTAAATAGTGATGGTGCTGTTTTTTACATCAGTAATGTCCTGACTATACTTTGTGAACAGTTGAATGCAACTATGGTGAATCTGTACATTATTCCAAACTGTTGGCCACCAGTATGTGTGTGTGTGTGTGTGTGTGTGTGTGTGTGTGTGTGTGTGTGTATATATATATATATATATATTAGAGATGTCCCGATTCGGGTCCGATACCATGCTCATGTACTTGTACTTATGCTCGTAATAATGCTGCGATACCAAAAACCGATACCATCTGACATTCTAATGTCATTACACAAATATTCAACACGCTATTATTTAACTGCAAAAGTTGTGATTTAATGAGATAAATATATAGTTTGCATTGTTGTGTGGTGCCGGTGTTGTGCAGACATAAAGACACAAGAGTTCTCATACCTTTTAGAGCTCCTCGACTCATACACTGAAAACATCATCATGAGCATTGCACGCTCTGTTTGTAGCAAATGACAGCAAGCAAAGTGCTAATTCACTTTGTAGTGTGAGGCACATCCAGACTACATATTTATTTAATTACATAGCAGCCATTTCACTTTATAAAGGTCATGTAGCAGTAACAGTCACATAGTGACCGGCTTTTCCAGACTGAGAAGCTGTAATAGCAACATAGAAACATTTAAAAATAAAAGCTCAATTTAAATAGAAAAAAATTACGAAAGAAATAGATCACTATTGTATAGTTATATAATATTCACTGTAATACTACTACTACTAATACTAATAATAAATTAATAATAAATAAATATATAATTATATAATATTTATATATAAAATTATATATAATAATAGTAATTGTATTATATTAAAGCAATGTCTCACATCTGTGATGCAGCACTTGGACTAAAATGAACTCAAATGTTGTATTTTGTGTTGTGCTGTGTTTCTGTATAAAAAACTTATTTTAATATAAAATACAATAATATGTGGAAAACTATTTTCTTTTGATGAAAGGTTAATGAATTAACTTATTTAAACATAATTTTGATGATAAAATTGAAAAACTGTTGATATGGAATTTCACAAAAAAACAAAAAAAGGAATCTGACTTTGTATCGGCGAGTACCAAAAAAAGGTCAAATCGGTACTTTGAACTTGTTCTCCAAAAAGTTGTATCCAAAGGTCAGAAACTTTTCTTTATTGGGAAAGATTTTTTAAAAAAAAACATCAAATAATATTTGCTTATGTTAGCACGAGACACTAATAAACTGCAATTAACAATGAACATGTTAAATCATCATTTATTATCTTTTTTTTCAGCATATTGTTTGAATATTCATAGTAAAATGTTAGTATTTTTTGCAAAGTTTAACAACCACAATGAAATACACTGACACACCAAGAATGACAAGGGGTTAGCGGGTCACAGCGATGTCTGCATATTATGACCACAATGGTGAAATGTTCGCTTTAATAATGTGACCATTTAGCATCAGATATGTTTGAAGCAAGAGTTGATTTGGCACAGAAAGGTTACGTGTAAATGACATTTAAGGTTACTGAGTGGCACTCTGCCACTTGAATCCAGAACTTTGAATGGCAACAGCAGGTATTGTCTCCAAATGTTATTCTTCAGATTTGGTTGCCAACAGAGTGGGAGATCCACTGCCGTAACCCATTTTGTTACAGTGGTCCATTCTCGTTGTCTTCATGTCCTTGGGTTCAAAGAATTACATAGTGTCAGCTTGTATTGACAGATCTTGAATAGCAGCAAAGAGCAATAGTTTTGCTAATAGTGTGCAGTTTTGACCACAATAATGTATATAATGCATTTAAGAGTAGCTCAAGGTTTGCTGCATTACATATGTATATTATATGTCATATTACATGCATTACACAGAGGGTATACCTCAGTGAGAGTTGGTTTATGAACACAGTTCACGTAGGGTTTGGGTTCTGCCTCAATCTCTCCAGCATAGGTCTTGTAGCAGATGGCACAGTCAAAAAGAGGCTGTAAAGTAAATAAACACGAGATATTTAACTTTGAGCCATGAGGTTACAGTACACTTTTAATAAGGTACAATACCTCAAGGCATACCTCAAGGCATTTACCTCCATATTCCATATTTGCTTTTTACTTGCAGTACAAAAAAAAAAACACTTACACGGTCATTCTTGAATGCACATTTGGTTGTGTCAGTGTTCTCGGTTCCTTTTTTGCACTTGGTGGCTTTGAGATAAAAATTATGGTAGATGTATGTAACACCAAACCCTGCCTATAGAGAGATATATAGAGAGATATAAATGCAAAAAACTGAATAAATAAATACATGAATAATTGTGAAGCCAAATGTAGGAACACTTTTAGAACGTTTATATTTAATATATAATATATTCAAAATAAATGATGATTTAACAATGCTGTTTATTGTTAAAAGGGCAGAAATTAATGGGGCTCGGGTCAAGAATGCCACTAAAAATGACCCTGAAATTCAAATTCCAACATTTGTTTTATTTGTTGATGTTTCATCTGAATATTATAGTATTGATTATACATATGTCAAAATATGGTTTGATGTTGATTTAATTCTGAGAGTAAAAGGGAAAAGAAATCTCAGTCTTTTATTTATTTTTTTATCAAAGAATGGATTGAGAAAGTTTGTTTTAAATGGTTAGAATGAAAATATGCCCTCATAAAAGGAGAAAACAAAAAGCCTCTTAAAATCGAAACCAGGTGGCAAATATTACCCCCTAATGCACATATACACACACACACACACACACTATATATATATATATATATATATATATATATATATATATATATATACACACACACACACACACTGGTGGCCAAAAGTTAGGAATAATGTACAGATTTGGCTGTTTTTGAAGGAAATTGGTACTTTAATTCACAAAAGTGGCATTCAACTGATCACAAAGTATAGTTAGGACATTACTGATGTAAAAAAACAGCACCATCACTATTTGAAAAAGTTATTTTTGATAAAATCTAGACAGGCCATATATACATCAGTCTCTAGTTTGACAAATAGACACCTCACATGTCTTTCGCTGACAGATTCATTCTACCCGCTCAACACCAGTTTCATGTACAACAGTAAAGAGAAGATTCAGGAGGACTTATGGGAAGAATTGCAAAGAAAAAGACACTTTTGAAACAGAAAAACTAAAAGTACAGGTTAGAGTGGGCAAAGAAACACAGATATTGGACAACAGATAATTGGAAAAGAGTGTTATGGATCTTAACCCCATTGAGCTCTTGTGGGATCAGTTAGACTGTAAAGTGTGTGTGAGAAGTGCCCAACAAGACAGACACATCTATGGCAAGTGTTACAGGAAGTGTGGGGTGAAAGGTCACCTGAGTATCTGAACAATCTGACAGCTAGAATAACAAGGATCTGCAAAGCTGTCATTGCTGCATGTGGAGGATTTTTTGATGAGAACACTTTGAAGTAGTTTAAGAAGTTCTGAATATCTTTAAAAAAATTGTAATAGTAATTTTTCACATTATTAATGTCCTGACTATACATTGTGATCAGTCGAATGCCACTTTGCTGAATAAAAGTACAAATTTCTTTCCATAAGTGCAAAAACTGTACATTATTCCAAACTTTTGGCTACAAGTGTGTGTGTGTGTGTGTGTGTGTGTGTGTGTGTGTGTGTGTGTATGTATGTATATATATATATATATATATATATATATATATATGAGAGTGATTACTGCCTTACTGTACTTCAGTCACTGTATTTTCTTATGCTCATTATGTCTTGTTAAATGCTTATTTAATTTAATATTGTATATTGTTATAATAGTTTTTATTTAATTGTATTCATTACCTGGCACCTATTCTTATTTGTTACCATTTTGTTGTTATTATTTGTCTTGTAAATATCTGGATTGTATGTAAACACAATCATGCTAATAAAGAAATTGAAATTGAGACAGACATATACATACATACATATACATACATACATACATACATATACATACATATATATATATATATATAAAACCTTACATATTTAATATTTCCATTTCCATTAAATGGCTATTTTTAAAGCATTAAATAATTTACTTTTTTTATATATATATATATATATATATATATATATATATATATATATATATATATATATATATATTAAAAAAAAAAAAGTAAATTATTTTATTACAAAATGGTTATTTCTATTAATTGGGCAAAATTTGATTTATTGTATATTTAATGCCCCATACACACATTGATTTTCCAGCACCTCCATCTCTCATTGCTTGGACACTGTACATTTATTAAGTATTAATCTAGTACAACACTCTAGAAATTATACAGTGGTATGGTCTCTGTTGAAAGCACATTACTTGTACTAAAAACTAAATTTTAGCTTTCGATATTTTAAACATAAAATCGAAAAACTTGGTATGATGTCATGCCAAGCAAATACTTTGAACAGAGAGGATGAACATTCAAATAGGAAGACAAAAAGATTACCTCAATTTGTGACTGCTTGATTGTTTTAAAGAAGAGAAAATATTGTTGAATGCCTTCATGAGCATTGACCTGTTGCAAAGCCTGCTCCACTCCTTTCTTGTAGGTATCTGAAAGATTGCTCAATGGGCCTTGGACCTCAGTGGAAGTCAGCAAGACTCCAGCACCGAACAGCACAACATACAGCAGCAAAGCCATCTTTAACCAGTCTGAACACGATTCCCCCTGCATTCACTGAAAACAGACATTCCAGGAGGCTTGGCCTGTTTTTGTGTAGTTGTTGGGTAACATTGAATAATACCACCGTTGTCACCTATTGTAAGCTGAAATGTTTGGATCTAAACAGTATGAACGTTATTTTTAATTAGTAGTTTGTTTAAACCTTTAAGCTCGGATTGGCTCGACGGCCAAAATAATTATCAAAATATTTCAAAGCTTATTGCTTGTAAGAATTATGACCAAAACTGAACAAGTGCTTTGAAATTTGCAGACATATAATTTGTTCCATTTTGATCATTTATTAATCATCATGCACCGTCCATATTATTGTAATCGGTAAAAACATAAAATTGATCAAATAGCCATGTGTCATATATCGTTGGAAATCTCTCAAAGAGTAGAATACAAACAGCCTATTTTTACTTGCAGACAAAAATATAGTGAGTAATGGCTACATGACTTTTACATGCATGTTACAAATAAACGTGTTGCTTTAATGATATCTCATGGCATTAATTAGAGGAAGTGATTATCTTTAAAATGAGCCCATACACAACATAATCGGATGCATAGATCATTAGATAACCCACAGAATGACAATGTGCACACAGTACATAATGTGCTATCCAGTGTCATGGAATGCTTAAACAAACATATTAGGATTTAGATCGCTGCAACCAGAGGTGGAAGTCATCCAAATATGGGCAGAGAGGATTGTTCACTCTAATATCTTAATGAGATCTCATTACTCATGCCTGCATGTTTTGGAGCTGGAGCATATCTTTAGTAGAGGTCTGCAACCCAACCTGGGCCTGACGGGACCAGAGGACCCAACGGGTTTCGGGCTGGGTTTGGGTCCGTTTTTCAAGTCGGACTTCGGGTTCGGGTTGCGTTTGTATTTAATGACAAAAATAAACAGGCTCACGCGCTCCCATTCACAGACACATGCAAACAGATGAGTTAGGGGCCGTTCACACCGAATGTGTTTTTGCGCGCGTCTGTTCCGTTTTCCCATTTTTTAAACATATGCTGGACAAATGTCTTTGCATTTGCACCGGGTCTCGCCTTTTCTTCAGCGTCACGTGCAGGACAGGCATATTTTAAACACCATGTCCAGTTAAAAAGAACTTCAAATTGTCAAAAATGCATGTTGAGACACCTACGCTCCATTTCTTTCTTTGCGCTGGTTCTAGCAGTTGTCACAAAGATTCAACATTCTAAACAAGTTCAGGCTGCATAGAGGGGACGGTTGCAGTGTTTCATATTATTCCAGATGTTGTTCTTCACCAGGTGAAGTTTCAGCGCATGAACGGTAAGGCAATTCTTTTTTCCCCTTCTGCTCTAGTGTACTATGGGGCTGCTGTGCCTTGTTAAAACTGTGTAAGTTTATGTTTCAATGCTGTTACGAACAACCCGATCTCATGAAAAGTCATTCATAATTTACAAGTTGGGTTATTTAGTATGGACAATGTTATTCGCATAAACTCGTGCGATTTCGGTAAAAATGCGAATCCAGAGATATCATCGGCTGTAGTGAAAGTCATAGGAATTCAAACGAGGGCAGTCACACAATATGATACAAATTAGCCACATTTATAAAAGTTGTACGAATCCTAACGTTTTCGCCATGAGAGTGTGTTGTTATGAATGTTGCCTATATTCTTACATAAAATATAGCCTATTGTAACAGTTTTAGAAGAAAACTGCTAGAAGAAATGAGATAGTAAGCAATTTCGGGTTTGGGCTTAAAATCATTCGGGCCGGATAGGGACACACAGTCTCGGATATGGGTAGGGTTCGGGTTTCATTTTAAGGCCTGTGCAGACCTCTAATCTTTAGTCATTCTTGTATTTGCATGTGTAATTAGCTCTTATGAACAATTATTATGTTTAATTTGTTTGGTGAGGCTTGTGGACACTTGGAGACGTTTTTGGACACTAGGATAAATCATTTTTGTAATGCTATAACATTTGATTGCTGTCATATTAACACAAATTTCTACTCAGTTACAGGTGATGTTATTGGCAACAAAGCAAAAGTAGTTTTTCGGAGCTACCTTATCTACACCCTAGTTAATTTTTGGCTTGCTTTTTTTTTCTTCAGCAGTTTCTTAGGCTGAGAGTCTCATTTATCACAATCTATATCATTAATATATATATATATATATATATATATATATATATATATATATATATATATATTTTAAATGATTCCAAACAATTGACCCTCTTTGTTTATGTTATATATATATACAGTTATGAGCCTTTCATTTTGGGCATGCCACTGAAACAGAAAATCTTTAAAAACACTTTCAGAGCTTAAATGGTTAATTTGCTTTATTTGTAGAATGTTCTGTTCTCTTCTTGTTGATAAACATTTTAAAAACACAATAAATAACAATAAATTTGCTGTATTCCTCATGTATGTGACACCTGGCAATAAAGCTCATTCTATTTTGCAGATTAAATTTCTGTTCTGCATGTCAAAACTTGTCTAGACACTGCAGGACCCCAAAATTATACTAGTTGATGAACTGTGACAAATTACATGATGCTCATATTTAAAAAGAAATATGTAAAATAAATATGTACAACTTTTATTTTTAATAGAGTACACTTTGATCATGAAATACTAGTTTGTTTGTGAAATAGCATTTTTTCAAGTTCTATAACCAGAAAAAAATACAAATAAAATAAACAAAAGATGCATAGTCAATTTAAATAGAAAAATCAACTTTATTTTCAATATTTAAAATTTGCTGTAAACACAGGAATTTTTAAAAATCAAATATCAAATACAAAAATAACACCAAATGCATAATAATGTTCATCTGACAAGAATGGTAAATGACCCTTGCTTCCCATTGCCACATATCAGCTATTGTAAGTTATGTTTTGTGATAAATATCATTTTAAATCATCACAATGACATTTAACCTTCATAAACAGTCTTCAACCCCCATTTTGCATTCATATATACCATCAACAAACAAATGCTGCTAAACATCCAAAGAGAGCATTTCCACTAAAGGCACAGAACTGAATAAATATTCCGGTCCACATTCACACACAACCTCAAAAGTGCTGTTCTATGATCAGATTGAATTCCTGTTCTGCAGGTCTAAACTTGTCTACACACAGCGGCACCCAAACATGGAACTAGTCGATGAACTCCGGCAGAGGAAATTTGGCAAAAGTACAATATGCTGTGATTGAAACACACACGTCCTGATGTACTAAAATACGACAACGCTATATATAATATATTTTCTATATAAAAATATTCTACTTCTAATTAATCATTTGTACGTACAAATATTGATATAAAACACCTAGCCCTTTCCTAGTCAAATACAAATAAGGCCTAAAAAGTCAGTCCAGTCTCACTCATTAATTAGTGCATACATTAGCTAATGTTATTTATATTTAATGAAATGTGCACCATAATGTCCTATTGTTAAAAGACCATGATAATTCTGAAGCGTCTCACACATCCATATCTGGAAAGTACGTTGAAGCACTCTGATGAGCTAAAAATGTTTTATACTTTAAAGCACAGCTGTATGATAAAATCCAGAACCCCATCCAATAACTACAGTAGAAGGTTTACAACAAAACATAATGAGAATAATGAGGTGCTTTTCCAAAAAATGTGTTCTACCAATAAAATAAACACAACATATGCTTAACTGAAGAAATACTAAACCTTAACTGAAATGTTGCAATTTTGTGTTAATCATGTTTTCCTTTTGGTTTGTGTGCACAAAATGTTTCAAGTGAAAGTGTATGTATGTGTAGTAATCGATATGAATTAGTGCAATAGTCCATAATAACCATATAACTGTCTGTACTAGTGAAGCAAAGAGAAATTAGTGAATTGTGGGAAAAGTAGTGATTTTTTACATATTTGTTAAAAAAAAATACAAATAAATTCTAAATCAAAATCTGTACATTGTTTGTTTAGATCTGCATCCATAATGATAAAAAAATGGGTTTCTATTTGTGCTAATGTTAACTTGGGTTTCCTCTATCATTTTAAAATATGGTCCAAGAAATAGCCCAAGAAAAGACTTTAAAATTGTGGTAGAAAGTTGCAATTTATAATTTAACATGTACAGTTCTTAAAAACAAACCAAGAAATAAATACAATGAGAAAATAAGTCATTTTAACTCCCAAACACAAGTTAATAAATATTAAGATCCATTCCCAAACTGTGCAATTCTGTCATTTACTACAAAAACGCAGATGTTTGGTAGGATGTTATTCTCAGTCACCATTAAATTTCATTGGATTTTTTTTTTTTTTTTCATAGATGCAATAAAATTCGGCTGTCATTCTGCCAAGCATCTGCTTTTGTGTGCCATGGTAAAAAAAAGTTGTGCAGGTTTGGAACAACATGAGAGTAAGTAAATAATGACAATAGTTTCATTTTTGGTTTCAATATTCCTTAAATAACATATATGAAACTCCATTGCTTGTTATTCTATCTTTATATGGATTTTTAGACTCTAAACTAGACCACCAGTCCATCCATCCAAGATAAAACTCATCAGAAATTCTCCAAAAACACTCGCCACTAAATACATCCTCTAAAACGAAGTACAAAAATTCGATAATAATTGATCTATTGTCATATATACAGTGAAATTATTTTTTTCACATATCCCAGCTAAGCTGGGGTCAGAGTGTAGGTCAGCCATGATACAGCGCCCCTGGAGCAGATATGGTCAAGGGCCTTGCTCAAGGGCCCAACAGTCCACACACACACACACACACACACACACACACACACACACACGGTCCTTGGCAATCTTTCAAGCTCATGAATTTTCACTAAACACTAAAGTATAATATTGCATGAGAACATCCAATTAACCCAACAATTATACATTATTTTCTCCCATAAGCAATAAATATACTTGGTTAAGGCTAAATGTTATTGTAGTAGCGGCACAAACCCACTAAAAAAAATACAATCGAACTTTGTTGATGCTGGACTGAGATCTGGTTTGTTCGAAAATTGCAACAATGCAACATTCTTACCTCTAAAGGATTTTTTCCTATTTGATTAATTGAAACTTAAAAGACAACTACTGGCCAACTACTGACTAACATACAGGAGGGAGTGGCTCAAACTGGCATGTGCATCTCTGTGTACTCATCCTGTCCCTCCTTCTCATCGAATGTGGGTTCTGCATCGTCTGCGTCCAACTGAGAAAGAGGTAGGATAGAGAAAAGCTTAATACACATTTTTGGTCTTATTGTGAGTGATTTTATCAGTGCAAATTATTCTGTAGAAAATTTACTATAAAAAATAAGTGCTCCTATTTTTTCAACCACATTCCTTATGATAAAATCAAGCTGCACCCATATTTCTCATTGAATATCCTGTTTCACTCTGAAATATGTTAAATTATGGATTAAGTTTCATTGCATGTTGACTTTTAATTCTTGCATTTTATATATATATATATATATATATATATATATATATATATATATATATATATATATTATTCATATTATAATTTTTTTTATATTAACATTTTTATTTAAATAAATACTACTAATAAAAAAAACAAAAAACAAAAACTGTTGCCATGACAGTAGGCGGATTTAAAAAGTAAACTCACCATAGAAGCGGACATTTCACACTAATGCTTTGTGATATAAATTGCATTCTGATACATTTTGGACCACAACAATGCATGTAATCTACCTTCCATAGCTAGAAGTGTAGGAGGAGTATGTTTCGGACATACTTACACACTGCATTTCTCGAGCGCTAAAGATGCGTGGCAAGAGAAACATCTTAATGGGGACGGTCATGATGAGAAAGAACGGAAAGGCAAGCGAAGCCACGGTGGACATGACCGCCCAGAGGATAGCGAGACACACAACCTGCACAGCTGTGAACAGATGCATCCGCAGCGTCCGCACCTGAGGAGCACAAATCATACAGGATTTGCATTGGATTACAGTATTGCCTTCAGTGATGCTAATTGCCACTCACAGGATACCTATAACATTTACAGGTAGGTACAGTATATATTTGAATTTGATATTAATGTATTATAAAAGATCATAAAGGTTAAAAGACCATTAAGTATAACATACCAATCAACAGCACCATGATACAGATTTAACAAGGCTTACAAAAAAGAACCATTATATTACTGTGGTTTATGGGTATGGTACCGTGGTATTAACAATGTTTTTTTATTTATGTAGGATGTAAATACCCTGGCATATGAAAATAATTCAATGGTATTACTAAAAAGGATGTAATAATTCACATTTTTGTGCTGGTACTGTACCAATATCCAATTATTTTGAACAAAATCTGCCTATACTGATAGTTTGGCGATTCTGTTTCATGTTTCAGAGTAACTGGTCTCTGAATTGGTAACTAGTAACTGAATTCTGAATGCTGAAGTTTTTTTAAGAAGAGCCAGATACCAACGGGTGATATGCACGTTGGTATCCTTCATGCGATGGAGCCACTGGAGCACCCATTAGAGGGTGAAAGCGAAAAGAGGTCTGTGGCTCCCTTTTTAGTTAGATCGGTCAGCGGGCTGGTGACATCCAAATAATTAGGCACAAACCTAGCAGCTAGCCAGCCCCAGGAACTGATGATAAACCGAATGATAAAGCATTTTTAGCTGAATCAGCCTCTGCTTTAGCTTTAAAAAACTCTTCATAATCTGTGTCAAGCTTTCACCTCCTGAGACCCCATATCCACATGCATGGACATTACATTTGGCTTCGCTATAGGCTATGCAATATTTAAACCAACTGATGTCAGTTCAGGAGACTCTAGGCTGTCATTTAACGGCTATTCACTGTGCATTATCACACTGGGGATCAACGGATGTATACAAAAGCTGGAAAATGTTGCTTTCAGAGGCTTTACATGGAGATAGGATGAAAATAATGTGCATTTCAAACTGTTCTGAGACCAGTCCAGACAGACAGCACACTGGAGGTCAAGTCATTGCCTAAATACTGAGCAAGGGAGAATCCTATGGCTTTCCAACGCAGCTAAGTGCACTCACTTCTAGCATCTGGTCAAAAGTTCAGTTTCAGGCTGCAGATGTTTGGAACACCCAACATGATATTTTCATACAAAATTTTATTTTAACATAGTTGAAAGTGATTGGATGATGCTGGTCATTACTTTGAATCAGAATTATTTATGCTAATTTCTGAATGTCTGTAAAGTCTCAAAAACACGAATAACCAACACTCCTGGAAACATAAACAATCAGTTTCAGTTTAGGAAATCTATTCGGTCTCCTTATTGTTTGCATGTTTCTTAGGGGCTACTAGTTCCAAATTAAAAAGTGGAATGGAAAATGCACACAGCAGTCACGCTCAGGTCTCAGGTGATTAAGTAAAGTAATCAAATTAGTTTTAAAAGTATTTGAATTTAGTATTTTTTTTTTTCCCTTTTTGGCCCCTTTGACAGGAAATAATCAGACCCCGATCATCGGCTGTTTTAAGACATTCAACCGATGTCCAATAGGGCAGATAGTTGCTTTTATTGGCTGATATTGATGTATGGGTAATATATCTGATTTCATCAGTAAATCATGGTACCACCACAGTATTTTATCGTCAAAGAACGATGACTCTAACAAGTGTTTATTAATAAGCCAGTAATAATAGAGATTCATTAAAGGGACCCTGACCTTGCGTACATAGGTGTGGTCGGGATGGTATTTAGGGGGCATCAGGAGCAGCAGAATGCGTTCTGTCATCTGGATCCCATTCAGTGACATCACACCCATGTACAGGAAGATGCCAAAGAGCACAGCGATGGGGATTTGACGCAGGAGATCTCCAATTACTATTGAGAGACCTAAAGCCAGAGAAGTTGTTACTTCACACTTTCGTGAAACAGTAATAGACATAGTCTTCTTTTAATTGAATGATTTCATACATACACATTCCAACATATGTATTACAGTAAAAATGTATGAATTTCAATACATTAGATAACAAAACAACAAAAACAAACGGCAAGCAAATGATGCCAGAGCATATCTCAAAACTTCTGAGCCATTTTTGCCATGATTTTAAACAAAAGCAGTCTAGCGCTAATCAGATAATTACCCAAGCAAAAGGCAGACATGAGAATTCTTGTTGCATGTCTAAACATGTGCACAACCCGGCAGAACAATACTTAACATTTGGAATACTTCAATACTTTACATTTGTTGAAACCCACCTACAAGTATTGCCACCAGTAACCCAGTCACCCTCTGCTCCTTGACCTCCTGGATGCGAGGTTTGTCTCCAGGGGCGACGGCTTTGCTCATCACAGTAAGGGCATTGACATGGGTCACCGAGCGCACAGTAGCTGCAGCCATCCATGGCAAGCCAAACAGAGCGCTGGTGCTGCCCAGAGTTACGATGAGCAACAAGTCCAGATGGAAGCCGGAGCCCTTTACCAGCATGCGCTCTTTTTTACTGACTATCAGCCTACAAAAAAAAAAAAAGAAAAAAAAAAGCATCACGCTTTAATACTACCATCCACCATGATGTCGTTCCAATCCCATATTACTTTCTTCCCTTTAACACAACATTCAATATTATTAAGAATCTAGGGAATTTTTTTTTAAACAATATAAAAATGGAAGCATCAAGTTCCAATAAGCACCACAAAAGTAGTCCATATGACTTGTACACTATATTCCAGTTCTTCTGAAACCATACAATAGCTTTGTGTAAGGAACAGAGTGAAATTTAAGTCATAATTCATTGATAATCTTAATAAGATTCTCACATGTACATGAACATTTTCAAACTTGTCGCAACACTAACAGAAACATTTCAGTGAAAAACTCTGAATATAGTTTGGAACATGGAAGAAAGTCACCATTGAAATGGAATGAGGACCAGTACATCATGAAAATATGTTCCTTTTTGGGTGAACTACTCCTTTAAAAATATATCCTTTAACTACGAGTATGATAAAACAAGGCATGAACTCACGTCGTGATTTGTGTCTCCATAAAGATGAGAATGAAGACGAGCAAAGCAGGAAGAATGCTGGCAAACATCATCCAAATGGGGAACTGACCATCTGTGCCTAGAGGATTGACTATCCACCCTCGCTTATCAGGACTAGTCACGGAAAAACCACTGGGGACACTAAGCTTCTGCAGTGTGGAGAATTAAAAAAAGAATACACTTAAAAAATATAGCTGTAACTAAAAATAAATAAGTAAATAAAAAAATAAGTAAAAAATAATTATGAGTCAAGTCATTGCTTTGATGCTGCTGTTGTCCATGGAGGTTCTGAATGATAAATAATAATAATTTAGACATTTCTTTGGCATTGTCTGAAGACTTCCAATAAGGAAGCAATTAAACATAAAAAGTTTTGTTTTTACTGACTTAAGTGTTTTGACCACTATGTGGCATTGTCTATGAACTTTTTAGGTATCCTCAGGACAGGTTGATGACGCTTCCCAAGTTTAGTTTCAATGCAACAAAATTAAAATTAAAAGAGAGCTCAACCATAATTATAGGCCAAATTATTTAAAAGTTATAAGCATAAACGTCCACTGATTGGATTTCTTGACCAATAGGTGGTCATGGTCCTAATGAAGCATACCAAGATTAATTTCAAGATTTATTCTCGCTTATTGGCGACACCACCAAATTAGTTACAGCATAATTTGGTATCGCTTGCATAAATCAAAAAGACAATATGTGGTTCGGTCTGAAGATTATCTAAGGAAAATCTGCAGTAAATTGGACAAGGTTTACAGGGGGAGTGTATATATATATATATAAAAGATGGTCACAATCCAATATGGTGGCCACTTTAATGTAAGGGGTTCATTGTAATCACCATTAGGAGAGTAATCAGAGGAAATCAGAGATTTTTGTTTCTAGACCAAGTAGTTCAAAAGTTAGAAGCAAATTAAATATAATCTTTTTCCAATGTACAGATTTAAGGGCTGCCATACACTTGCATTTGGGAAGACATATTATTAATAATAAGAAGACAACTAACAGATTCAATACCCCTAAAAATACTAGAACTAAAGTTTTATGATTGGTGATACGAGTGGCACTTGCCAATATAACAATGCAAATATAATGTGTTGTTGGTTGTTGCTAGGGTGTTCCAAGTGGTTGCTAGGTGGTTACTTACAAGGTGCTCCAAGTCAAAAGCACCCATTACCAAGCAAGGTCAGAAATTAAGGGAGGCTAAGGGCAAAAATGCCCTCATAATCAATTCTTGTTTTTTATTTGTAATATCTGCTATAGTTACTCAATATACTTAATATTCTATATATTGTAGTTATACACTCACAGAGCACTTTATTAGGAACACTATGGTCCTAATGATGTACCCGACATGGTCTTTTACTGTTGCAGCCCATCTGCCTTTATGTTCAACAAGTTCTACTCACTTCAATTGTACAGAGTGGTTATACAAGTTATCGTATCCTTTCTGTCAGCTCAGACCAGTCTGGCCATTCTCCGTTGACCTATCTCATCAACAAGGTGTTACCGTCCGCAGAACTGCCACACACTGAACGATTTTTGTTTTTGGCACAAAATTTAGATTTTTGTTTTGAGTAAACTCAAGAGACTGTTGTCTGTGAAAATCCCAGGAGATCAGCAGTTACAGAAATACTCAAACCAGCCCATCAGGCACCAACAATCATGCCACGGTCCAAATCAATGAGATCACATTTTTTCCTATTTTGATGATGTAAGCATTAACTGAAGCTCCTGACCCTTATCTGCATGATTTTATGAACTGCACAGTAATTGGATGATTAGATAATGACATGAATAATTACAGGTGTACCTAATAAAGTGCTAAGAGAGTGTACATACTATAGCATAACATGAATGTATATTTAATCCTAAAAGAGTTAAGAGGTAATACATTCTCAGTGTTGAGAATTTGTATTAATTAATTGATTAAATTGATGTCTTTGACATAAAGGGATGAGACATGTTTTGTTTTAAATTGTTAGAAAAATTGCCACTTATATGCAAAAGTTAATTTCTGATACTGCCACTAAGTCACTTTTATTTTGCTCGGGTCACTCCTACAATAAATGTCTTCAGTCGTTTTGTCATTCGCCATGTAAAAACCGAAAATCACTTGGAAAAGTTATAGCACACCCCTTCTAAACAAGCCATATGATTTAAGGTATACAAACCCCTCCTTAAAGGTTCAAATCACAAGTCTAATCAATAGTAATATTGCTTTGTTGATGTTATCCTTAGTAATCTTAAATAATAAGTCCATTCTCACCTGTGTGTACGTGTCTTGAATGCTGTAGTCTACCAGAACCATTATAAGTATAGCGATAGGAACACCAAAATCTCCAATAACTCTTCTTAGCTATGACAAAAAAAGACGTAACAAAAGACAACATGTTGCTTCTTTTTGACCAAAGGGGGAAAAGTACAATCCTTTTAATCACTTAATATTGGGTCACTTGATCAGATTGATCAAATAACTTCTTACCCTGCCAGGAAAGAAGGCACTGTTTTTGAACTTGCGCAGGTAGAAGGCGATGAAGAACGTTCCAGACATGAGCACCAATGAGAGAAGAGCAGTATTGGGCTCCCCAGTAACGTTCACCATCTTAGGTGTACTGCTGTTAGCCGATAATGGACTTGAGGTAACGCTCTCCACACTTGAGTTGTACATTGATCCATTCAGATCAACAATCCCAGCAGAGCAGCGTTTTAGAGGATGTTCCTGGAAAATCTGTGGGGCAAGTAGACATCAAGAGGGCTTAGGAAAGAAACACACTTTATACTTGCATGTTTCGGTCTTTACTAATTATATATGAAGACATACTTTGTATTAACACAATGGAGCATTAGTGTGTATGCAGACTGTCCCAAACTTTGAGAAAGACTACCTTGAGTAGTTTTGAGAAGGTCTCGTAGATGAAGATAAGTGAGATAAGGAAAGAGAAGATCTCCTGGGTGAAACGGGAGACAAACCGGACCATGAAGCTGCCCTCAAAAGCCACCATTAACATCACGATGATGATGAGCCAAAATCCAATCCACACCCGACCTGTCAGATACTCCATTTTATTGCTCTTACAGAACTGCAGAAGATGAGAACAGAGGATCATTTAAAAAAGGAAAAATTTCAAGACTGAAAACTAATCAGCAGAGAGATCGCTTCAAAGATTAATGCGCTAGAATAGTCATACAGGTTAGAACGAAATGAGCGTGAGTAAATTATGACAGAATTTCCATCTAAAGATGCTGATCTGGGATCACATCCAACAAGGCAAAATCACATCATCAAATCTCACAACTTTCGATCCCTAAAGGGCAGGAAATTGTTTGCAACGAATTTGACATGGTCTAAGTGGTTCAATAAACAAAAGCATGAACTCACAGAGAAGAAGGCTTCTTCAAACACCAGGATTGGTCCAGAGAAGCCCACCACCAGAAGAGGCTGAGCCCCAAGCAGACAGAACAGCACACCCTGTATAGATGTGGCCACTATCATCTCTGACACATCAATGAGCCCTTCAGTCTTCTCACCTGTATACACAAGACAGAGCTCTATATTTATTATTCAACAGTGATGTCGTACAAAGCCAAAGGACACAAATACTGTCTAGAGTTTAAAGGGTCATCTGATCTAAAATACTTATCTCGTTCAGAGTCATTAATTGCAACTAGATTCTCAAACACTTCTTTCATTGTTTAGGCAAAAAAAACATTGGTTGAGCCAATGTTTCCATGGTATGTGGGTTGCAAACAGAACAATGTTTTGATAGTGCCACACAGCCGTAGTTTTTACACTTTTTGGGAAATCAACATACAAATGGCTTAATTATAGTTATCTCTGCATAACAACCTGGGATAGGAGAATGTATTCTATCACTGAAAATATTACACGTATTAGTTTTAACAATCATTTCAAATAATGTACTAAAATTATTTTTATGTTATAAATAACATTCAACTTTTATTGATCTCATGCGTTTTAAAAATTAATGTCTGTAATGTTAAGACCTGGAGATCTTATCTATACTTACCCAGCAGCCCTCCAAATGTGATGGCAGGGGAAAGAGCGGCGAAATAGATAAAGATGATGGCAGCCATGCACTGGGCATTCAGCGCATCTCTAAAGTCACTGATATACTTTGGGTAGCGTCGTTGGGCGTCACGGATCAGTCCACCAAACAGACGACCTGTCCGTCGTAAAGGGTCGTCTTGTTTAAAGGGTGCCAACAAGGCCTCTTATATACAAAGGAGAGAAGATGGGATACTATTAATAAAAATGCTATTAGTGTAATAACCATAAAGGCTGCAAATAATTAAATAAAATAAAATAATAATTATTTCATGTTATCAAATATTATTGGTCACTGTTGTTATAAACATAAAGGTTGAAAACAAAAAACAAACAAAAAGCAAAATATAGTGCGTGCACACACACACACACACACACACACACACACACACACACACACACACATCCAGTAACTTAAATATTGCTGTGATATTATTTCTGAAGTGACATTTTTGAATTAATAACGGAGGTTTGGACGCATCATTTGGTTTGAACCAGCAATGACAATCAGTCACGTAAGAAAGTAGTTCCAAGCTCAGTTTTTCCTAATTTTTTAAAAATGTACTTGTACATAAAAAATATCACATTCGCAATCATGCTATATGGCCCTAAATCAGCACTACTGCGATTACCTACAGCACTCGGCCTGCAGCAGAATCACAGCAGTGCTGATGAAGGCTCATATCGCACTCTTGCTCGTGTGATACTGCTTAAATATACAGGGTTGGGGAGTAACGGAATACATGTAAAGGGATTACTTATTTAAAATACAAAATATAAGTAACTGTATTCCACTACAGTTACAATTTAAATCATTGTAATGATAATAGTTACAGTAACATTTCAAAAGTATTTTGATTACTGAGGAGATTACTTTGCATTTTATTGTGATTTGTTTCATTTAATATTTAGTCCTTTCAGATGAAAAACATTTATACATATAAATGATGTGATCCAAAGTGCATTTGAACAGCAGTGAAACACTTTCTTATGATGTGTTACATTCATACGAGCAGACTGAGAAGTACGTTTGAAGTAAGTTTGGAGCAGTAGAAATAGAAATAAACCTTGTGCAAATTGTCAGCATTATGCTAAGCTAAAATGCTATTTCTAGCCATTTTACATTCACACGTTACCAGACACAATCATATTTTTTTATAAAGAAAATTCACGTTGGATCATAATTTCTTATTTTCTAGTAAGACAAAAAAATTGTTGCCCTAATTCTTGATAATAATGTTTTTATTGTTTTCCTGTAAAAATATATAAAAAAATCCTTAAAACAAAATAAATTTGATTTATTTGTTTTAGAAACAACACTGCATAAGATATTTAGGTTTTTCAGAGAATGTATTTTTAACATGTGTATTTTGTCTGACTGTACTGACAGAGTTTTTATAGTCAAAACAAGTGAAAAAAAATCAACCAGTGCTGAAGAAGTAATCCACAGTATTTAGAATACATTACTGACCTTGAGTAATCTAACAGAATAGGTTACAAATGACATTTTACAGCATATATTCTGTAATCTGTAGTGGAATACATTTCAAAAGTAACCGTCCCAACCCTGTGTATATATATATATATATATATATATATATATATATATATATATATATATATATACAGTATATATCTCTATCTACTAGGGCTGTCAATCGATTAAAAGTTTTTATAGAATTAATTACATGGTGTCCCGATTAATTAATCGTGATTAATTGCATATACAAATATTTGCTGAGAAAGCCCCTCATATAACAATAATTAAATATATAAAGATTATACATAATTATATCAATATATAATTATACATAGTTTTATTATATATATATATATATATATATATACATAATAAAAAAATATTCAGATAATTAAAATGCATTACATTCTTGTGGTAGAAGAGTTAATCATTGATAAGACAATACAAAAAGCGGCTTTAGAATTCAATGTATTGTTTACTACCATATTATTGATCATAAGTCAATCATTGACACACAGTTCACAGCAATCCATTTCACAAGTGAATTTGTCAATCAGTTGGAGATTTATTATGAGTGCTTGTTTAAGGATCCGTCAATATACACCTGCGTCAGATATGCTTGTGTAGCGTCTCTGGTGTGTTGCGTCATTCACATAAAATGTTTATGTCACTGTGTCAAGTTAAATATAGTTTAATACTCAATCTTTAAAAGCATCTTGAGATCCCTTAGATTGCATTTGCACTCCTTCAAGTGTTTTGAACGCAAGAACGTAACGCATGTTTGTGTTGTTCCTACCGAAGTGTTTTCTTCACTTTATAAACTGCGCATTGCTCATACAGCTGAAATTTCACTTACTGCCCTCTGGTGTAAACAGGTGGTACTACAAGCTTGCATTTCTCATCCTTATTACAATCCGGGGGCAGTGCGATTAATTGCGTTAATTTTTTTTAAAGCGTTAATTTTTGTCAAATTAATCACACTGAATTAACACGTTTAATGACAGCCCTAATATACATACATACATACATACATATACACACACACACACACACACACACACGTATATAGTTAATAAAAAAATTAGATATACAGTTGCAATTAAAATTATTCATCATTTAAAAATACAGCCATGTCATAATTATTCAACCCCTATTGCATGTAGCGGTTTCTTAAATATGTAAGGCTACAGTAATTGTTTTAAAACAAAATTAAGCATCACTCTACAATGGCACTTATTTAAGTTTTAAAATGTATGTTTAGTGCCGTAAGCAAAAATGTGTTTCTATCCAAAGAATGCAATGAAAAATAAGCTGTCAAAAAAACATGGATTTTTTCAGGAATCAGGTAATTTTGGCAAAAATGTGATGCCTTCTCTGTGTAGATAGAAACTGTGTGATCACTGAACTTTCCAAGTTGTCCAAAATCTGGTTCAGGGATGGGTTGCGGATGTCCTTGAATGGCCCTTTCAGTCATCATTAAAAACCCTTAGAAACTCTTTGTTGGGATTTCAAGGAAGCAGTGGCAGCACAGAAACCAAAGAATGTCAATGAGCTGGAAGCTTTTGCTAATGAGAAATAAGTAAATATCCAATGGAGAGGTCTCCGAAGCCTGACAACACTTCTTTGATGTTATTAAGGGTAAAGAGTGCTCCACAAATGATTGACTTTGGGGGTTGAATATTTTTAAATTTGGGTAAACTGAACTCTTTGTTCTCAAAATAACTAAAAAATGTGTATTAAAAATGGCTTTGTTTACTGAGGGTTTTAGTTGCGTTTTAATTCACATCACCAGAACGTATTTCTGGTCAGGGGGGTTGAATCATTTTGATTTCAACTGTATAAGTAAGCCTTATATACATTTATTTTCTCAAAAAATCCAGTTTGTTTTGACGGGCGGGACTGTACGCCGATGAGGGGCCTATTTGGAAAGCGGTTTTAAAAACATGGTTTATTTTTGCAATTCCATTCGGTGGCACTATTGATGCAGAAATGACATGCACCAGCTTTGAACAAAAAAGTAAAGAAAAGAAAAGCTGAATTTGAACCAAAGTCAGCAATGACAGAAGTTACAGTGATGATGGCAGACCTTTGTCCTCTGGGCTCTTGGGCTCTTTGGATAGCAGGGCAACCTCCTGCTCTTCTTTTCTGCGGAGCATCTCTCTTTGGAAGTGAGCAACAGAACGCAGGAGGTCTTCTCCACCCATTTCTGACGGAGGGAGCACGATACTGCAGTCCAGGAAGCCATTGATGCCGTTGAGCAGGTCTTGCCGGTCATCTGCTAGATATGCAGCTTCGTGAAATTCCTGGTGTGAGAACAGATCAATTTAACTCTTTATATTATTAATACAGCTAGTAACTATACCTGAAATCAATAACAAGTCAACATATTTGCATAAATTGTCTATGACTAAAAACCTGGTCGCAGCTCACAATTTGATTCAAATTGTTTTTATTTGGGGTTAAATTTAAGTTAAGCTCAATCGACAGCGTTTGAGGCCCATTTTGACTACCAAAAAAAAAAAAATATATATATTTAGACAGCCCTACTTTTCTTTTCTTTTAAAAAAATGAAAATCATGGAAGTGAGACACTTACAATAGAAGTTAACGGGCCAATCTATAAACATTTAAATACTGTTTTAACATAGTAAACCTTAAAATTATTGTAAAAATTACTATTTAAACAACTTTACAGCTCAAATAATACACAAGTTTTAATAGAAGAATGCATGAGCTTTTATAAAATTAAAAGTTTCAAATTTCTGCCTTTAAATAAAAAAAAAAATAAATAAATAAAAAAAACTTCCCATTTCCTTTCCTTTGTAAGTGCCTCACTGAAACCCCGTTTTAGGCATTTTTTTTTTAAGGAGGGACAAATTGAACTTCATTTTTGTAGTAATCAACATTATGTCACAAATGCTGTTGATTGAGCTTAACTTGTACTGAATCCAGAATATTCCTTTAACTACTTGTACTTTGTTACAGCTACAGTTTCAGAGTAGCTTCCCCAACACTGTTTCTCACCTTGTCAGACATAAGAGTAGAAATGGTGCGTCCGATCTGGTGGTAGTCCATGTTGGTGCTGGGAGGTCCGAGCAGCACAAAGAGAAACCGCACAGGAACCGGGACCTCCAACACACAGTCCAGCTGCACAGCCTCCTGAAGCCGGACAAACGCCATGGTGGGCTGCTCCAGGAAATCAACGCTGCCTGACAAAAGACCAATGAATTTCAATTCACTCCTTTTTTATCAGACAATTAGTGTTGATAAAGTTAATTACAGTTGATGAATATTGTATGTAGGTTACATGAAGAAAACAGGTTCCCGTATTCACAAAGATTTTTATCTTACCACTAGGAGTTTTACAAAGAGTTCCTAGCTTAAAGCTTATTCACAAAACTGCTAAAAACTTAAGGTATGAGTAAGGCAGAGTTGACCTCGCTGATATGGATGACGTGACTTTTCACACACACACACACACACACACACACACACACACACACACACACACACACACGCACACACACACACACACACACACACACACACTTTGGTTGGTGAACATTTCTTCATCTTGTGTTGATGTAATGAAACAAGCGTGCATCCCGCCAATAGCATCAAAACACCAGGTAGCCCCGCGATTGCCGTGATTTGCCCCTTTCTTCTCTGCAGTGAGGGTGCATCCACAGCAAAAAATACACTATGAATTTGTCGGATGATGTGAGATCTGGAGAGGGCATATATAGTTTGATAGATGGCAAAGGATATAAATTCCCAATTCATCTGCGCTACACGGTTTCATTTAGCCTGTGGTCAAAACCTTTATTGCCGGTGTAACTGGGTTTTTTCAGTTTATGGGAGAGGTAACCGCATCTCTAAATTTACAATAATAAAATCACTGTTGTGATTAAGGTGATAGCTTTTTATAAAGGTCAATGTCAACATTTTTAAATGTATTATATTTATAATATTAGGATATTTTATTATTTAAATACATCAATTTTAACTTGGATTCAGGCGATACCTTTTTAAATGGTCAATGTCATAATAATATTGTGGGTATAGGAGCTACTTTCAGCATTAAAATGCTTAATGAAGTACTCTTATGAGTCCTAAAATTAGGAGTGACACGCTCCTAAAGATTTGCTCCTAAAATTGCACGTTAGGATCTACTTTAAGCCGTACGATTTTTTTGTGAATTCGGGCCCAGTTCTCTGAATTCCTATAGAATGCTTCCAAGTTATACTAATAACTTACCAACAAGTACGACAGTGGCCTCAGCATTTTCCGGAATTTTCTCCAGAAGCTTAAGTTCATGCTTGGATTTGGATTTGTGCATGCCAATAGATGTAGTCGACACTTTCTGCAAATAACAAAACAAGTAATGTATTTTTTATTGTAATTTTTTCGGAAAAAATGTGAGTGGTGCTTGCACAGGCAAAAATGCTAGGGATTTGATGGTGACTTTCAGGGTGTTGCCATGTGGTTGCTAGGGTATTCTGGATAGTTGCTTACTGGCCTAAGTTAAAAGAGCCCTAAATCGCTATGATATCCTAGTCATAAGCTATGACTTGGGTCCCGCCTTATTTTGTCTTTGTTCAAATTCATAACCCAAGTAAAAACAACATTAATATTTATGCTTGCCTTTGCAAGCACCACTGACAATCATCAAAAAGGTTTTATGATTTATTAGGAGCAGTAAAAGATATTTTGATTGATGAAGCAAAAAACACATTCACAATAACATGTATTATTAGTTGAGGATTGCAAATAACATAGCTGAGATCTTTCCATCCAATTACCTCATTCTTCTCTATGTCAATGTGAAATGAGCTGTCTTGACTGGCCCCTAAGGACCCCATGAGAGGCTCTGTGACGAAGGGTTCAGAGACAGACATGCGGTTACTGCTGTTCTGGTGATGGTACATCAGAGCACTCAGGCTCGCTGTTGAGATGTTCCTGGGGAAGGAGATGTGCTCTTTCTCATCGCTCGGGTGACTGAGGAAGGGAGAACAGGGGAACCAGCAGGTAAGAGACTGCAAAAGGTCAAATAGGACTATAGGTGCGGCGAATGGCATTAATAAGGGACAAAAGGGTCGCAACAGATTTAAAATATCAGGAGAAAATTCCATAGAGATATCATTCCCATTAATGTAATGTGAAGAAAAAAAAACTATAGAGTATATATGGGTGCTTCTTCAACTTTGAGCAATTTCATGCCCCAGAGGTTGAGAGAGAGATATATATATATATAAAACATATTTCAACTGTTTTTCTTATTTTATGAAGGTCATATTTCATCATTTTCAAAAGACTTATGTATTTTACTGTCCCACACCGAGACTTTCAATATAAAACAATTAAAATCCATTACAAAAATACAAAATATAACATGTTTAAAACAATGATCATTTAAAAAAGGAGAAAATAAACTAACTATTTCAATATTTATTGTGTGAAAATTATTTCCATATATTTTCCAAAAAATTATGACTGTCCCACAGGTGTCAAAACCCCAAAATTAGTGTACTTGGTAACCAAGTCGACAAACATGTCAGTAAAAAGCACGCTTGAGATTAAACATGAGACAAGTGACGTATGAAGAAAAAAAAAATAAAAAATCAAGGTAACTATCACTTGTGAACAGAATTTTTTTTTGGGCGCATTTCAAATCAAGCTGTAAATTTGCCAAATTTTGCAAAAGGTGTGAAAATATTATTCAACTGTGTATATTTAGGATGCATAAAAAGTTTGCTATAAAATTAGCCTCAGTCTGCGATTTTATTTCAAAATGGTTAAAAATGGCATTTTCATCATCGTCATTTCTATCACAGAATTCTATTAAACACAACACAGAATATGAGATGTGCTGGAAAATACACCATGGGGGGAATTTTCATGACTTTCGGAGAAAAAAAAAGGACAAAAATTACAAATCTACTGTGATATACATACACGGTTGGGTGTAAGCAGACAAATTATAATGGAAATAATTATGTATTTTTATTTATTTAGAATGTGATTAGAATCTAAATTCATTCTAATTAATATTATAATTCAAATGTGCTTAATTGTCATGGAAATAATTGAAACATTTCTAAAATGGTCCTAAAAATAGTCTTCAAAAAAGAAAAAACTTCAAATTTTGTCTTTGATTTTGGGGTGAAATATGACAAACATTTCTTTGCAAGATTAACCATTAACTATTACTTGATCTTAATAATATTCCAACTGTGATTATGTCTTTAAACGCTTCATTACTTGAACTGGCTTTAATTGTTCCCTCTCGCCGTATCTTTAAGCATATAAACATGCAATGCTCAAAAGATCAGCATTACCTGTGTTTGAGCAGGAGAGCGCGGAGGACATTGGCTCTGTCCTTGGCTTTAATCTGATCTGAGATGATCATATGTTCTACCACCTGATGGGAGATACCAGGTAATGTCTTCTGATCCAAGTCCAACAGCACCGCCCCTGATCAGAGCGACAAGAATTTAAGGTAACCATATAAACTTTACTATCATTTACATGTCATTTCATGCATCACGATCGGACATGTGTTGAAGAGGGACTGCTAACTTTCTGTAGCTAATAGGAGGCACAATTATGTGGCAAGGTATTAGAGGAATAATCTATAGATAATGGAGATGAAGAACAGCACATTCATTCTGTTCAAACCTGACATTGCCTAAGGACTAAGCAGGTTCTCACCATGAGAGATGGTCTTTCTCAGCTCCAGCAGACTGCGGAAGGACAGCGAGGCGACGTGTGGTTTACCCCATCGGTCAGTCTCCTCCTCAACATCCTCCTCAAACTTGATCCAGCGAGCCGTCTCTTTCCACTGCATTTCCTGGTTCTTATCCATGATCAGCTCATTCAGCTCCACAAACACCTGGTCCAGAAGAATACGGCAACAAAATGAATGGAGACCAAGACTGCTTATAATGGATAAACATTAGAATTAATTTCTTTAGACAGATTATCAAGAAGAACAATAGAGGTGTGGGAGAAAATTCACATTTGAATACAGTATCAATATTCTAACACCAAGAATCAATAGTTTAAGTTATATGTTTCACATTAATATTATTGGGAAAAAAGTGATACATTATTGAAACATTATTTTATTTGACCAAAATGCAAACTTGTCATATAGATCTTCTGCACAGCTAGACTGCAAGAGGTTTTGTGTAATCATAAACAAGCTATTTCTCTCACTGCAAAATTATATATATATTTTTTTGCAGTGCTCACATTTTTTTCACCCCAAAAAATAAAACAAATAAAATAAAAAATGATGTTGGCGTGCCTAAGCTCAACACTACTTATTTAGCTCTATGATGACGTAAAAGCAGGAAATTCAGCATTTGTTGCACAAAGTCCTATAAGGATGAATCACAATAGAATAAACAAAGAACTGCAATATTATTGTATTTGATATTATTATTGTATGCATGTATTGCATCGATAACATTTTGCTGATTGCCACCTCGAAACAAAGATATTTAAAGCAACATACCAATTAAACCTCACCAGATACTAACGATCCAAGTGGCTTTTACTTGCACTTAAATTACCAATGGTTAGATCTTCAACAAAATCAGCCAATTCATGCATCCAAGCATTAGCCAAGTAAACATTCTCTACCAACACAGTTTCCTGACCTTCTGGCGTTGAGCAACCCTTCTGGAAAAGTCTAGGAGAACCATGCTGTTTGTCGAAGTAGTAGAGCGTTAGAGCACAACCAATCGCCGAGGTGACAGACGGAGGTGTGAACACCCACCGCTGTCGTTTAGAAGTTAAAGGGTCCATACACAAACTCATTTATCCCAAGAACTAGCTGGTTCACCTGGCTAGGCTAGAGGGGGATCTGAGAGCGTTAATAAAACAATGCTGACTCTGAAGGCTCACGGTGTCTAGTTACCACAGATGATCTTTTCTTTATTCTTATGTGTGTGAAAGGGAAGAAGTTCATACATTTTTAATTGGGACCTGCCCCCCGAAAAATCCTCCTTATACTTGTTCTAAAGGACAGCAGGTTTCTCCGAAATAAAAGTGGGAAGGCAGCGAGTTAGTTTCAATCTAACTTGAAACGGCTTGAAACAATCGTCCAGAACTTTGTGATCTAAAAACTAGCTAGTCACAGTGGACCAAAAACAAGTTAGTGGGAAAGGTGCAGCTAAAACATTTTAATTACTGCATAAATAATGAATGAATTACATGTATTGGTGATGAGACTGGGTTAATAGTTGACTGACATCTAGTCAGAGCAACCAAGGAACTATCCAATGAAAATGGGTCTTACCTCATGTGGTGTTCGGTCCAGTTTACAGTTGCGTGTGCTTGGTTCTATGTGATCTTTGGTAATGTGTACCACATGACCCTTGGTGCATTTTCTAACCAGGTGTCTTCGTACCCCTGGAACATCTTCAAAACGATGGCCTGGAAAAGTTAAATTATATAGATTTATTACACACCTCTCTGGAATACTTGATTCTAATTGTTAAATCTCAGCATTCTGACAATCTCATTTCAGTCATCTTGGTTTCAGTAGTATTTTTCCCATAATTTCCTTCCAAAGAGAATGAATAAAATCCTTCATAAAACAGTTCTAAGCCTGTAAATACACGAGTAGTTTGAGCGTGTAGAGAAACTGGCTCATGTGGTTAGTGCTGCTAGGATCACTGAGCCAATTGCCCCACCATGGTGGTGGAATGCCACTGATGTGCAGGTAAATGTATCAACTTATAAAACTTGGTGAAAACCTGAAAATAAATTCAAGAAATAATAGCATATAAAGAGTAAAGTGAAGTATTAGGCTAGATCCCTAGTTACTGTGTTGTCGAATCTTCATGCAAGACATGTATTCATTTACCATTTTTTAGAGACTTTAGCATTTTGCGCTATATAGCGCAATGTTACGGCACCGGCCAATTCACAACGCACAATGCATCTAGCTCACAACTTTCAAGCTCAGTTGTGCATTCACTTGTGTAGATGTAAGTGCTTATATAATTTTATGTTGTTGATATAGCTGATTGATAAATATAATAAAAATAGTGAGTTAATCACCTTTTTTCAAACACATCCCAAGCACTTCAGGATATTGGCTCCTGCAGCTCAAATGGTGCAATCTTTAAAATACTATGACTGGATCATTTTACAAGGTTTTTCTTCATCCAAAACATTGCTAGTGCATTGGTTATATCTTGCAGTGTTATTTATATTTTCTTCAATGGTATGTTTCAAGTAAAATTGTTAAATTATCTTATTTTCCATCTAGACTTTGTTAACGGAATAAAAAAAAACACCTTGTACATTTTTGTCAGTAACTTTGTTGACTGAATGTGTATTTAGTGCAGCTGGAGACATGATATCCCCAGTGGGGTCCTCTCTAAAACCGGACAATGTTGGGCTTTTGTTATTAGTAAAAAAAAATGTTTTAAACATCTGACATTTGAAAAGCTTTCAGCCAAGGACATTTTTGAAGATTTAATTATTGTCCAGCTGTTTACTGATATTTAGTTCTGTTGAATATTTGAGTTCATTTATTTTCTGACATTGTGGAATGTTTATAGCTGTTGACCATTACATGTTACCAACGTATAAGATATTGGTATATTGTATATTGGTGCAATAACAGACAGACATTTAAACATTGCAAACTATTTTTTTGTTTTGTATTATGGTATTTTGTGATATTTTACCAAGGGTTTCATTTCCATTCTGAGTTCATTGATGCACTTTTTGTAGTTTGATCCACATTAAACATAATTTGCATGGACACACTTACTTCCCTCCAACCACCGTACCACACCATTAACCGGCGGTGGTTGGGTCTAAAACAGCCCTACGTGCAGTATGTTTGTCGTGATTCTCTGCTTGGTGTATCTTTTCTCTTAAGGACCGTGGGAAGTGCAGTTTTTCACCAGGAATTCAGCTATTAAACAAATATAAAAATACAAAATAAAAAAACCTTTAAATTACGCAGAATGATGGCTTCAACAGGAACATATACCATCAATCAACAACCTCTGCGCTCATGGTGGATCGGTCTTTAAACAGGGATGCAAACTTATGAGAGGTAAAAAGGTGATTCATAGCAGTATTTAAAGTTTTTTCTGTTTAAAATGTTTAAGCTTAAAGTGACCCTTTCAAGTGATTTCAATAATAATAATACTTAAAAAAAAGTGACTTTAGCTGAAAGGTGATTAGTTTGCATCCCTTTTTAAAGGTTTAAAAATTATTGTTAAAAATGAATTAGCCTAATGAGAAAATGAATGGGATTTTTACATCCGGAACACAACTGTGCTAGGTTCAACCTATTGTAGACATTAATTCGATTTTCATGGTTTTGGATGGATTTTTTCATTCATGTGGGAGAAAGATGCATGTACCTACAGCATTCCTCAAATTAGCAAAATGACCACACAGGTCATTGCCTTTGTTCATAACACAAAGCTCACAAGGGTTAAATTACAGGACGGGCCTGTTGCCAAGGACATTTAGGGTCAAAAGGTAAGGAAGAGAATTCATTGGATTTCACTAACTAGAGAGAGTACAGGAACTGTGGATGAGAGTCTAAATGGAATTAAGATAAGAGGCCAAAATAAAGGACTGAATTAATTGTGTACATAGTTGGAAAAAGCTGACTCCCTTTTCCCACACAGCTAATGAAGCTCTGAGTTTAAACAGGCAAGTTTAAAATGTCAAATGACCAACTCTTTACTCAACTCTTTAAAGGTTTGGCGAATATAATGTGAACCAGGAGTGTATTACACATGTATTTATGGTAATCCTGATTAATCGCTAAATTAAACAGTGAATATCGTAATGAACTTTGTAATAATGAATTAAACAAAAATGAGACGATAAATTAAAAAAAGTGTGTACAAAACTTGTATATATGGAGTAATATTAATGCCGGCAGCCAGACTGCGTGTGCAGCGGTGGCTTGTGTGTGTGTGTGTCGCAAATGTGCGTATTCGCTCACTGTTACAGTTATTTATTATTTAATATATTATTAACTAATAATAATGGAAACCTAAATAAACAAAACATACAGATCGGGTAGTCATGCGTCATAACATTGGAAAATTCCCAACTTTTAAAACACAACATTAGTTTCACTCTCAAACTAGTGTATTTTAGCCAAGTTAACATCACTCTGTGAGGATTATTTCTAAATCTATGCAACGTTACATGTTGTGTAAGAAATTATCTGCCAGTTTCCATATTCCGTTAATGTTTATTGAAGAAATAAGCAAAAACGTGTTAACGATTTCAGCCAAGTAAAATACAATGCATATATATATGTTTTTACTTCAATAAACATAAACAGAATATGGAAAATGGCATATCGTTACTTACAGCAGATGATCCCGATTAAAAAGAGCCCCAAATAAACGCAACATGGTATACATATGTTAAAATAATCCTCCGAGCACAAGTAGTCAGAGATTCTCTGGTGCAAGCAAATAAACCGTGACAAATTATTGTTAAAATGCCAGCAGCAATTCCACTGTTGGTTCGATAATAGTATTTCAATTTTAATAGTTATCGGCTGCCAATATATAATCCACGCCTATTTTCAACAGTTGTTTGTGCTTTGTTTCTTAAAACAAGAAGTCTGTACCTAAAACTTCCAACTACAATAGAACACTTCTTCATCATCACACTTCACAAATACCTACTTGGATCAGATTGAATCAGATTGAATCTAGTAGGTATTTGTACTACAAACTCACTTTTAATGTCGTCGATGTGGGCTGAAGCCAGGGTCAGTGCCTCAAATTCATCTGTGGGGATACTCTGGTATTTAGCCTGATCGGTACCCGTCATGTTGCCCGTGCGTCGCCTCTCCTGATGGTCGTAGCTGCGGCTCGAAACGCAATGCAGAGAATTGGGCTCAGTTGTGCTTGGGGTTGCTGGAGCAGGCTCAGATGTTCTGAAAGACAGAAAACAAGAAATTTATCAAGCTTTTTCATCAAGCCACTGATGGAAAAGAATAATAAACACTAAAAAGTTAATGAATTAACAAGTCAGAAAAAAGCACATAGTGCTACATTAATGAATAAATAACATTGAAACGTAATTTGCTTAATTATTATGGAGCCACTTAGAGGACGGAGTGGGAATTTTTCTGAAAAAGGTTTGTGTGCCCTCTCAAAAAAATTTTTACCATGGTTTTACAACATTAACTATGATATTTGAAGGGAAACCATGCTGATAATACAGGAAAATGAAAATAATTTTTGTGGGCATTATGGATTTACTATAATACCATAGTTTAACTATAGCTAATGCTCTATAAAACTAATGTAAACTAACAATACAAGTGTTCATATTAACTAATGTTAACAAAGATAAATAAATACTGTAACAAATATTTTGCTCATTGTTAGTTAATTATACCTAATGCATTTACTAATGCTAACAAATGTAAACTTATAATAAATATTAGAACCAATATTTTAGACTCTAGTAACGCTAAAGTAAAATGCATTTCAATAGCAATATTGTAGTAGACGTGACCGTTGTAGGCTAAGCGTTTTGTGTGTGTGTGTGTGTGTGTGTGTGTGTGTGTGTAATTTAGTGTTTTTGATCAAGTTAATGCATCTGAGGTGAAGAGAAGCATCAATGCCTTTCAAGAACAAAACTTTCCTAATGTTTAAAACATTTGTGTATTGGTTAACAAAGGTAGAGTAGGGCAAAAAATTATGGTTGATAAAAAATAAGTTATGATTACATAACATGCATAATCAGAGATCATAAAAACAGGACTATATAATAAAATTCAATCTAAAGTAACTAAACTGGCAGAATATTTGCTACAGATTGGCTTTGGGAAAATAAAATCCTCATAGATTCACAGATGCACTTACCTTTATTTTGAACTTAAAATGATGTTAAATTAGCTGTGGGACAAAATCCCTGTCATAATAAAATTATAAACTGTTATTGAATGAAAAGAACAGAAGAAAACAACACAAAGGAATTATCTGACAGAGAACTCCAGTGCTTAAGAAGATAACCAAAGAGAAAAAAACAGATAGAGAGGGGTTTCAAAAAGCAAAAGGCGGTTGCTAGTAGCAAAGGATGAGTGATGTTGACAGTAGGTGATGGAGATCTAAAGAGAGGCATATATCCTGCTGGTCTCTGAAATAACTTGTACTTGATAACGAAAAAGGTGTCCTGAGCACTGGCGTCCAGTTACTGCAATTTACAGTAAACAAAGAGCACAGTTAATTATTTAGAAGTTTAACAACACAACTTACAGTATCCACCATTTCCAACATTACAATAATAAAACTGATAGAGAGTGAGTTTTGATTTTATGTTGACTTAAGATATTAGAGGAACTACACTAAGGGTTAATAAAAGTTTGTTATGTAAATTAAGATAAATCCTCAAAGCAGATGGACTTACTCGGTAGGTGTGCTGTCCTGGGATTCCACACCGCACTCAGCAGAGGAGGGGATGATTAGAAGACTTCGAGCAGCATGAGGATGTGAATGCTCGGGTGTGGACACATGAGGATTGTCAAAGACAAAAAACTGGACAAGAGATGAAATGAGAGAAAAGTTTGGAATAATGCACAGATTTTGTACTTTGGTACTTTAATTCACCAAAGTGGCATTCAACTGATCACAAAAAAAATAAATCACTTGCCGTTATATCAAACACAGCTGAAAGCTACTTGGTTCATTAAATGAAGCTTAACATTGTCTTTGTGTTTGTTTTTGAGTTGCCACAGTAAGCAATAGACTGGCATGTTTTAAGGTCAATATTAGATCAAAAATGGCAAAAAAGAAACTCGTCAGTCAATCATTGTTTTGAGGAATTGCCAAAAACTGAAGATTTCATACAAAGGTGTAACTACAAAAGACAATGGACAACTGTCTCTAAGAAGGACAGAAAGAGATGAAGAAGGTCAGATGTACAACTAAACATGAGGATAAGTACATCGGAGTCTCTAGTTTGGGAAATAGACACCTCACATGTCCTCCGCTGACAGCTTCATTGAATTCTACCCGCTCAACACCAGTTTCATGTACAACAGTAAAGAGAAGACTCAGGGGTGCAGGACTTATGGGAAGAATTGCAAAGAAAAAGACACTTTTGAAACAGAAAAATGAAAAGTACAGGTTAGAGTGGGCAAAGAAACACAGACATTGGACAACAGATAATTGGAAAAGAGTGTTATGGATCTTAACCCCATTGAGCTTTTGTGGGGATCTGTAAAGCTGTCATCTGCACGTGGAGGATTTTTTGATGAGAACTCTTTGAAGAAGTTTAAGAAGTTCTGAAATGTTTTTCAAATTGTAATAATAATAATGTTTCATGTTATTAATGTCCTACCAATACATTATGCCACTTTGGTGAATAAAAGAACCAGAGCAAAATCTGTACATTATTCCAAACTTTTGGCCACCAGTGTGTGTGTGTGTGTGTGTGAGTGTGTGTGTGTCTTTAATATATATACACACATACACACACACACAGACACATATATACATATATGTTTTTTTTTTCCCCTCAATTGTTCGGATTCCTAGATAAATCATTTTATAGAGATCACAATCATGAAATGAAAATTCTAGCCATTGAAACATTTTTTGAGCAGAGAATTACTGAATAAATTATATTAACTATAAATAATTACCACAACCTAGATTTCATGGCTATTACAGGCCCCTTGAGTCTAGCTCGACACAAAATTGACTCAACCAATGGCATGAGTTTGGGGCGGGTCTATCTATTAGCTTGACTAATGGCAGAAGAAGGGTGTACTCCGAAAGCTGTTTGAATCAATGTTGGACTATATCTTTAAAATCACCTGATACAGTATTTCCTGGTTTTCCATGACTATGGAAACCTTGAATCGGATTACCTGTGCATTGTCTTTTCTTTCAGTGTCTTTTGTTGATACAGGGGTGGCACTCAGGCTTTCCATAGCCTCGTCCTCTTCATCATCAACTTCCTCGATAGGCAGAGCAGTGATAGGGCTAGAAATCCCTCCGTAGTCCTTACTGCTGCTTCTCCTCCTCTTCTTCCTCCGGCAATCTCCCGTGAGCTTGGACAGAGGATGATGGATGTGATGGGAGGAGTGACGGTGATCTGGATGCAAAAGATGGAGATTATTACAGGAGAACTTCGGATCTGCATATTCAGATTAATGTCTTTTACAATGGAACAGGGTAATAGAATAATAAAACTGGAAAAGTGTAAATCTGAATTATGTAAAAGTGTACATTTTGAAGCACTTTCACATTCTCAAATAAGAGTACTCTCAAATAGTACTACTTTCATAATATTCAAATAACAATTCACATTTATTTCTACTAGGGCTGGTCAATCGATTAAAATTTTTAATTGAATTAATTACATTATATAGTGATTAATTACTATTAATTGCATGTCAATATTTTCAGGCAAAGGCCCCCAATTAAGATAAATGTAATATTTAATAATCAAAATAATAATAATTATAATTCAAAAGACATTACATTATCATGGCAAAGATGAATAAAGAATGTATTACATTTAGGGCTCTCAATTGATAAAAAGCTTTTACATGATGTGCCGATTAATTGATTAAATGAATGGCATACCAATATTTACTGAGGCCCCAAATAAAGATAAGAAAAATTAAAATAATTATAAATATAAAATATTGGCCTAATACATATTATAATTGGTAGGAAAGGTTGGAGGCATAATTAATTGCATAATAAAATGTTCGCAGTGTATAAACTGATGAGCCAAAACATTGACCACTAACATGTGAAGCAATTAACATTGAGCATCTCCTAACAGGGCCACATGTCAAGGTCTGGGTAGATTAGATGGCAAGCGAACAATCAGTTCTCGTAGATAACATGTTGAATGTAGGAGAAATGGACAGAAGAAAAGACCTGAGCGACTGGGTCAGAGCATCTCTGAAATGGCAAGGCTTGTGGGGTGCTCCTGGTCAGCAATGTTGAGTACCTACCAACAGTGGTCTGAGGAGGGACAAACCATAAACCAGCAACAGGATGTTGGGCGCACAAGGCTCATCGATGTGCAAGGGCAACAAAGGCTATCCAGTCTGGCCCGAACAAACAGAAGGTCTACCGTGGCACATGTCACAGAAAATTTTAATGATGGTTATGGGAGGAATGTGTCACAACACAGTGCATCGCACCCTGCTACGTATGGGGCTGCGTAGTCACAGACCGGTCAGATTGTCCATGATGACCCCTGTCCACCATTAAAAGCGCCTACAATGCAGTGGGAGAAGGTCACATGGTCCAATGAGTCTTACACTGACGGCCATGTATGTACGCGCCATTTACCTTGGGAAGTGATGGCACCAGGATGCACTGTGGGAAGATGACAAGCCAGTCGAGGGAGCGTGAAGCTCTAGGCAATGTTCTGCTTGGAAGCCCTGAGTCCGGCCATTCATGTGGACATCAATTTGACACATGCCACCTACCCAAACATTGTTGCATACCAAGTACACCCCTTAATGGCAATGGAATTCCCTAATGGCAGTAGCTTCTTTCAGCAGGACAATGTGCCCCGCCACACTGCACACATTGTTCGGGAATGGTTTGAGGAACATAATGAAGAGTGTTCAAGGTAATCAAGGTGTTGCCCTGGCCTCCAAATTCCCCAGATCTCAATCAGATTGAGCATCTGTGGGATGTGCTGGACCAACAAGTCCACCCACAGCAGCTCCACCTCACAACATACAAGACTTGAAGAATCTGTTGCTTATGTCTTGGTGCCAGATACCACAGGACACCATTAGGGGTCTTGAAGAGTCCATGCCTCATAGGGCCGGCATGCCTCATAGGGTTGGTACTGTTTTGGCGGCATGCGGGAGTACCATCAGCATATTAGGCAGGTAGTCATAATGCTTTGGCTCATCAGTGTAATTAATTCCACATAAAGGTATATGCTAAATCGACAGCCCTAACTACAATTCAAAAAGTGGCTTTAGAAGTCAATATATTGTTTGTTTATTTCCAAATCATTGAACATAAGCCTATCACTGTCCTACAGTCTAAAGCCATTTTACAATTGAGTTCATCAATCAACAATACTCTCTCAGGATGTGAAAAATGCATGCGAAAACATGGTGGAAAAGTTCTTATGGTGGCATCATTAATCAGCTGAAGTTCTGAAGATGTTATATTTATACAATTTAATTTCAGACTAAATTAATGTGTAAAATCAACAACCTTCATTTTTATATATCTTACTTTTGAGTTGCTAGCATCCTGCTCTACAAGTTGAGCTACAGGAACTAAAGCGTAATCATTAAAAAAATATGATGACAGTTAAAGATACGACCAAACACTACCGGCTCCATACATTACAGAGACATCTGAACTTACACTCAAAGTCTTCTTCATTGTAGGTGCGGTGCTGCTCGCCGGGAACTTTGGAAGTGGGGCTCAGGATCTGCTGGAAATGTTGAACCCCTAATGCTTTGTTCAGGTCACCTTCCTCCTCTTCCTCCCACTTTGGTGCTTGAACAGATGAGGTTGATGACTCGGGCTGGGGAGGGCACACAAAATGACCAAAAATTTTCATTCCAGGCATGAGAAATTTATTCTATTAGGACATAATTTCATTTTCCACGCAGCTCCTGAAACGATCACTAGAGGGAGTAGTGGTCAAAAGCAATAAATCATACACTAACACACTAAAAATGTAAAGAGTTTAAAGACAAAAAGTAGATATGTTAGGAACAATATTAACCTGTCAAAATTCACTTGCACACCCTTTAACATTCACCCTTTAACATATTAAACTTTATAGGTATGAGACAAATTAAATTAAGGATGTTTAAGATTGGTGTACTTACTATAATGACACATGAGCAAATGCCCTCAAGTCAAAAACAATCCATTAGCTACACTTCAGTTTTCAGCATATCAAGTACCAAGGTATCATCATAATACTGTTTTGAAAGTGCAACATGCTTCAGTGAATAGTTATTTGTGTTCAGGTCAACAGATTATAATCTAAGATCTTTATTTTTGAACTCCATTATTTTGTCAATTTACTGTTGGACTTAATCTGGGTCTAATAAACCAGCCTGGAGTGGCATACTGCAATAAGTACTTTGCAAAATCTATTCCATTTCAACTCAGGTGAATGTTGTTTTAGAGATTGTTCCATCTACATACAACAGAAATGTGTACACTATAAATGCACAGCTGAGTGTAAAATGTTGAGACCTGGAACAGCTGCCATCCACAACATGGCATTTGTGTTTTGGGCCAGCGGTTAATGCAGGTTGGAATGCACAACATGTATAAGAACAGAAATGCCTTTGCATGTTCACATGCCACATTGCGCTGTCAAACTGTAAAAGGCAGCACAAAATCCATTCACACAATTAAGTCATTCCAGTGCTTAAGGGGGTAGTTCATCGCAAAATGACAATTCAAATAATTTACTCACCATAATGCTGTTCTAAACCTGTATGATTTTTTCCCCCTTGTGTATTGCATCTTTATTTATTTTCCAAGGAGCAACTAAAATCTTCATTTTGTTATTTTACAGCCTTATGCTAAAATGCTTTAAATTATTATTTTTTTCACATCAATCTACACTCCATAACCCATAACGACAAAGCAAAAACCTGATTTATGATAACTTTGCAAATTTACTAAAAAGAAAAAAACTTCTCACATTGACATAAGTATTCAGACACTTTTGCTATGACACTTGAAATTTAGCTCAGGTACATCCTGTAAGGTGCCAGCGAGTCTGGGCTACCCCTCGGGAGAACAAAAGGCTCTCATGAGAATCAACATTTGAACTCTCGCACATGTAACAGCAACATCCGAGACGCAGCCAGCAGGGGCTTGCACCTCCCTTCTACCATCTGATTATCTCCCCCTACTCCCCGCTCTCCTCCTCACTTAGAACTCACTAAAGACCTATACAATGTCAAGTGTGTACAAAAAAGTAACTATAACATGTTTGGTATCATTTAAAGTGTCTCAGTGCGCCTGGTAAACTGGTCTCATCCTCCCAGCCATAATGAAAAGCAAGAAGAAGTTATAGAATATGAGAGATGTGGTGTGCATCTTAAAGGTGTGCCCTCCCCCAGATCCTCAATACAAACTATATGTTAATGTACAGGGACCCCCTCAATAAGGGACCCAAATCTAATTAGAAGGACAGACACCACCATTTGGTTAGCTTATTGAATTATTTGGGTATTTAAGGAGATGTGGCACATTGTTCGTGGTTCTCTGTAGTCAGACGATCCCGCACAGTTTACTGTGTGTAGTTTATATCAGGCAACTGCGATGGACTTGTTATGTTACCTGTCAATAAATTGTTAACATTTGATTTTATTCTGACTGACTCTGACATTGTTTTTCCCAAACAGATTGAGCGATTCGTATGTTACCGCAAGTCTGCGTCAGATTAGTGACGACTAATATTTGGCATCAGTTCAAGTGTACTTGGTTTGCAAAGACTGAAAGTGTGTTTCCGTTTAGAACAGCTTAATGCTGCTTGACCAATCTAAACTCGGGTGTGTCTTACCTCTGTTTTGATTTGATGTTTCTCCAGATAAGTGTACGCGGGAAACCACAACATGGCCAATCCAAAGCTATTACGAGAGAAGTTATGTTGGTCAGCTTACATCTGTAATAGTGGTCGTGACCTCTACTGAAGAAAACGTTAAGTTAAATTCAAGTGTATGCAATTCCATGGGGGCTATACTGAAGTATCTTTGATTGTGTAAACGTGAACGTGACCGATCTCAGGTATATAGCAATTACCTCTGTTTGATGATCCAATACTGACCGCTTGTGATCGTGAGACCCGCAGTGTAGAGAAAACACACGAGGACCTCAAAGCAACATAGTTTCCTAATCTGAACGGGTAAAGTATAATTAAAGGAGTTAAAAGAATAATCAAACATTCGTTCACTTTTAATGATGCTCAGATATCATTAAAACCTTTTTCATTTATGGAGTCAGATGAAATAACGAGGTAATACATAAGAGAAAATGTATTTCATTTAATCTGGTTGTGTTGCGTAAAAAGAAAGACAGTAATGCGCAGAGACCTTCACCTGTATTATTGGAGACCGCCATTGGACCGATAAACGGGCTTACAATCCCATTTCTCTGGATCATCTTTGGGATGTTTCTACACTTTAATTGGAGTCCAACTGTGGCAAATTCAATTGATTGGAAATTATTTGGAAAGGTATACACACCTGTCTATATAAGGACTCACAGCTGAAAAAGCATATCAGAGCTAAAACCAAGCCAAGAGGTCAAAGGAATTACCTGCAGAGCTCAGAGACAGGACTGTGTCGTGGCACAGATCTGGGGAAAGCTACAAAAAACATTTCGGCTGCACTGAAGGTTCCCAAGAGCACAGTGGCCTCCATAATTCTTAAATGGAAGTTTGGAACAATCAGGACTCTTCCTAGTGCTGGCCGCCTGGCCAAACTGAGCAATCGGGGGAGAAGGTTCATCTTCCAACAGGACAACCACAGCCAAGACAACGCAAGAGTGGCTTAGGGACAACTCTGTGAATGGCCTTGAGATTTTAATAAATTTTCAGTGTTATAAACAATCTGATTTTTGCTTTGTCATTATGGGGTATGAAGATAGATGTGAGAAAAAAAAAAATTTAAAGCAAGTGCCTTGCACTTTGCCCACTGGAGTCGCAGTTGGAGCTCGGCACGAACGAGGTAGTGGTCCTATCTGCAATCAGGTCCACTGATTGCAAGCACATTCTTAAGCGAAGATCGGAAGTGAAAGCTGATCAGGAAGTAGTCTAGGTCAGTGAGTCTTAGCCAGATGCATTTCATCACGTAAGTTGATGTTTTCAAAAATGCTGGAAGTGACTGTTACCCACAATGAGATTGTTGGATGAGGTGAAAGACAGTAGGTGCAGTCCATTATTGCCGATTTCTCCATAGCTGAATTTGCCCATCGTTTGATCCAATCCAAACCTATCCACGCCGATGTGGCAGTTGAAGTTGCCTGACTGGATGATGATTTCGGTTTGCGGGATTGAGTCCAGCGTATATTGTAGCTGGTCGCAGAAATCGTATTTGGCTACATCTGGGTTGATCTTGGTTGGGGTGTAGATGGCGAGAATATGGGTCTTGATTGTGCCGTCGATGGTGGGCGCTGCCATATGATTCGATATTGGCTGGAAGTCGAGCACACTCCTGGCCACCCTCTTTGGTCACCCCTGCTTCCAGTTTCTTACCACTGAAGTAGAACAACTACATTGTTTCATCGATCATCAGTGGTTGAATATTCACCGTCCCCAATCCAGAGATTCATAATTCAGATAATGCCGCTAAAAGCTACAATGGATTCAAACCTTTATCATCAGGTGTGCGCACTGTCCTGACAAGCGAGTGACCAGCAGTAAAGCAAAAGCCAATGAAATGGAGAGCGCGAAAGAGTAGAGAAATTCATCGAAAAAAAAAAAACAATTTATGGAACATCTGCCGAACCGCTGCCTCGTCATTATTTTCTTCTGCGTTTCCCCCGTTGTCTGCAAATCAGTGCAATAATTGGTGCGAGCTCGTCTTTCATGTTGTTTGTTGGCATGTTACCATGAATAAACTCTCCCGTTGCTATATGCGTGGGTTTGTGAAAGAATTTCGGGATCATAGTTTCATTCGGGCACAAATGGTCAATTGTTTGATACAGCTGGTCTGCAAACAGTCATGTTTGTGCACTTTAGTGTATGCACTTAACTTGCATCTTTGTTTCTACATCTGTCTTTGGCGCGCACCACTGCTCTGCTGTGATTTAAACTGAACTGAGAATCGATTGATTCATTTGAGAATTGATTAAGAATCAGGTGGGTATGAATCGTAATTCTTGCCTTTAAAAGCTAATTTCGTCAATGAAATTACTAATGAAAATGTTCTTTGATTAAGTTGTTTTTTGGTCAATGATAATGAAGACGAGGAATTTTTTTTTTTTTATAATTAAACATACTGTTGACAAAAATATGAAGGGAATAAAATAATCTTGCAAGATATTAAAGCAAAAAAAATGTCCTACTCCCTAAAAGATATGAATGAAATAAGTGTCCTGAGATATCACACTTTGGTTTCTGTGGCAGCTTTGTAAATGGCAAACAAAAATGTATCTGCGGACCGCAGACATTGACCCTTTTCACCTGATACATCATTTTGCTCGTTCTCACCATGTTGTACTTGAAGCAGAACATTAAGGCTATAATTCATAATGTTTATCAGTTGAGGGTGCTACTGTGCCACCGTTGAATTTGACAGCCACAAGAACAAACAATGCTGCTCTTTTGCTCTCAAAATGGTCTCAAAATTATCTTTTTGGAATGAGGGGTAGTTAATTCAATAGCTCAGTCACGTCAAAACTTCTGAATGCTAAAATCACTAACAGCACTTACACAACACCCTAACACAATGTTTTTAAGAAACTAAAGAAATTAAGTAAATGAACAGGTGAACTTGAATTAAGTTACGCACCAGCGAGAATGCATAACTTGCGGTGAATACGCAGTTTCCTTCAAAACATGCTACACTTAACGCAATATCCTAAACGAGAGGCATTCACTACAGAGTAACTTCTGAAAAGTCGCTTATACTTAAGTGAATTCATTCTACAATCAAAAAATTATTTCAAGATTTATGCATTTCAAACTGAATTAAGGAATATTTAATAAAATAATTTTAAAAAACATATTAAGTTTTATTAATTTAATTTTGTTAAACATTACACAATTCATTTTGACTTAATTTTGCTAAGAAATGATAAAGTGTAAATCTTAAAAATAGGCAAAAAAAATATCTATATATATTTTAATGTATGCTGTTATTTAAGGACCTCAGGTTTTTTCTCATGTTGTTTAATCTTACATATCAAACATAACAATCTTTAAAATGTTTGATACATGTTTATATAATTGTAATTAATTTATAATTTTTTTTCAAAATATTAGAATTTTTGGCTAAAGTTCGAAACCTGTTTTTGTAATTTTGCACATTATCATAACTTAAATATGTTATTTTTGTCAACTAAAATTATATGATTTTTAGTCATGTAAAATTGATTAAAATTAATAAATATTACATGATTAAATTTGGATATTGTAGTAAAAAGAGAAAAAAATTACCAACAAATAAATGTGTGTGACAATTAACACTGCTCTGCAGGTGTTTCATGTTTTAGACCATAATTGGGCAATAATTATATTGACAGCCCTTTGATGTCAAAATCAATGACAGAAATAAACCACATTTGTTCCAAAAACTACCAAATTAAATTCTGTGACAAAGGAATACTTTCATTGGCATTTACTGATACCTTACAGGCAATTATAAGAAATGATACCATAGCAACATAAGACATTACAATACCTAAAAGTTCTAAATTCTAAAGTAAATATTACACCGGAGTGAGATTAGGAACATTGATATCCAGTAGACAAAAGAGCTTCTTCCTATTTAGCCTACTTATTATTGATGAACTAATCTTCACCAGCCACAGCAGTCTTCCAAAACAAGCATTCATTTAATTGTATTGCTTGCCAAGTATTGGTTTAAAACACCCTAAGACATACTGAAAAACAGCCAATAATGACCCAAATCAGAGGGCCAGAGACTTATGTAGACCACTCCTGCATGACCAATGAGGACACATGGTCATCCTGAACAATAACATGTTTATCGCTTTTAACCCAGTAAATGACTAACCTTTAAATTGCACAGGAAATCCATTGGTCATCTATTATGTTTAATCACAGGTGAGTGTGTCCCACAGGGAAATAAATATATTCTCTTTACTAAAGCAAATCTAAAAGATAAGCAAACAGAACTTGTACGCCGCTCTGCAACCTCCCTCGCCACATGACCACAGCAGGAAGCGGAAATGGAATAGCTAAGTTTCACAACATCAACCCTTCTCTTTAACTCCAACCACTGATTGTCTAATCTTCTCCCAAAACACACCCACATATACACACTACGACACAACTGGCAGTTGTTTTAAGGGTTGATAATCATTAACCTAACAGGCCAATATTTGCTTGCCATCAGGGCACTAGTCAAATGAGTATGTCCAACTACAGTAGTTAGGCTTAATAATTGTTTTATTCTGAATTCCACCAATCAACAATGAGAAATTTATATCAATGCCGTTTTAAGACAAAATAAAAGTGGATGATACCACCAACGTATCGTTTCTTGCTTTAAAGACTGCATGGAATCCAAATTGGAGTTTTGTGTCTTTTAGTCTATGTCTGCTTTGAGGTCATCTATATGCTAGTGTTCTCCATAACCTTGCTTAATGTATGCATATGCATGCATAGAAAATATACAATCTTTCCCTTCTGGGAAAACAAACCAAGGCTGTCAATATAAATTGCCTATGAATATTCGTCAAATTTAAAAATGCACATTCAAATGCATAAACTGTTAATTCAAATTTAAAATGTGTGCCAAGCACTGGCAATGACTAAGGTGGAGGTCATTGGTCAGTGGGTCGAATGCTCTTATCAGCGTCTCACACAATAAGGAGTCATTTACACAGAACTGTGTTTGTGCCCTTTCCCCATTTGTTTTTCTATGTAAACGCACGCTTTTACTGACGCGCTGCGTTTAACTGATTTTTCAGCATAGTTATTGCGCCCTCTTGTGGACTCACAAAGTATGTCTAATTAAAAAATTGGTGATAATTGACATCTTATAGCTTTTTTCCCTTATCTGAAATAATGTCTTTAAAATTGTAATATCATTTGAATTTTTTTAGTATTAAGGTATTCTTTTATTTAGTTTCTAAGCCATGTTGACAGCCCTAAAACATACCCCAGATATTGATAACTCATCTTGCACTCATTCTGTCAAATATAATGTCTTTTCCAATAATTCCACCTACTTCTAAGTGGCAGTAGCAAGTAGAAAATCATGTTAATGGGTGTGATGTACAGTTTAAAAAAAAGAGGGACAATCTCTTTAAAACTGTATTTCTCGTAATAATGTGAGATTAATCAAATATATACACAACAATCAGTATATTTGCACGTTTAAATTATTTTAATATAAAACTATTTGGTCTGTTACAATTTGATACACGTGTAATTTTGCACATTATCATCAACAGAAATGTTATTTTTGTCTAATAAAACTCTAAACAATTCGAGTTAAATTGACAAAAATTAATGAATATGATATGATGAGATACTGACTAAATTTCAAGGACATTTTCATCAAAAGAAAAGATGACTAAAGTAAAAAAACTTAACTGGTATTGATATACTGTAGCAACATATTACATTTATAAAAAAAATTATAAAATGTTGAAAGGATAAAATGTTATTCCGACCATTGTTTGAATTGCAGGGCAAAACAGTAAACCAAAATTAGACTGAAGATACTCATATCTAATAGTCTGCACTGTTAAAGAGATCCTGTTCCGAACAAACAGTAGATACAGAAAGGATCTGGCTCTTTAACGCTGAAGCCCTGGGGATGATGATACAGCAATGTGTGGGTTTGGAGAGGCTGACTATTAAAGTCAGATTCACGGCAAATAGCTGCAGGAAAGAACTTTAATTTTGTGGGTGAAAAGTTTCCTCTGCAATGCCTAAATTAGTTTTATAGTATCTGTCAGTGATACTGGGTAAAGAGTAATTAACCAAGTGATTTAAAACCGCACATATAATTACAACACAGGCGTATGTTTAGGAAATCAGTCTGAATCTTAATTACTATGGTCTTTCAAAGAAACACACAAAAAGGAATATCTTTCACATGTAAAAGACAGAGATTGAAGCACAAAAGTAAGTAAGTAAATGAATAAATATATTTATAGATAACTATGGAAACCACTGCGGATGGAAATCTAGGAAAAGTTTAATTCATATTTAAAAGGTATTAAGAAAACTGCTCACCTCACTTCCAAAAAGAAACTACCATGATATTACCATGCTTTAGGACATGGTAATATGTACAATGTAATACCACTGTACAGTCATATAGATTAAATGAATGAATGCTTTTTGAACATGTACAATTGCAATTTAAAAATGTTGGACATGGTAAAATGTATACTTTGAAGTACCTTGGAGGACCATGTAAACACCATGATCTATAAATATGACCTATAAATATAAACACAAAAAAAACCCCACCATGTTCATGATAATTACTTCATACTGAATATCTGCATAAATCTCGGAATCATTCAATCAAGCAGTCAAATTACATTGTGAATGACGGAAGCCACAGCATTGGTGAGTTCATCTGAGGTCATGGGGTCACTCATGGTTGACAGCAGTTGGGCAGCACAGAAGATGCTTAACAACACTGTGTTCTGGACAGGCTTTAGACTTTCTTTTTCTCACCGAGACTCAAGCAGGAGTTCATAGGCAGCATAACCTGTGAATGAACGACACATACAGAGAAATAATTCATTAAATGGAGAGCTTTGATTACTGGTAAAGTGGGGGTTGTGTATTTGAAGAAATATTCTGGGTTCAATACAAGCTAAGGTCAATCGACAGCATTTGAGACAATGTTGATTACCACAAAAAAATTATTTGGACTTGTCCCTTTTCTTTAAAAAAAAAAAAAACAACAACAAAAAGGAGGTTACAGGGAGGCACTTACAATGGAAGTGAATGGGTCCAATTTTTGGAGGGTTTAAAAAGACAGCATTGAGGAGTTATAATTTTATAAAAGCATTTTATTTTGTTAAAACTAATGTATTATTTGAGCTTTAAATTTGCTTAAATCATCATATTTTACAGTCATTTTATGGTTTGTTGACATTACATCATCATGGCAACGAAGTAGCAAAATTACTTATATCTCACTAAAATCATGTTAAAAATCTCTAATTAGCCTCATGCATCCCAGATGTGTATAACTTACTTTCTTCTGCTGAGCACAAAAGAAGATTTTTAGAAGAATATCTCAGCTCTGTTGGTAGAACTGTGACCAGACCTTTAAGTCATCATAAAAGTAATCCATATGACTCCAGTGGTTAAATCCATATCTTCAGAAGTGATATGATAGGTGTGAGTGAGAAACAGATCAATATTTTAAGTCCTTTTTAAATATAAATCCTCCTCCCTTCCCAGTAGGGGGCTATATGTACAAAGAATGCGAATCTCCAAAAACAAAAGGAGAACTGTTATGGGAGAATAGTGCTTAGGAAAGTAAATGTGAAAGTGGAAATTTATAGTAAAAAAGGACTTAAATATTCTCACCCACACCTAGGCCTATCACTTCTGAGGATATGGATTTAACCATCTTGACTTAATGTGCTTAACAGAGCTTCAAAGTTCAGGCCACAATTCACTTGCATTGTATGGACCTACAGAACTGAGATATTCTTTTAAAAATGTAATTTGTGTTCAGCAGAAGAAAGAAAGTAACACACATCTGGGATGGCATGAGGGAATTTCCATTTTTGGGTGAACTATACCTTTAACAAGCATATTGTTTATGCTGTGTGGCTATACTTTTGAAATAGTGAGTAATGTATTTTAACGTTTACAGATTGGCCCTGTTTCACTTCCATTGTAATTGCCTCACTGTAACCAAGAGTTTTGCTTTTGTTAAAGAAAAGGAGGTGCAAGTCAAATTTTTTATTTTTTTGTGGTAATCAATATTATGTCACAAATGCAGTTGATTAAGGTTAACTTGTATTGAGCCCTGAACATTTCTTCAATCTAGACAGAATTAATGTGGTTACACCAACAAACAATGACATTGATTGCGACGCAAGTCAGATTTCTCATCCACGGTACAAAGTTTTGCAGCATGTGCACTAAATGCATATTACTTATTATTGACATACAGCAGTCTTTTGTATTGGATAAATAAATAGGAATAAGCAGAGGTGTAGCCAAGACCAGACCATCAAAGACACAGACCAAGAATAGACCTCATGAGACCTAGACCAAGACTAGACCCTTCATCACCCAGTTATAGACCAATACCGATCCCTAAGAATGTATGCACTGCGAGCATTTTCCAGATAGCTACATAGAGAAAACAGTCCGGTTTTACAAGATGCCTTAGTAACCCAAATGCCTCAGGTGTCATAAAGCAATTTATTCTTCTATCGTAATAAAAGATAAAGAAGTGTCATATATGGCTCTTTATTACAGGCATCATTTATATAAATTCTTTTAAAGAAAAAATCCTAAATAGGAAAGCCAATAGATTGTTAATGAAATAATAACATTTTAGTCTATCAAATAGGATCTTAATGTATTCTTAGTGAATACTTACCTGATTTCTTTAGGATTGGTTCAAAATTACGAAAAAATCCTTCAAGATTTTTGGCATCATAAACAAACACAAACACCTACCATCTCTGATCGAAATAAAGACAAATGCTGATGCAAAACAATCGCAATAATTGAAAAGAACAGTTTGAAAGTATTGATTCATAGAAATGAGTCAGACCTCCCAAAACCATGGCTAACTGAGAATTGTGATTCATATGCATTATTAATATAACAAAATATTAAACGTTTATTTTTCAAAAATCACAGACCTGTTGAGCGCATGAATACAACGGGCAATCAAGACATTTAAGTCACCGGCACAGAAGAAATCCACTCAGCGCACACTAACAGACGGAGTCCTGCAGTTGCACTCTTGCGAATTATCTCATTATAAACAACAAGGATAGAAAATATGTAAATGTACTGTGCAATGTAGACAGCTTCATTGATTATAACAGAAGTTTTTGCGAGAGTGCTGAACTCAGACAGGGAGTTCATGCTGTACTGAAGTGATTGACAGCTTCAGTGATTACAAAGGGAGTGTTCTTTGCTCGCTTTCTGTATATAATTTAAAATCACAATTTGCATCACAGTTGTTTTTCATGCTGCTAAGAGAAACAATGTGAAGTTGACTGTTTAGTCACTGTCTTTATTTACTGATGCATAGAACAGCAATAAAGTTCTTGGCTTGTTTGGGATATGTAGCTACATAAATAATACAGCATGCAATACTTTTATATTAATCAAAATTATTAATAGCAATTACAATATCAAGAGAAATAACCTTCAAATATAGCCGCAAGTAGCGATTGTTGGGGCCAAGCACATATGGCGAGATGACTAAAATAATCAAATTGGACAGAAAAGATCCAGCGAATGCAGATGACACAGCTATTTTGATGTGACCTTTCAATTGCTTTGAGCACTTGAAAAATTAGGATTTTCTTAAGTTACAGCACCCCCTAGTATAAAAGAAATTATTGCAACTTGGCATGTTACCTCAGAATGTTCTCTTGTCCATGTATAAAAAGTTTTGTTAAGTTTGAAAATTGCGATCACAAGATACAGGCTAATTAGTCATCACATGCCACACCCCCAAACATATTTGTTTATATCTTTGGAATGATTTGACATCTAAATTCTTTGCACAAATTTTGTCAGGAGGGTCTGTAGATGATGCATACCAAGTTTCGTGCGAATTGGTCAAACAGCCTAGGATGACTTCAAAAAACAAATTTGTTTTTTCAAACAAATCGAAGATGTAGAAAAGTTTTGTTAAGGAAATAGAAATTCATGTAACCATATCATTTCGGGGCACTGATGGATTCAGAAAAGCTTTAGAAATTGATTCTAGCCTATACAATTCCTGAGATATTCGCAAAAACATGAATTAACTAATTATAGCACCACCGTGTGGCTGACTGTCACAAAATCTGATATACCACTTCGTGTAGATACCCTGCTTGAGTACAGTAATATTCTTGACCGTCGGCCATTCCCAATACGAGTTATAAGGTACTGAAATTTGATTGGCTGCTGGGGCCATATTTGTTGATTTGTCAAATCGATTTTTTTAAGAATATGTTAGCACCTTAACCAAAGAAGAAGCATATTTAATTTGAACTTTGTCACTCAAACAGCTGCAAAGTTGACAGATTTTTAGTTGTAGTGCCCCCTAGTGCCAAAATTGTACTAAACTTTACATACATATTCATAATGTCTTCCTGACTACTTATACCAAGTTTGGTTACATTTTGAGTTTACGTTCAGAAGTAATTGCAAATTGTAATGGTGTAGATGCTACACCAACTAGTGGTTGAAATAATTATCACATTTAGTGCACTGGTAATACATTGCTGGCTTGACTAAGACCATAAGCCGAGACCCAGATAAAAAAAAAAAAAAAAAACACTTTTAAATGGCCTCAAGATGTCTTGAGACCAAGACCACAAGATCAAGACTCCAACTCTGGGAATAAGTAATCACATTTGTTTAAAGAATTTTCCTTTCTTATAAGAAAGTGTTGGATAGGAGGCTAGCTAAAATTTTATACCAGTATTGTATCAATTTAAAATTCAGTTTTTTGATTGGTTGGCCTAAAAGTTATATCTTAATTGTACGAGGCAAGTCATACAATATCTTGCAATTTTACCATCTTGTGCGAGTTGTCATGAAATTATTTTGTCCAAAAAAACAAAAACAAATTATAACTGGAAAAAAAAATCTCTTTGATAATTGTTTTTATTTTTGTATTTTTTTAGAATTATGATATTTATGGAACAGCTGTTCAATGTGGTAAACCATCATCATTGGTAGCTAAACTCCTTAAGTATAACATACTGTAATAGTCTCCCTCATATCTAAAGACTGATGATAACAATCAGACAATAAAAAGTTGCTACTCTAAGGACGTACAGATAAGAGATTAAAAAGTAATGATAAAAATGTTAATTTATCAATGTAGACAAGAAAGATTGTCCACAGACCCACAGACACTCGCAGCTTGTTTAGAACATTCCACACACTTCTCTGCCCTCCCCCTCCACCGCCTGACACATCACTGACAGCAGATGTCGTTGCCACATTATTTACTAATAAGGTTACAACCATCGGCAATACATTCTCAGCACCACACCCTGTCAAATGCCCATCTCCTGTTTGCAACTACACCGAGGTCTCAACCCCCACCACCTGTTCCCTTTGACCCCATACCTTCTCCATGCAATCTCTCCGTCCATCCTACCTGCGCTCACACACATAATCAACACAGCTCAACTTACAGGCACTTTTCCCACTGCACTTAAGCAGGCCTGATGCTGCTGAAGAAACCCACACTTAATCCTACACAAGTAGAAAACTACAGACCAGTCTCTCTCATCCCATTCATGGCAAAAACACTTGAAAGGGCAGTTTTCAATCAGATCTCTGCCTATCTCTCACAGAACAAGCTGCTGGATGACAATCAGTCAGGCTTCAAAAGTGGACACTCCACCGAGTCTGCCCTGCTGTCTGTCACCAAGTCGCTGAGACAGGCGAAAGCTGAATCCAGATCATCCATCCTGATTCTGCTGGACCTTTCTGAAGCCTTTGACACAGTCAACAATCAGATCTTACTCTCCACCATCTCTTTGCTGGGAATCATAGGAAATGTGCTTAACTGGTTTAATTCCTATCTCTCAGATAGGTCCTTCAAAGTAGCCTGGAGAGGTGAGGAGTCAAAGCCACATCAGCTACTTACTGGGGTACCTCAGGGTTCTGTGTTTGGGCCACTTCTCTTCTCTCTATGTATACACATCATTGGGACCATCATTCAGGCACATGGTTTATCTTACCACTGCTACACTGATGAGACAGACGCAACTCTACTTGTCTTTCCAGCCCAACGACACCACAGCAACTGCTTGAATCTCTGCCTGCCTGACAGACATCTCGGCCTGGATGAAGGAACACCACCTGCAACTTAACCCAGCCAAGACCAAACTCCTTGTCTTTTCAGCCAACCCTGCTGTTGAACACAACATCACTGTGCCATTCTTGAAGATGACTCACTTTCTGTCTTCAAAAAACAGCTAAAAACACATCTTTTCCATGAGCACTTAACCAGTCACTAAAAAAAAAAGGTAGAAAAAAAAAAAAATCTTGTTGCACTTTAATCTGTTTTGAATGCTACTATTCGGATGCTAGTGAAACTTGTAATATGGCACTTTTCGTACCACTGTCTCCTTAAGATGATTCGCTTATGTTTTCCTCTTTTGTAAGTCACCCAAATTAATAAATGTAAATATTAATTTTACTTAATACTATCCAAACATATAACAGTCAGTTCAATGAACAGGTTGATTATAACAGGGGTCATTTCAATCTGACTGAAAATGTTTTATTACTTTTAACTAAAGCTGTTGATTCAAGGCATTCATTCAGTGAAGTTAAATAAATACAAATTGTTAAAAAAAACTATACAATTAATCATGCACGTGCGTAAATTCTGAAATAAGAAATTTTCCTAACAAAGGAGCAATTCATGTTTTTGCCAAAATAACGTCTTTGAATTCATCTCAATTATTATTTAGTGTTACACATTATTTTTTACATAATTTTGATGATATATTAATTAATTTTTATCTGGGGGCTTTTTTTTATTTTTTTTTAGCAAATAGAGATATATGCAATAAATTTGATTACATAATCAGCATGCCGTTTAATTAAGTATATTTAGATTTCTTGTCGATTAACAGCCCTACCCCAAAATTAAAAAAGTTTCTAGTGTGTACATACTTTAAGTAGCACTTTGTAGAAACTACCTTTTGCTTTGAAGCAGTGGCCTAAAGAAATAGTTAATAACAGTAAACAGTCACATTACAATTTCACGGAGCGAAAAGCCGACTTTTAGAATTTTACCCCACCATTCAAAGACTTGAGATTCAACATCTGACTGGAACATTCAAGGACATTAACACTCCTTTTTCAAACCTTTCCTTTGTTGATTCATTTATTTGCTTCCTGTCACCAGCATGTTGAAAGCAACGATTGTATTTTAATAATTTCTCTCTGGCAAAGGGATGAAGTTTCTGCTGCAAAAATTATTAATGTGTGGAGATACTTATTTCCCCAGGTTGATACAAAATCGGGTTACTTGGATGCATGAGCGGCTCGTACGTATAGGCAGGTAGGGCAGAGCCCCACCTAAATATTCATCCACTGAAAAACATGGATCCATACTATAAATTGGCATGTATATTTTTATCCTAATTTTAAGTCGTAAATCAGTTGAAAGCTCCGTTACACAGTGTTTGATATAAATGTACAAGCATCTGCAGCACTCCTGAACTCCACAAAACCCCTCAAATTTTCCAATGGAAATCTGTGGTCAAATATGGTACTGCAACGAGATCTCATTTGAAATGTGAAGAATTTTTTTTAAAGAAAAATAAAAAAAATTACACTCCAAAAAGCACATCAAGACAGCATAAAAGTAATCCATATGACACCAGTAATTGAATCTATGTCTTCTGAAGCAATCTAATCGATTTTGTGCGAGTACAAAACCAAAATGTAACTCCTTTTTCACTGTACATCTTTCCATTTGTTACGTCCTGTGGACGTATTATGTGGGTTGATTTTGATATGTATATGTGTATATATATATATATATATATATATATATATATATATGTGTGTATGTATGTGTGTGTATATATATATATATATATATATATATATATATTACTTTGTTAAATATTGTTGTTTTTGTTATGTGCTCTGTCTGTCTCTCCCGCACTCTGCGTTCCTTAGATAATTAGCCACACCTGAGGCTCGTCAGGAGTGTTACCCAGCCACCCTATAAAGAGAGCAGAGTGAACACTGCTTGGAGAGGTTCACTTCTCCCCTGCACCAGACTTGTGTTGTAGTTGAATGTGAAAACTGGTGTGTTGACCTGGTGTTTGTAGTTCACCTTTTGTGTGTGTGAGCATTGGTGTTAAAAATAGCATGTAGCTTTGCTACGAGATTGTGATTTTTCTTTCTACTTCTTTCTAATTTTGTTTCGGTAATTAAAAGTAGTGATGGTGAAATGAAGCTTTGTGAAGCACTGAGGCTTTCCCCTCAAGTGTATCGTAAATTGGTTCATTACTCGAAGCTTTTCAACACGGTGCACACTAATGACATCTTGTGGTCAAAAGGTGGAAAAGCTACCTTTCCCAATTTTTTTGTATTGTTTTATGTAATAAATCACTTTGTGCTATGAAAACCACAAAGCAATAAAAATAATCAGTGTTAGTGTTGATTTTTACACAATGTATGAACAGAATGAGTCTATGAATTAATTTATGAAATGACACTTAGGACAAATTAACTCTAAACAAATGCTGCCTTAAAACGTTAGCCGTTGTCCTAAACCTATGAGTTCACAGGCAAGGCTCATATAGGCATATATAATCAAAATAAAAGAAAACTATTGTGGAATAGTGAAGTGCTGGGTAGTGAAAGTGCTTGTGAACTGGGGAGTGGGGTAATGGAAGAAATTAAAGATTTTTAGTAAGGAACAGGACTTGTTCAACGGTGTGGGGACTAAGTCTATTTCTTTTTTTATTCACTACTTCCCCTGCCTTTGAGAATATTCTCTCACATGGGACTGAGGAGGCAGGAGTGCATAAAAATTCCAGGGCAAGGCAATGAAGATGAGGATAGACTCCCTTTTGAGTAGCCCAGAAATGCAGGGGATCTTCTGTACGTGGAATATTTGGGTCACTGAGGTAGCGTTGAACTTCAACTGTGGCATCTGCTGTCGCATTTTTCATTTGTCTGGTTTCCACGACATGACTGTCCAGTAGATCCCACAGACCTTTACCTGAAAAAGAATAGAATAATACAAATACAAGTTTAATGGAATTCAATGTATTTCTCTGCAATAGCAACATGCATGATCCAAGCCAAATGTAATAAAACACAAATACACACACAAACAGTACCTGAGTGGGTTGCATCGCTCCCTGTGGCTCCTGTTGGCTCTGGTTGCGATGAGGAGATTTGAGAGGATGGGGTGTTTTGGGCTGCTCGTATGATTGCAGCACATTCTGCTGTGAGACGCCTCACAGCAGTCTGTGCATTTGACTGGCTGCCGAAGCCGATAGTTTTAAAGCGTGGATCCAGCAGAGTTGCTAGAGTCATGATGCTCATAGTTTCATATGTAGACATCCTCTCAGAAAGAAGTCTCAGGAGGTTGTTGCACAATTGCAAAGCCGTCTCATCATGAACCCGTGAGATTTCTGAGGTGATTGCATGCCTCAACATTTTTATAAGAGGAATCACCTTTGACCCTGACACTCTCTTCTCCTCTGACAATTCTGTGGAAGCCTCATTGAAATGACACATTACACCCAGACATTCATTTACTGTCTGATACTCTTGTGAAGTCAATGGTATGAGGCTTGTCTTCAGAGTAACCAAAGCAGCGCCTACTGGCTCCCTCTGAGCAAAGAGCCGCTCTAACATGGCATATGTGCTGTTCCAGCGAGTTTCCACCTCTTGAATCAACTTGTGATTTGGTTTGCCCATCTGATTTTGTAAAACCAATAATCTTTCTCTTGCTGTTGTGCTAGACTTGAAATGTGCCACAATCTTTCGTGCATTTAGTCTAATATCCTCCAATCCTGGTGTTTGTTCTATTGCCTTCTTTACAACCAGGTTTAAGGCATGTGCTATGCAGTTTGTGTGGTGCAGCTTCAGGATGCTGGCACATGCTACCATGTTGGCAGCAGCATCAGTTACCAAACACCTAACTTTGTTTTGAATGCCCCACTCCTCCATCAAAGCTGACTTGACTTCAGCTATATTTTCAGAAGTGTGACATTTGGAAAATTTTCCCACCCCCAGTAAAACGGTGGACATCTGATCATTTTCATTTATAAAATGACATGTCACTGCCAGATATGCATCCATATGCAGTGATGTCCACATATCGGATGTGAGGCTTACAGCTCTGGCCTTGTTCACCTCTTCTTTTGCCTTCTCTTTGGCCTCCTTGTATTTTTCCTCAACCATTTTCTTTAATGACTGGCGGGATGGAATAATGTAGTTTGGATCCAACACTCCTACAAACTCCTTAAAGCCAGCATCTTCAACAATTGAAAATGGCTGGTAATCTTTAACAATCATGTTAACCAAGGCCCCATCAATCATTTGTTTTCTGATCCCTGCAAAACAGTAAAGTATTTAAAATATAACTGAATAAGTATTACATAATAACTATGCAGTATTTAAGATAAATACAGAAATTGACAAACAAATAAATGAATGACTGATCAAAAGTCTTATACCTTGGTTGCTAGTTGTTGGTCCACTCCCAGAAGATGTGTTTTTTTCATGTTTAGCTCTAAAATGTCTCAACATTGACGATGTGTTGTTATTATAAGACAGCTGTTGAGAACATATTAGGCACTCAACCTATACAGAAGGAGGTCACATTAACTTGAGTACTTTATTTTCATATAATGTAGGCCTATTATTTAACATAATATATTGTTTATTATACACTGAATATGCATAAAATTACATGTAAAATATCAATTTACATTATAATTAATTATTATAATTATTTTATATAAATTCGTAAATCATAATTCATTTTAAAATCGTATTCTTATTACAAAATAATAATAATAATAATAATAATCTTACTTTATTTGTTGATACGACCTGAAAATGCTGCCAGACTTCCGAACGGCCTCTTTTCTTGGCTGGTTCCATGCTGAAAAGAGCTCACTCTCAGTTTCAATCTCAGTCGGTATGGTCTCAATTCACTACCGAAGCGCATGACACTCGAAACCTGCGCAAGGGGTTCGCGCTATTTTTAAATCAGAATATGAAGCAGTCACGTGGTTGTGTGTCGAAACGAAGCTTCGGACGTCACTGATCACATGGTTATGGCAAGACGAATCAAGCTCCGGTACAGTGATTCATGTGAGATGTTTCGTTTTTTTGATACAAGCTTCGAAGCCTCTGTGCCGAACGTCACATCACTAGCTAAAACCATCTATATGTATATTTACTTTTACTTATGGGGAGCGGTAGGGAGATTGAGTCACCTTTTTATTTTATAACACGTCAATCCCTTTTTTTTGGTTAGTCAGGGAGTGGAGGGAAGCCTATGTTTATTTATGTTCTTTTACCTGTGTAGGTCATTTAGTTCTCCTTCCATAGGTAAAACTCTTTCGTTTGTTGTTTTGGTGACCTTCCCTTGAAGATTAATACCCCCATTTTTCTCTGTTTAAAAACAATAAACCTTTTTACGTTTGCATCAAGGGTGAGTGGCTCACATTTCTGGGGCAGAGGACTGAAGGGAACCCACCACATTTACGTTTTTTTTATTAAATTATTTAATCCTGTTACCCTCTCCCAACCCTAGACGGGGAGAACTTGTAACAAGTGGGGGCTCGTCTGTCTGTTAATTGGCTGATGGTAAGTACTCTCTTCTCTCAACATTTGACTGTTTTCGACTGTAGGTGGGGAGGAAAGTGTAGTGGCCATTAAGATAATGGAGTTTGATTTTACTGAGTTTACTCTTTCTCCTACTATTGAAGCATTTAATCGCTGTAAGAAAAAGGATCTAGTTTTGATAGCAGATTTCTTTAATATTTCTGTAAAAAAAAGACACCACTAAACAAGTACTTAAGGACAACTTGTATGAGAAATTAGTAAATGATGGTATTTTGCCTAGAGAATCTGATGAGAGAAACTGAGCTTCAGTATGAAGCATCATTGGAAGCTGAGGGGGTGAATCTCAACCCTGAGTCAGCTATGTCTCAGCATTCAACAATTGTTTTGAAGTTAAAGGAATTGGAACTTGCAATTAAAAAACAGGAATATGAGGCAGAAGTTATAAAGCTTTGTGTAGTGGAAAGGCAGGCTGACCGAGATGTCCAAATCCGTAGATTGCTAGAAACCCACGACCATTTCCACGTACTAGGCCCCCATCAGTCGCGTCACCCTTAACGACTGGTGGTAGTACCGTCACAGAGGATTTTTCTCATGCACCCCCTAGCGATTATTTCGATGTCAGTAAGTATATAAGACTTGTACCTCCATTCAGAGAGACAGAAGTTGATTCGTACTTTGTCGCATTTGAGCGCGTCGCTAGTAAATTGAGGTGGCCAAAAGATATGTGGGCTTTGTTACTCCAGTGTAGTCTAACCGGAAAAGCTCAGGAAGTTTGTTCGGCTCTGCCAATTGAAAGCTCTCTTGACTATGATGTTGTTAAGGCTGCAGTACTGCGAGCGTACGAATTGATCCCTGAGGCCTACCGACAGAAATTTCGTGGTCATTCGAAAACAGTCAAACAAACGTATGTTGAGTTTGTAAGAGAAAAGAGTTCTTTTTGAAAAGTGGTGTTTTTCTAGCAAGGTTACATCCTTGGAGCATTTACAGGAGTTAATCTTGCTAGAGGAATTTAAACATTGTCTGCCGGCAAATATCGTAATGCACTTGAATGAACAAAAAGTGGTTTCATTAGCTAGTGCTGCAGTCTTGGCAGATGAGTTTGTGCTGACACACAGAAATGTGTTCTCAGCCCACACATCTGCCAAGTCTCCGTTTGCGAATGTGGAAAGCTCTACAGCACCGCGTGCGGTAAATTCTTTTAAAAGTGAATCTGCATCTAAATTTACGCGTAAGCCTACAAACAGTGATGATAGGCGAGTTTGTTTTTTCTGTCTTGATTCAAACCATTTGATTGCGGACTGTAAGGCTTGGAAACAAAAGAGCGCGGTTTCCAAACCCAAAAACGTAGCACTTGTGCACACCATGTGTAATGACAGCTCTCTTAGTGGAGAGAGTTATCATCCTATCTTACTTGAAGGCACAGTCTCCCTATCTCCTGATTCTGGTTTTAAACCTGTAACAATATTACGAGACACGGGTGCTGCTCAATCCTTTATATCTGAAAGTATATTGCCTTTCTCTGCTGACTCTTTTACGGGTAATGACGTGCTGATTCGTGGGATAGAAATGCACTGTGTGAATGTGCCACTTCATACCGCGTATCTAAGGTCAAGCATTGTTAGTGGTGTGGTCAGTTTAGGAGTGCGTCCACAGTTGCCTGTTGAGGGCGTTGATCTGATTCTGGGGAATGACCTTGCAGGTGGCATAGTCTTTCCTAGACCAGTTGTATCGGATAAACCAACTGCTATACAAAAATCTGATCGGACCGAGAATTTCCTGTCCGTTTTTCCTGCCTGTGCAGTAACTCGTGCCCAGTCAAAGAAATTTGAGGAAGTGGTGGATATCTCAAACTCCTTTTTGATTAATGAGCCTGACTCTGTGGAGTGTGTTCTGTCTGTTACTCCAGACCCTGACCGTGACGTAACTGTCCATGAAAACTTAACCTCTGAAACCCCTCTAAAGGCAGGTAGAGAAAACTTAGCTACAGCACAAAAAGCAGACCCTTCCCTAGCCAAGTGTATAGCGGCTGCAGATGGTGCTACCCATGTGCCTAATTCGGGTGTGGGGTGTTTTTTTTTCTGGGAACGTGGATTGTTAATGCGTCGGTGGAAACCCCAGCAAGAAGACTTAGGCTGGCAGGAAGTGCAGCAGATTGTATTGCCTACTGGTTATCGGCAACAGGTCTTAACTTGCTCATGAAAATGCTTTGTCTGGACATGTCGGTATAACAAAAACTTCCCATCGCATGACTAGGTTTTTTTTTTGGCCTGGTCTTAAGTCAGCAGTTTCCAGATTTTGTAAGTCGTGTCATACTTGTCAGCTGGCAGGAAAGCCCAACCAGAAGATTCCTCCTGCACCTCTCTATCCTATTCCAGTTGTTAGTGACCCGTTTGATCGCTTAATTGTTGACTGTGTTGGACCTTTACCCAAAGCTAGGTCAGGACACCAATACATTCTGACCATTATGTGTGCTGCGACTCGCTTCCCAGAGGCTGTTCCGTTACGCACATTGAAAGCTAAGGTTTTAATCAAAGAACTACTCAAGTTTTGTTCTACTTCTGGATTGCCAAAAGTAACTCAAAGTGACCAAGGGTCCAACTTCACTTCCAGGGTTTTTAAACAAGCGTTAGAAACCCTTGGTATATACCACCAAACTTCTACAGCATATCCCAAGGTGCACTAGAGCGGTTCCATCAAACCCTTAAAACAATGTTACGACGATTTTGTGTGGAAACCTGGAAAAGACTGGGTTGAGGGCCTTCCTTTTCTAATGTTTGCAGTAAGAGAATCTGTGCAGGAGTCCCTTGGCTTTAGCCCTGCTGAGCTGGTGTTTGGCCACACAGTCCGTGGCCCTCTAAAACTGTTAAGTGAACAGCTGCTGAATCTGAGTTCCAAAGCTTTGCCTGTTGATGACTACGTCACTTCTATTCGTGAGAAACTCCACAATGCCCAAACTCTTGCAAAACTTCATCTGTCTACAGCACAGGCAAAGATGAAGGTTTATTTTGACAAAAAGTATGTGAAAAGAGAATTTAGTCCTGGTGATCCTGTCATGGTTCTACTTCCAATGCCTGGTTCTATTTTACATGCAAAGTTCTCTGGTCCATACCTGGTTGAAAGGAAGTTAAATGAGTCAAACTTTTTGATTGCTACTCCAGACCGCAAAAATAAAAGCCGTGTTTGTCATGTAAACAGGCTTAAGCCCTATGTAAACAGGGCTCATTCTGAATTGACAGTAGATCAAACTGTGGTTCATCCACTGGCGACCTCTGTTGTAATCCTATTATTGTGTATACAGATCATAACCCTTTGGTATTCCTTTCTCGTATGTCAGGTTCCAATCAGCGGCTATTACGGTGGTCACTCACTGTCCAAGAGTATGATCTGGACATTCGACAAAAGAAAGGCACTGAAAATGTTATGGCCGATGCTCTCTCTAGGATTTAAAAGGGATGCAGTTCTCTTTGTTGAGCCTTGTGCCATACATAAATAAGGAAAATGGAAAAGGTGTATATTGGTTACAAACGTGTGTGTGTGTGTGTGTGTGTTAAATATTGTTGTTTTTGTTATGTGCTCTGTCTGTCTCTCCCGCACTCTGCGTTCCTTAGATAATTAGCCACACTTGAAGCTCGTCAGGAGTGTTACCCAGCCACCCTATAAAGAGAGCAGAGTGAACACTGCTTGGAGAGGTTCACTTCTCCCCTGCACCAGACTTGTGTTGTAGTTGAATGTGAAAACTGGTGTGTTGACCTGGTGTTTGTAGTTCACCTTTTGTGTGTGTGAGCATTGGTGTTAAAAATAGCATGTAGCTGTGCTACGAGATTGTGTTTTTTTTTTTTTTCTACTTCTCTTTCTAATTTTGTTTCGGTAATTAAAAGGTATTGTAGCTAAAACCATCTATATGTATATTTACTTTTACTTCTTATGGGGAGCGGTAGGGAGATTGAGTCACCTTTTTATTTTACAACACGTCAATCCTTGTTTTTTGGTTAGTCAGGGAGTGGAGGGAAGTCTGTTTATTTATGTTCTTTTACCTGTGTAGGTCATTTAGTTCTCCTTCCATAGGTAAGACTCTTTTGTTTGTTGTTTTGGTGACCTTCCCTTGAAGATTAATACCCCCATTTTTCTCTGTTTAAAAACAATAAACCTTTTTACGTTTGCATCACGGGTGAGTGGCTCACATTTCTGGGGCAGAGGACTGAAGGGAACCCACCACGTTTACATTTTTTATTAAATTATTTAATCCTGTTACCCTCTCCCAACCCTAGACGGGGAGAACTTGTAACACATTGCAGTCACGTTCATGATATCAAACTCGATTACACTTCCCAGTTCTTGACGCAGGCGCAGATAGCGCTAGGAAATATAATCAAGCTCGAAATCATGATCAGCAAGGATCCTGCTGATGTCAAGATTTATTGTGAAATATGAGTTATATTTTGTTCTGTTCATCTGATGGATTACCTTTATGATGCATTGTGCTTTTTGGAGCCTTGACATTTTTGTCACCATTCATTTGCATTGTATGGAGCCAAGATACTCTTCTAAAAATCTCTGTTTGTGTTCTGCAGAAGAAAGTAAGTTATACACATATGGGATAGCATGAGTTTGAGTAGATAAGAGAATTTTCATTTTTGGGTGAACTATTCCTTTAAGAGTTGATAATGGGTCACAGTTTACAATAATGTTCTATTTGTTAACATTAATAAATGTATTAGGAATCATGAAAGAACAATGAACAAGGGTTTTCTAGCAGCTTTTTTTTTTTTTTTGTTAATTTATAAATATACTATTGTTCATTGTTAGTATTAGTTCATAATACATACATTTGAACATAACTTATTAACGTGTCAAGCATGTATTAGTTAGTATATTTAAAATGTTCATGTTGAAATTAACAATTAATTTCTGTAAATGTATTAATTATACCTTTTTATAATAGTTAATCTATAAAAACTAGTAGTGATTGCTCTGATTAAACTTCCATTATTCTGCATCTTTTCCCTCCAAATTCTCTTTTTAAATGGTCCTATAGTATTGTAGGGTTCACAAGTTTGCTTTGTTCTAACTTTCCTATTTGAGTTTGGCATCTCATGACGACACAATTTATATCTTTGTGCAACCCATCTGCTTCATGACAGTACATTATTTGCCTTTTATATACAGTGAGGAAAATAAGTATTTGAACACCCTGCTATTTTGCAAGTTCTCCCACTTGGAAATCATGGAGGGGTCTGAAATTGTCATCGTAGGTGCATGTCCACTGTGAGAGACATAATCTAAAAAAAAAAAAATCCAGAAATCACAATGTATGATTTTTTTTTTTAACTATTTATTTGTATGATACAGCTGCAAATAAGTATCTGAACACCTGTCTATCAGCTAGAATTCTGACCCTCAAAGACCTGTTAGTCTGCCTTTAAAATGTCCACCTCCACTCCATTTATTATCCTAAATTAGATGCACCTGTTTGAGGTCGTTAGCTGCATAAAGACACCTGTCCACCCCATACAATCAGTAAGAATCCAACTACTAACATGGCCAAGACCAAAGAGCTGTCCAAAGACACTAGAGACAAAATTGTACACCTCCACAAGGCTGGAAAGGGCTACGGGGAAATTGCCAAGCAGCTTGGTGAAAAAAGGTCCACTGTTGGAACAATCATTTGAAAATGGAAGAAGCTAAACATGACTGTCAATCTCCCTCGGACTGGGGCTCCATGCAAGATCTCACCTCGTGGGGTCTCAATGATCCTAAGAAAGGTGAGAAATCGGCCCAGAACTACACGGGAGGAGCTGGTCAATGACCTGAAAAGAGCTGGGACCACCGTTTCCAAGGTTACTGTTGGTAATACACTAAGACGTCATGGTTTGAAATCATGCATGGCATGGAAGGTTCCCCTGCTTAAACCAGCACATGTCAAGGCCCGTCTTAAGTTTGCCAATGACCATTTGGATGATCCAGAGGAGTCATGGGAGAAAGTCATGTGGTCAAATGAGACCAAAATAGAACTTTTTGGTCATAATTCCACTAACCGTGTTTGGAGGAAGAAGAATGATGAGTACCATCCCAAGAACACCATCCCTACTGTGAAGCATGGGGGTGGTAGCATCATGCTTTGGGGGTGTTTTTCTGCACATGGGACAGGGCGACTGCACTGTATTAAGGAGAGGATGACCGGGGCCATGTATTGCGAGATTTTGGGGAACAACCTCCTTCCCTCAGTTAGAGCATTGAAGATGGGTCGAGGCTGGGTCTTCCAACATGACAATGACCCGAAGCACACAGCCAGGATAACCAAGGAGTGGCTCTGTAAGAAGCATATCAAGGTTCTGGCGTGGCCTAGCCAGTCTCCAGACCTAAACCCAATAGAGAATCTTCGGAGGGAGCTCAAACTCCGTGTTTCTCAGTGACAGCCCAGAAACCTGACTGATCTAGAGAAGATCTGTGTGGAGGAGTGGGCCAAAATCCCTCCTGCAGTGTGTGCAAACCTGGTGAAAAACTACAGGAAACGTTTGACCTCTGTAATTGCAAACAAAGGCTACTGTACCAAATATTAACATTGATTTTCTCAGGTGTTCAAATACTTATTTGCAGCTGTATCATACAAATAAATAGTTAAAAAATCATACATTGTGATTTCTGGATTTTTTTTTTTTTAGATTATGTCTCTCACAGTGGACATGCACCTACGATGACAATTTCAGACCCCTCCATGATTTCTAAGTGGGAGAACTTGCAAAATAGCATGGTGTTCAAATACTTATTTTCCTCACTGTATGAACAACATCCTTAAATTAATATCGTGGACCGTGAAGGGCATTGGTCACATTGTTAAAAGGAAGAAAATTCTGACTTTTCTTAAAAAAAGAACACACATCGATAGCATTATTACAGGAATCTCACTTATCCGATAAGGAAGATTAAAAGTTGAAAAGGGACTGGGTTGGCCAGATCCCCTTCTCCTCATTTACTTCAAGTAGCAGCTCAGAAAAGAAAAGCTTTAGAAGCCGATGTGATTCACTTAGAAAAACAACACAAACGGCCACCAACTCAGAATAATTGGGTTTTGTTAAATATGCCAAGGCAAAACTTAATTTAGAACATAATGAACACATTAAGAAATTATTATTTTTTAGTACGCAGAGATATAATGAGTCCAGAAACAAATCCGGTCATCTGCTTGCTTACCACTTAAAAAGGGAGCAGAATGCAAGAGCTATAAAAGGCAATTAAGACGGCTGCGTGTCCTATGACCTCTTGGTTATAAATAGCACTTTGACTTTCTGACTCTATATACATCAGAGTACAGTGGTCCCAGCGACGATCTGCTGAAATACTTGCATGAGTGTCCTCTTCCCAGTGTTTATGAAAATGCTAAACTCCTTTTAAATGCTCCTTTTACCAAGTAAGAAATTTGGCAAGCTATTCAATCAATGCCGTCAGGAAAAGCTCCCGGCCCGGATGGGTTCCCATTCGAATTTTATAAGCAGTTCTGGCTTGAGCTTTGCCCAATTTTAATGCCAGCAATAAATAGTGTCTTAGAAACAATGGTCAATGGCTGTTATTAATTTGCTCTTGAAAAAAGATAAAGACATGTTTAAAATGTTTGATATCATCCGATTAGTCTACTCAGTATGGATTATAGAATTAAGGCCAAATCATTAGCTTGCTGGCTTGAAACCGTTTTGCCTCATTTTATTAATCCAGACCAGACTGGGTTTGTGAAGTCTAGATATAGTACTGATAATATTTGTAGAGCACAGGACAAGGGACCATTATTGTATATCTCGTTGCCAAAAAGGAATTAGACAGGGTTGAATGGCCCTTTCTTTTTGCAGTGCTGGAGAAGGTGGAGCTGGGTCCTAAGTTTATTGCTTTGGTCAAACTTTCATATTCTAGACTTATGGCCAATGTCAACACCAATAGAGTTTTATCTAATATTTTCTCAGTAATCAGAGGCTGTCATCAAGGCTGCCCACTCTCACCACTTTTGTTTTCTCTGGTTATTGAACCTCTAGCTGTAATCGTGAGATCCAACACAAACATACATAGGCCCAGAGGAACATTGCATATCCCTTTATGCAGATGATGTTCAGCTATATCTAAAATAGCCCGAGACCTCTACTGACACATTTTTCACAGTAATTGATACAGTAATTTCTCAGGATAGAAGATTAATTTGGATAAATCTCTGGCTTTGTGTATGCATGTCACTCTGGATGTCCTTCCCGATGCCTCTTTGTATTCTCCCTTCCAGTTAGCATCTTCTGGATTTAAATATCTGGGAATTAATATTACGCCTAATTTAGAAAAAATATTCAGTGCCAATTACCCTCCTTTACTAAAAAGGATTTATCAGATTGGTCAAACCTTCCATCAGCAGGATTAATGTCATATGAATGAACATTCTTCCCAGGTTAAACTTTTTGTTTGTCTACCATGCTATTTGACCAAGTTTTTTCAAAAGGATACATTCTTCGATTACAAGATATATTTGGAATAAAAAAAAATAAAAAAAATCCTAGACTTAATATCTCTGTTTTGATGAAGCCGAGAGAACTGGGTGTTCTTTGCTTCACAATCTTCAGTTATATTATCGTTCTGCTCAAATTAAACACACATTAAGTTGGTTTCTAGACAGACGTGATTCCCTCTGGGTTGAGATTGAGTTTTCATTGTGTTATGTTCTTTGACATTTATTTCTAATATACAAAAGATTCAATCTCTGTGTAATAAGTTCACTGTGGCATATACTCTTCTAGTCTGGAATGATGTTAGGAAATACTTAGCTATTCCAACTAAGTTATCTCCAACTGCGCTCAATCCTGATCTTCCCCATCAGTACAGAACATTGGGCTTCAGGCCTGGATATCAAGGATTTTGACTTTGTGTGTTGGAGTTTAAGGCCATTTAAAGATGGTAAAATTAAATAATTTCAGCAGTTAAGACAGGAATTTAATTTGCCCGTTAATCTGTATAATTTTTATAAGTTTCTTTTATAGAGTCACAGATAAGAGAAGGTAACATACGATTTACTCTTAATGAAGTAGAAAAACTGCTTTTATCCTCATCAGCTCTTAAGAGGAAGATCTCTGTGTGGCAGGGCGGAGGGCGGGGCCGGGTCGTGATGATACACACACGGTCCCGTATCAGGCTAATCAAGCCCCCGAGAGGGATAAAGGCCAATGGCAGACGGTGGTGCGATGAGAGAGAGAGATCATTTAGGGACATGTCCGTCATGTGTGTGTTGTGTCTTTTAAATTTATCATTAAAATATTATTTATATTGACAAGCCGGTTCTCGCCTCCTCCTTGCCCGTCTAAATCCTTTACACTCTGACTTACACATTATGTTATCTAATGTTAGTCCTTCATCTTTTCATTCTTTGAGGGTGAAATGGGCAAGGGACATTGGGTCTTCTTTCAGTAACAAGGAATGTTTATTTGTTTGTGCAAGTGTTTCTCCTAAGTGTGCCCCAATTTGAGTCCATGTGCAAAAATGTACATGTATCCATAGGCCTTCACACTGGTTCGCCTTTACAAATTATTTCCTAATACTTCTCAATTATGCTTTAAATGTAAGATAGACTGTGCTGTGATGCAAATATTCTGGGGTTGTGATAAGATCAAATCTTTTTGGAAAGAGATACATAAAATTATAAAAATAATAATAATTGGAAAGCCTTTTACCATGTCTCCAAACATATCTCTTGAATTGTGTAGTTGATGTAGGTCTTGATTGTGATAAATTACCTGTATTGATTTTCTGTATATTTTTGACAAAAACAAAATTATACTATTGTAATGGTCTACTTCAGAGATACTTTCAGTCTTTTGCCACTTGAAAAACTTACTTGTGACCTACATCATATGTCTGACATTTTCTGGCACACCTGGCCCTCTCTTTTGGACTTTCTTGAAGGAGCCTTTTGATTATTATGCTCCATCTATCACTGTTTGTATTTTACTTTCGCAGATTTTTTTATTTAATTGAATTTTTTTTCTTCATCCTCTGTTTGTATTTACTATGACCTCTACATGTCTTTGCAGATATTATTTGCATTATTTTAATATGTCCTGTTCTGACCTACAATGCGTTTAAGGAATGTAAGATAACGTTTGGTTGTACATGCTGTCTTTAGATCCAAGTACCAATGTTGTGTTATTGTAAATCACAAAAATAAAATAATTAAAAAACGGCATAAATTATTTTTTTTTGCATATTATAAACACCTCATAGTGACTAAACACATCCTTGTCATTTTATATAACCTTACAAAAGTGGTTATAAGAATGTTATTTAAAACAGAAACTGATGTTCTGTTTGTTTGTTTGTTGAATGAAAAGCAATACCTAAAATGGCCATTTTCGATTAAAAAGATTAACCATGTCAAAACATAATTACATTTATATAATCAATGACTAAAATGGCAAAATAAATGTAATAATAAAAAAGTTAGCCACAGGCAAAGGAGTAAGTGTACATACACAAGTCCGTTGAAACAGAAAATTTACCTCAATGTGCTCACTGCAAAGAAGCCAGCACTGACATCTTATTGTAAAGCCAACAGCCACTGTGTAAATAAAGCCAACACGAGAGTGAGACAGCCAAAGAGTAGAGTGAGCAGTTATAAAGCACTATATTTCTGCAGTCTTGACCTCATAACACTCCAGCCCAAGATCAACACTGATGGGTAAAATGCTTCCTCTGTTGGTTTCCTCCCCTACACCACTGACAGCCTGCCATGTGACCACTCTCAACAGTGAGTCAACCATGACACACACAAATATAAACCTGCAAACTTGTGACTCTTACATATACACACTCATACTGTACACCTTGTAACGATCAACATTTGTACTTGAATGAACCAGAATTTTCAATATGGTGTAATATGAGGATGAATAATCTCTCACTCTCAACAAGGTCACTAGCCAGTCCAAGATGTTTGGCTTAGAAGCCATTTATAAGTGGTACCACAGAGTTGTATGTACACATTCGTACATAACGGAGAACCCTTGATCTTCCCACTGACCTAAAAGAGAGTTCATCGATGCTTGCAGTGCATAGCACTTGTTGTCCAACAACCGACAAGTCAATTAGTAAGGTTGACTTGTTTATCAAAATGTTGAAAAGTCAACAGTGAGAGAGACACACACACACAGCTCACAATGACAACAAAACCTTGTGCTTTAGTAAAATAAAGAAATTAAAGAGGGTGAGCTTTCAGCTGAAACACGTCACAAAAATGAACTGATACGCTGCGAATACTTCACACAAACATGAACCATATATGTCTAAAGAAAGCTTAAAATGTCTACTTTTAAATAAAACAATAAAAAAAAAATATTCTCCTGCAATGTAATCGGTATGAAACAAAGCAATGTACAATTTCTCCTCGCTCAGCTAATTATCTCTAATGCGATCACACCCACGGGCAGAGGGCGCTATTCATACGGTAATGTGCTGAGACGATCAAATCAAAATAGTAAACGCCCCCGACTGTGCATTAAAAACAAAGTTCATTCACTTTTCTGCGCATTTGTAAGGTTGCATGATACACAGGCGAGGAAACTCCTGGATGGTGACGAAGAGTTAAAATTTTCCTCAGAACAAGAGCGAGACTCCGATGAACAGTTGCATTTTGTAGAGAGAATCGATCCAGATGAGGATACAATTCTGGATGAGCAAGTCATTTTGTTTTTAGTTTAATTGTATTGACATTTGAAATATGACCTAATAGGCAAGTTTTAGTTACATTTAAATGCTGTTTTGGCTAAAGCAGGTATTTAAATTGTATGCAGTATGATATAAATATGATATGTAATATGATATAAAAATAATATGAATGTTTAGATTATATTTTAACTAGGGTTTATATGCTGCCTCATTATCATCAATGAAGCTTGTGCTTGCAAATATGTGTTCAGGTGTAAATTAGTAAAATGCACTGAAGACTGCAGTAATGATGTTTAAAATAACTGTTCTTTTAAATTGTAAAAAGAGATCGCAATATCACTGTTTTTACTGTATTTTGGATCAAATAAATGCAGCCTTGGTGAGCAGAAAAGACTTCTTTTAAATGGTAGTGTAGTTCTAAAATTAAGTCTTTATGTAAAGAAAATGCATAGTCTGATTACTTCTTTTAACTTCCTTTAAGTCTCCTCACATTCATTCTCTTTCTGTCACATTCCTCATTGATAGGCCCAAGGGAGTAGTCTTTGTCTCCTCAGGTGTGAATTTCAATCAATATTCATGATAGTTCACGCCTCCTCGTATATGATCTTTCTAACACAAAGTGTCTTACAAAAGTTACATTTCTATATTGTTTTGTATGAATGATTGATCAGGATGGTTTTCACATCACAAAAACTCTAGGCTATAAGATCCAGTTCACAAAAGGTTTGTGGACAAATGTTTAGTGTGTGTTATATGGCCTTATTTCATTAACTTAATGTTTGTGCATGGTTTTTGAAAAAAAATATTATTTTCTCAAAAATATAAACATGCACACACACGTTTACACGACTTTAGCCATGAATGTGTTTTTAAGCAACTGAAAAAAGCACAAATGTCAAGGCATGTCAAAACTTCTACAGGGCCCAAAACATCCTCAGACCCCAGAGGGTTAATTACTTATTTTAAATTCACAATTGCATTTTATCAAACTACACAATGATGACTAAGACATTATAGATATTACAGTTTCATTTTCTGTTAATGCCTGATCTTCTATAAAGCTCCTTTGAAACAATGTGTGTTGTGAAAGGCGCTATACAAATAAAAATGACTTCACTTATCTTCATTTGTCATAAACTCATAGTAATGGGGATATTCACATTTAGTATCACTCATATCTTCTGACCTCTTTTCACTTGAGTGATTTCTCAACATACTGGTGTGAGCTCATGCGTGCAGGCATATTGCCAATGCATTTAAAGGGCTACCGTTGAATTAGAAAACAAATGTAATCATTAGAAGATACATTTTTATTTTCAATTCAATATTTTAAATAGAACTGCTGAAAGTCTATACAGTATGTAACGCAAGTACATCATAAGTAACTAATTTTATTACTAAAAAATTATGAGTAAGCCCTTAAAATCATTTAATTACAGTAATGTGATACTTTATGATGTATTACACCCAGCACGTCAAAAGACGTTTACAAAACAGACACTGTTTGCAGACATCGCTCGACACGACTGTTAATATTATACTGGTAATATTTGCTAATAATGCACGTGAGGTTTTATTTAAAACAAGCATGCAAGTTCTTCCAGTTTCCTCGTGTGGCTGTAGTCTATTGCAAGCGTCAATAATGTGCTTTGATAAAGGGCATTAAAATTCCATTATAGTAATACATTGATACATGATTAATTTTTGGTGGGTTTATCGTTGTATCATTAATTTTCCAGTAATTTTTTAAACCACCTGTAGTTGCAATATCCTCTATGGGCAAATACTCCTTAAGAGCCTCCAAAGATCGGCATCACCAGTTATGTTTTTCTAGCTCTAGCGTGTAACAAGAACTAAGGGGAAGTGTGGAGCATCCGAGAGGATGCAGCTCGCTGTACTGAAGCTGCTCATGGAGAAGTCAGGAAAAAGGTGGATATAGATACCATGATTTTACTATACATTGTAACCATGAAAGTAACCATGCTTATAATATGGATAATATGGATAAGACCATATTAAGCAACTATAGACCGATCTCAAATCTTCCTTTCATAGGCAAGATCATTGAAAAAGTTGTCTTCAATCAACTGAACAAATTCTTGAACTCTGACTCTCGGATACTTTGACAATTTTCAGTCTGGTTTCCGATCACATCACAGCACAGAGACAGCGCTCATAAAGATAATAAACGATATTCGCTTAAATACTGATACAGGCAAATTATCAGTACTGGTACTACTCGACCTCAGTGCTGCATTTGACACTGTCGATCACAACATACTTCTGGAAAGGCTGGAAAACTGGGTGGGGCTTTCTGGGATGGTCCTAAAATGGTTCAGGTCATACTTAGAAGGGAGAGGTTATTATGTGAGTATAGGAGACCATAAGTCTGTGTGGACGCCCATGACATGCGGAGTCCCTCAAGGCTCAATTCTTGCTCCACTCCTGTTCAACCTGTATATGCTCCCAATTAGCCAAATAATGAGAAAGAACCAAATGGCTTACCACAGCTATGCAGATGACACACAGATCTACTTAGCCCTATCACCTAACGATTACAGCCCCATTGACTCCCTGTGCCAATGTATTGATGAAGTAAACAGTTGGATGTGCCAAAACTTTCTTCAGTTAAACAAAGACAAAACTGAAGTCATTGCGTTTGGAAACAAAGATGAAGTTCTCAAGGTGAATGCATACCTTGACGCTAGAGGTCAAACAACTAAAAATCAAGTCAGGAATCTTGGTGTGTCTCTAAAGTCAGACCTTAGTTTCAATAGTCATGTCAAATCAATAACTAAATCAGCATACTATCATCTGAAAAATATTGCAAGAATTAGATGCTTTGTTTCCAGTCAAGACCTAGAGAAACTTGTGCATGCTTTCATCACCAGCAGGGTGGATTATTGTAATAGACTCCTCACGGGCCTTCCCAAGAAGACCATAAGACAGTTGCAGCTCATACAGAACGCTGCTGCCAGAATTCTGAGCAAAACCAGAAAATATGAACATATCACACCAGTCCTCAGGTCTTTACACTGGCTCCCAGTTACATTTAGGATTGATTTTAAAGTATTATTACTGGTATATAAATCACTCAATGGGCTAGGACCGCAATATATTGCAGATATGCTAACTGAATATAAACCCAACAGATCACTCAGATCATTAGAATCACATCAGCTAGAAATACCAAGGGTTCACTCTAAGCAAGGAGAGTCTGCTTTTAGCTATTATGCCAGCCGCAGCTGGAACCAGGTTCCAGAAGAGATCAGATGTGCTCCTACAGTAGTCACATTCAAATCCAGACTCAAAACACATCTGTTTAGCTGTGCATTTACTGAATGAGCACTGTGCCACTGTGTGTCCCACTGTTTGTACTGTGTATTATTACATTTTTTTTTTATTCTAAACTGTTTTAATTATTCTTATTTTATTATTCTTGTTTTTTTTCTTTTTAATTTCTACTATGTAAAGCACTTTGAATTACCAAATTCATTGTGTATGAAATGTGCTATATAATTAAACTTGCCTTGCCTTGCCTTGCCTTGCCTTATATTGTGGTTACTATGATTTTACTACAACTTCCATGGTTAAACTATGGTTACTGTTGTAAAACAATGATTGTTATTTAAGGGCAAACCCGTTGAAGTGTTTACCAAATAGATTCTTCTTTGGATTTGGCAGTAATATTTTTTTTTCTGAATAAAGCAAATCCCGAACCATACTGAAACCATCACACTTAAACCGTAATACAAACCTAACCATGAGAAATTTGAACCGTTACTTCCATTACACCTTCTTTGCTATTCAGCTGCACTGCAACACCACTATCAAATCTGTAGCATAGTGTAGTCCTTTGAATCTATACCACAAAACCATGAATCATACATGGTCATGTCAAACTTGAAATGAACCAAGAACTGTTCGTTGCTTATAGTTTTGAGCTTACAGGCTGGGCTGTATTTGCAAGTGGGGCTGACCTTGAGGAATATAGCACATCAGTCCTGGCCTACATAGACTTTTGCACCGAGACCGTTCTAACTGCTAAAACGAAAGTGTTCACAAACCAGAAGCCATGGCTGAAAGGGAATGTACGGTCTCTGCTCAAGGAACTGGATGCATCTTTTAAATCAGGCGACTCGCTGGCATAGAGTAATGCCAGGAGAGAGCTGAAGAAGGGCATCAGGAAGGCCAAACACAAGCAGTGCAATGAGGGCCATTTTGAGAACAACAACCCACGTAGCATGTGGAAGGGAATTTAAGCATCACTGACTACGAAGACTCTTCTCCACAAATCAATAATGACAGGGTCACAGGCCGCACACTTTGGGCAAGTGCTGACCAGCTAGCGGGGGTGTTAACTAGCATTTTCAACCTTTCAATACAACTCGCCACTGTCTCCAACTGTCTTAAGACCACCGCCATCTCCACTGTGCCCAACAAGTCTGCGGTGAAATGTCTCAACGACTACCACCCATTTGCTTGAACCCCTGTCATTATGAAGTGCTTTGAGAGACTCATACTATCGCACATCAAACAAACAGATCTACTGATGATGATGTCTCACTTGCACTTCACACAGCCTTGACTCATTCGGAGCAGCCAAACGCATGTTACGATGCTATTCATTGATTTCAGTTCCACCTTCAAACACCATTATCCTGCACAAACTCGTACAGAAAATGGGCAACCTGGGCCTAGCCACTTCACTCTGCTTATGGATTATGCACTTTCTCACCAACAAACCACAACATGTCAGAATAGGTAATCACACCTCCTCCACCCTCATCCTGAACACAGGTGTACCACAGGGCTATGTGCTCAGCCCAGCCCAATTCACCCTTTTCACACATGACCGCACACCAATTCACCACTCCAACATAATAAAAATTGCTGATGACACCACCATTGTGGGCCTCATATCAGGAAATGAGGAAACTGGCCCTGAACACCACAAAAACCAAAGAGATAATTGTAGACTTCAGAAAATCCAGGAAGACCACCCATCCCCCGCTGCATTTAAATGGAGAGGCCGAGCGGAGAGTGTCAACGATATCAAGTTCCTTGGAGTCTACACAAAATATCTCACATGGTCCTTTAACACCTCCCACCTGGTGAAGAAAGCACAACAAAGGCTATTCTTCCGAAGAAAACTCAAGCAGGCCAGACTACCCATACAGCTCCTGGAGAACTTTTACCGGAGCACCATAGAAAGCATCCTTACCCACTACCACAGTGTGGTACACCAGCTGCACTTGGGAAAACCGCAAAGACCTGTTCCGCGCAGTTAAAATAGCACAGCAGATCATAGGCTCTGGGATAGGATCATCTATTGCTTCCTGAGGGTTGCCAAACTCAATTCGTTGTACTGTATTAAATGACAATAAAGTGCCTTATACTGTATTAAGTTTGCTTATGGCTTGCAGACTTGAATCAGATTATACAGCAGTAAGTTCCTGTCTTTGAATCTGACTGCATGATCTCACATTATCAGCACTGTGACGGTTTACTGTTTGTATCACTCTGCTTGTGGTGTTGCAAATGTGTAAGTGCAGGGAAGAGGTGTAAGAGCAGCTAGATGTGTGAATTTCCATTTATCCCTGTGACATAAAATATTTGTCTTTGACAAAAGACAGTCTTATATGTGCTTTGAAAAAGTTGACCTTATGTTGACAAACTGTGCGTTATCAGTCAATGCACAAATTTCATAGGGAACTTTTCAAAACGTCATAGGGAATTGTCTCTCACTCCATGATCACTCGGATTACTACTACACTATAGTAAGAAAGGGTTTCAGCATTACTATCGATCAGAGCTGAGGACTGCGACAGAAAGCGTAATCAAACACGCTCAGGCAGAGTCCTGCATGTAGTGCTGGGGGATGAAATTCTATATCAATATTGATGATAAAATTGAGTAATTCTCGATATTAAGCCTATGTTCTTCATCTAGACATCCGGTCAGGTACGTGCAGCTAACGACAAAAGCAGTTTGGCAAAGTTATACACAACTTGCTAACTGAATCAGTCATGAAATCAGATGGTTTAATCCTACATACACCTTATGCATGATTAAATCCTGAACTGAATATATTTTAAAAGGTTATTACCTTCTGGAGTTTACTTACAAACAAACAAGTTGTTTTTAACTTATTCTTGAGGTCAAACAAACATGTGGAATGTAGTTCTGCACCCATTAATGGTATGAAATGTATATCATAATAAATATCGATATAGAGCGATATTAAACATTTTTGAAAATAATTTTATTGGCCATATCGCCCAGACCTACCTACACGGGTCTGGTTTTGTAAACCCGCACCCGCAGTACTTAACAGCACACCCGACCCATTATCTGACAGCAGCACTAATTTAATTTCATACCTGACCCATAAAGAAAGACCACAATCTGAACTACTTCTGTAGTAAAATAAATAAAAACTACATCAGGGAGACTCCACTATCTGAGCAGATTACTATCACACTATAGCTGAGGAATAGAGTTAAACAAACAGCTGGACATACAGCACTCTTGCAAGTGTGATATTGCTTTAGTAATTACATGGATGGTTACTGATATATATTTTAATAAGTTGTATTTTTTGTATTTAGTTTTTTTGTAATTGTAAATGTTATTTTAATTCTTAAGAAGTTGGTGTAAACAACTGTTTAAATAATCTATATCCAATATGAACTGTTTATTTAAAAAAAAAGAAATCCTCCACAAAAGTACTAAAATAATTTTTAATTGTACGGTTAAGCAACCAGAATTGTTAAATTCCTTACGATTCCCATCCACACATTTAACCAGACCCACATTAGCATTCAGAACTCCAAGGAAGAACAAGGCCTAGTTGTTGGATCTGCCAAAGTCTAACATTCCTGGCATTGAATCTTTGAAAGATAAGAATTTTGTTTAAGACAGTTTACTAGCAAAGGAGAGAGACTAGCAAATATTCCCTTACTTTTAAAGGAGATATCCTTGAGCACGCCCTTGTCCAATCTAGACTTCTCCACCCCTAAAGATAATGTAACAAGGATGGGCAACTTTGATGATGATGATTCATTTTTTCAAGAAAATGAAATGTCTCATTTGTACGGTCTGTACATTTCCAACAAGGATCATATTTTCAACCCCACCTCAGAAAGGTTTTTGTTAAAAAAATAAACAAAACAAAAAGGACAATAATCACTTATTATTATTATTATTATTATTATTATGTTACATTTTTCACTGGCCTGAGAGAAACAGCAGAAAAAGATGCAGTTTTGGTGCAAAGAAAGTTGAAGCTGCATTTTCCCAGCAGCTTTCTACTCTCTTTCCCCTTCTCATTCCTTTTGTGTAGTTTGTGGTAGTTGTATTTTAACTGCCTGATCTCTCGTTCATTGATGCAGACGTCTGCCTGTGTAACTGCGTGTGATAAAATGATGGCATAACTGATAATAATACGATCACATGTACTGCCAGCCTGCAATATACAGGGGTTGTACAGATTTTTAAGGTCCCTAAATTCATTTTTCAAGCACTAATGTTGAATTCGCTAATGCAATATTACTTATGCTGACGAACACCCCTTTAGTAAAACTCAAAGTATCAAGCTACAAGACTGGAATCCTCAATATGAATACAACTTATGATTATATGTATATTAAGTCACTTAGTTCATATTTTGCATTGAGTTTTTTGTTGGGGGTTGGGACAAAATCACAAACCAATTTCCACTACTCTTTACTGATTTGCGCTGAAATTAAACACATTTTGTAAAATATGTACAGTGCAATCATTTTTCCTTATAATAATGCACAAGACAACAAAGCACCACTTTGTAATGTTATTGTAAACATTTTAAAAACAATTAAACAAACAGGAAAAGATACAAAAAGAATGCACATTTGACTGCTCAGACCTAAAAAAGTCCTGCAAGTTGGTCCAACCCTAGTACATGAAAACAGTACAAGAAAGCACGTTCAACTCATTTAGCTTCTCATCTATTTTATTCTCCACACTTTTTAGAGCCTGCTCCTTTTCTTTAGCAGCTAGGTTGTTTGCAATCCGCTGCTAGCTGTTGCTGAAATAGTTTAAGAGGTTGAGCAGGCCATAGCTTCACTGTTGGGTGTATTACATGGCTACTGGAAAAAAAGACCTCAAAGAAGGACCGGTCAACGAAGGTCTTGATGCTTCTTGCCTTGAAAAAAAAAAAAAAGATGATATAGAGAGAAAAAATAAGAATATAACACACAACAAATGATCTGTTATAGTCTAACATCAAATATATAAGAAGAGGATGTTATTGCAAAATCCTGTAGGTCTGTCAATTAAATATTTAATTGTTATTAATTCAAATGCATTCAGTTATAATAATAACAATATTAATTAAAGCTGCAAGCAGTGATGAACGGGCCCTCGCACCCTGGTGCACGTGCAAAAAACGAAGAGATGTTTTGACATGTTACATACGCCTACCGATTTTAGGTGAAAGGTGAAACATGGCGTGAGGGCAGCTTCGTTGAAATTTTGAAGGTGATGCTATCGAGCCATTTTGCCACACCTAATTCTGAAACCCATATCAGACGTACATTTTCGGCACTTCTAATGCGTGTGCAAAGTTTCATGAGTTTGAGTATGTTTAGGCCCTCAAAAATGGATTTGGAAAAAAATAAAAATAAACGCCTAGAACAACAATAGGGTCCTCGTACCATAATAATGCATTCAGTTCCTTAATTTAGTTAGTCGTACTCGTAAACATAATCAGTGACATTTAGAGATTAGTGTAATTGAAAACCAATTGAGTGCATCAGTATTTGGTTAAAATAAAAACAGCAAACTCTAGCACATTTTGAGTTTATGACTCCAATACAGCAGCACAGTCTGACCTCCATTAATAATTTTTTTCTGTACAATTAATTAATAATTAATTTAGGCATTTGAATATATATATATATATATATATAAGAATTTCCTCTTTTTAAATAAAATGATATAAATTGAATATTTACCTTTGGAATAGCTGGTGAGGTCTGATACTCCCATAGTGCACAAATCAATGTCTTTCTTGCATACGGAACAGTATGCCTTTCTGTCTGTTGATCCACAATGCAACCACAGTTTGTATTTATCTTCCAGCCAATTATCATTAAAATGACAGCGAGGCATTTTAATTGAGATGGATGCGTGCCAATAAATAGAATGACACGTGAAGTGCGTTTTTTGTTGTTGTTTTTTTAGGATGCACCGCAACAGAAAACGATGCCTCAGGAAATTAAACAAAGCAAAATAAAACAATGACTGGCAGGCATTTGAATTCATCTGACGTACTGAAAAAAAATCCAGCATTTTCAAGGGCATATTTAAAATTCAAAAGTCTGTAAATTCCACATTTAAAATCTAAAGATTTTACAACACATTTCCAACATTATTCGGGACATTACACATATTTGGCCTCAGATCATGAGGTTAGAAGCTCTATAAAAAAAACAGCATGGTAGTTAAATTAAATTGGAATAGAGTTCTTAGACATCACACTAAAGTGCCAAATCACTGTCTTATTTACATTTATTCATTTGGCAGATGCTTTAATCCAAAGCAACATACAAAAGAGGAAAACATAATCGAATCATCTTAAGGAGGCAGTGGTACAAAAGTGACATATTACAAAGTTTCACTAAGATCAGAATAGTATTCAAGACATATACAAGTGCAAATATTGGAAGTGACTAGTTAAGGGCTCTTGGAAAAGATGTGTTCTTAGCCGTTTTTTTAAGAGAGTGAGTCAGCTTCACGGATGGAGTTGGGAAGGTCATTCCACCAACGTGGTATGATGAAGCTGAAAGTCTGAGAAAGTGTTTTGGTGGTGTCTTGACTTGCCTGTGCTGCACAGGTTACATAATTTCCTGACACTACAAAAAGATTTGACATACATCTATAGTCACTAGGGCTGCTGGTATAGTAACAATGGGCCTATCAACAAAATGAGCAAAACAACAGCTGAAAACAGCATGTCCTTCATGGTTTTCCTGCCACTTTGTATTGTCACCAACTGCTCTTGTCATGATAAACAGGGAATTTTAGGCAAAGGCTAAACATGATCTAAACATTGGGAAATCACATAGAAACGATGAAAAGCTAAAAGCTTGAATAAGCAAGCAGTGACATGCATAATGCCAGATGGAGGCAGCAAAGCACAAATATCTCAAAATACAGATGCTTCATTATTGCACAATATGAATTTCTACAAACTAAACCCAGATAACAGAATCATCTTCATAATCAGAAAAGACAGAATTGATTTTCTCCAACCTGAAATAAATGAATAAATACCGTTATTGTATAAATGAATCAAGTTAACTCACTCCAACAGTTGACTGTTCAATGCAACACATAAAATGTTTTATATCCACATCTGAAGTGTTCCACTCCATGCAGAGTGTAGTCTCACGTGTCCAAACAAATACCACAAGGCATCAGTGAAGTTATAGTTTTTATTATTTCATCACTAGAGGCCGCTCTCATACTGTATAACAACAGCGGACCCTTCCCAGCCGCTCCAGCATCGAACGCAATGGGGAAAAACTATCGGTGTGGATATTTGCCAATAACCAATAGTTCCAAAAATCTGTTATCAATTCTGATTAACCAGAAAAAACGATATATTGGTCGACCTCTTCAGCAGAGTATGAAATTTCTTTGCATGAGCTTGCATTTCTGGTCTCCTGCGTTTGGATGCAAAGTGTAGTGTGACCTCCCCAAGGAGTGATGGTGACGTAGTGGGCTAAAGCACATAACTGTTAATCAGAAGGTCGCTGGTTCGAACCCCACTGCCACCACCATTGTGTCCTTGAGCAAGGCGCTTAAGTCGCTTTGGCTAAAAGCGTCTACCAAATGCGTAAATGTAAATGTGAGGCGCTTACAATGTAAGTGAATGGGGCCAATCAGTAAATGTTAAAATACTCAAAAAGTAAAGCCACAAGATTTAAAGAGTATGCGTGCCAACATAATTTTAGTGTTATAAAATTGCTTACAAACCTTTTCTGTGTTAAGTTCTATCCAATACGACTTTGTTGCCATGACGACGTAATGGCGTAAACCCTAAAATGACTGTAAAAATGTCAACTTAGCAGCTCAAATAATAAACAAAATGACGTGGCTGCTTCAGAAAATTGTGTTCATGTTACACTTTCGATTGGGTTAACATTAAAGATTTAGGGAATTCTCTATTTTGGAGTACACTTTAATTACAACTTGGAACTGCCATTTTAAGTGTCAGGAACCATGTGATATAATTTTGCACAAATGTTGCACGTGTTTGAGTGTGGGTGGCACGGTGGTGCAGCGGTTAGCACTGGCGCCTCACAACAAGAAGGTTGTGGGTTCAAACCCTGACCCAAACCCTGGTCTATGTGGAGTCTGCGTGGGTTCTCTCTGGGTGCTCTGGCTTCCTCCCACCATCCAAAGACATGCAGGCTAGGTTAATTGATGTCTCCAAAAATTGTCCTAGGTGTGGATGTGAGTGGTTGTCTGTCTATGTGTGGCCCTGTGATGGACTGGCGACCTGTCCAGGGTGTATCCTGCCTTTCGCCAAATGGTAGCGCTGTTAGAAGAGCGCATCCACAATGGGAGTTGCTATAGCACGTAACTGCGTTTGCATCCTTTTGTGCAGATACAAGTTGTAATGTTACGCTTATGTCGTGTATCTAGAATATCTGATTAATCTCATAGGATGTGTCATAGAAGGGGCTTCAGTTTAGTTCATTTATTCTTCAGCTCCACCTAATGCAGCTCTATTTCAGATGTCATGCAGCTTAAGCAGTGTTATTTTTTAGAGTCATATGTTCATGTATTCATAGACATGTTTTCATGTTATTTTATTTATTTAACATTAATTTTTCAGTCTTAAAATATTTTCATTATCTCCATGACGAACAATGGACACCCCGAACACTCGAGTACCCGTTTTTTCAGACCAATCAATGATCGAAATAAGAAATTGACAAAAATGCCCATCCCTAGTAGTTGGCTGGTCAAGTGATTCCAACATGGCAGCCCCCATGTGTGGACCCTCTCCATGTAGAATAAAACTGCTTTTATAAGGTTACTGATATGACTGGAGTCTTCATTTTAATGCGAGTGCTCATGATTTCCAACATTCAAGTCTTAAGGTGTTAAACTTGTTTAATGAGTGTATCTTTAAACTGCTTTGAATAAACTGTCTGGCCATTAAAAATGAGTCACTGTTTGGATTTAAATAAGCAGACACTTAAGAGCCTATCACTGGATCATTATTGCAGTGATTAATATGTTTCAGTAGGCAACAATTCTTTTAACCCTAACTGATGCTTCTCGTTTCTTAAACAACCATGTCTGAAGATGTATCCTGTGGTCATGGAAAAGACGTACTGTGTTTCAGAAGGGGCAAAGTATTGGCCTGCAACAAGCAAATAAAACAACTAAGGAGATTGCTGGAAATGGGTTAGAAATGTCAGGGCGAAAATGTCAAGACACATTTGGCTCAAATTGTGAAATAGTGATTCAGGGAGCATGAGGAATCATTTTCACATATGAGTTGGCCACCACAGAGTCCTGACCTTAACCCCATTGAAAGGATGCGTTGGAGAAGACTTTACAGAGTGGTTCGACTCTCCCATCATCAATACAAGATTTCAGACAAAAATGAATGCAACTCTGGGTGGAAATAAATGTTGTGACGTTGCATAAGGTTGTTGAAACAATGTCATATAGAAAGAAATACATACATATGACATAAATTTATTGCAAGTAATCTGTATTCTATAAAAAAAATCAATATCTGTCGATCTCTAGAATGAACAACTGAATACGCAACCGTACAAATAATTTATTTCTCCACCATCTTGCTTTAGAAAGGTCCAATGTTGGTCAAGATAGAGAGTAAGTAAATAGAAAGATATTTTTACCTTTCCCTACTGTACTCTGCATTTATTTATTAGCCTCTGGCATTACAACACAATCACACACACAAAAACAAAAAACATCAAGTTGCCAATTTCAAGCTTGCAAGTACTGGTTCGACAAGTCAGTGCGTTGTAGTTCTAAGAAATATAATTCCTCTAGATGACTTTACAAACACTGATCTGATAAACAGATACAAATGGTAGTTACAAAATACACATTACAAATCTGGGATTCAAATATTACATTTAGATAAACAAAATTGTAGAAAACGAAAACAAATGATGACGTAAAAGAGTAAGAAATATTTAGTAACCTAAATATTTAGTTACTAAAGTAAACCTTTAGTAACATACCTTAAAAGGATTATTCACCCACCAATGAAAATTCCCTCATGCCATCTCAGATGTGTATAACTTTCTTTCTTCTGCTAAACACAAATTACGATTTTTAGACGAATATCTCGGCTCTATTGGTCCTTACAATGCAAGTGAATGGTGACCAGAACTTTTAAGATACAAAAAGCTTTATACAAGCCACATTAAAGTAATCCATACGACTCCAGTGGCTTAATCCAGGTCTTCAGAAGCTATATGATAGGTATGGGTGACAAAAAGGACAATATCTAAATCTACAAATCTCAACATCACTTTAAAAATGTGAAAGAGTAGATTTATAATAAAAAGCACTAAAAAATGATAGATTTGTGAACTACTTTTATGCTGCCTTGATGTGATTTTTTGGAGCTTTAAATGCCTGGTCACCATTCACTTGCATTGTATGGATGTACAGAGCTGAGATATTCTTATAAAAATCTTAGTTTGTGTTTAGCAGAAGAAAGAAATTCACTGTGACAACTAGTCTTCCATGACTGACAGACAGACAGAAACAGTGACCATACACAACATGTATATCAAAGTTTCCTATTCAGATGTGTTTTGAAAAACTGTAATCACTTGAAAATATTCCCGTGGATTTCACCTGGCAGTGAGCCTCAGCCTACGTCTACATTACTGGGTCCGCTAGCTAATTTGACAGCTTTCCAACAAATGCGTGTTTCAGCAACAAAGTAGACAAGAAGAATGCAGACCAAGTCATCATTCCAGCCCACCGTTTTCTCGGCCCCCGTTCATTTAAAATGGCCATGTATAAACTTAATTCACCTGTAAGCTAGTAAAAGCTAAACGGTCAACGACGACTAGCAGTCACAAACTAATTAACACATACCTGGACCCTATGTAAATGGTCGAAATGAGCGATGTTAGTAACAGTTTGTTTTTCCATTGTCAACAAAACACAAACTTAAATGTGACCTACCTCACTGATGTTCAATCATTTTAGACGATGAGCCAAATCTAACGAGCGCGCGTGCGTGTCATATATTTTCTGTTGAGGAACTCCTTCCCGTTTTAAAAAACCCCACCCAACATGCATTTTTTACCATGTGCACATGCATGCACACGTAAAAGCAAATACACGCGAGTCAAATTAATGCAACCGAACCCCACCCTATGGGTTTCCAAAAGCCAACCTTATATTTTAGAGTTACAAATCGTAAGTTTGGTAAATTATTAAAGAGATACGTGAAAAGTGAAAGGTAAGTGAAAAGGTGTAAACAGTGAACATTTCACTATTACAATGACTGCATGTAAAATAAATGAATGCGGGTAAACTAAGGTGACACAACTGACTATGCAACTTGATGTGACCAATCTATGTGGAACACACTTTCAGTAGGATGTCCGATTCGCGAACGAGTCGTTCATTTGTTCTGATTCTTTTAGATGATTCAGTCGAACCAATTCGCAAACAGAGAAGACGTGACTCAGAGTACACAGTCGATTACATATAATCAATATTGTAAATCATTATTAATAATAATATATTGATAATTTATATTTGTGACATTTTTAACATGATTGTTAATTATGTTGTTAGCAATATATTGACCATAGTCAAGGTTGACACCATATTTAATTAAGAAATATTAATGAGGTTAAGACATTTAATATTTATATTTAATTTGACAACAGGAGTCTTTTGTCTACTGGAATTGTTTTTGTATTTTTGTAAAGATGTTTTTAATGTTTCATCAACCTAACGGCTAACAATAACAAAACACAACAGTACACCCCAATTCATTGAACAAACTCTACTTCTATCCCTCACATTTTCATTCGTCAACTTCAAAATACCATCAACACTAATTCAAATCTATAGCCTATTGATGAAACTATAATTGAATAATTGAATACCAAATATTTGACGCATTTATAAATGCAGCACGAAGAAAATAAAATGGTGAATTGTTTTAAACTGGTTCATTTAAAGGAATTGTCCAAATGAACCGAGTCGCTAAAATGAATCGAGCATCCCAAAGTTAACGTTCAATATGACCGATGACATCTGCTGGAAAAAATATTTACTGCATGCCACAAACTAAATAAAATAAACCCCACCGCAAAATTGGGAGTAACTGTTTTTCAAGACAAACGACCGTTGCATTTAATTACCTAACCCGTGTGAAAATAAGTAACATCTCTTGGAAAGACGATGTGACGTCCCCTTTAATTCCACTTAGACGAGCTGTGATAGACAGCTTGAATGATCTGCGAGGGCTGTCTTTAAAGGGCGTTCCCAAATGTCAGTCATCCAATCAGCATCGAGCGCACTGTCCAGTACGGAACTTGTGACGTAGCAGCTAGGCACGTTCACCATTCTATGCGGACGATAAATAAACAGCTTCTGCAAAGTGTCAACAAATCCAGATATTGAGCATTTTGGTGAATACTTATTACAATTATGGACTCCACATCGGTAAGCGAACATTGTAATCATAAAGAATTGCTAATTTAGCTATTGTAAAGCTTATTGCATTGCTATATTGGCTTGTCGTACTTGGATAAAACATGATAACCTATGGCAAGTGCATTAAGTTTCTATTGACCAGCAGCATACAAATGCTTTAGTTTGTGCTTCTTAAAGATTTGTTATACGTCATTGTAACTCTAACAGTTTAAGATTGCAAGGAAACGATCAGTAGGCCTAGACATCAGGAAAGCCTCTTGGGACATCCATATTAAACATTACCGATTTAAGATAGAATTTGTCACGCGTATATAGATTAGTGACAAAACCAGGTACCTAGTTAACACTTTTTGTGTGTTGAGTGGTTTAAGCTGTGCTCTTTTTTTTTTTTTTTTTTTTTTTTTTTTTTTTTTTTATATATATATATATATAGAGTTATGACTTGGCCTATTCACCCTGGATGATCATAAAGATAAAAGTTTGAATAAAAATAAGTATTAAGTCATGTGCATGGGAACTGAAGCATGATCTTGTTGCTCAAAGCAATGTAGGAATAGAAACGTTTGTAATTTTGGGGAAAAAACTGTTAGTACTTGGTAATAATGTGTCATGTCATAACATCAACTGTTACTTTCCATTTTGTTTTGTATTAATTATATTATGTACATTAATATACATTTAGATGATATATTTTAACTTTACATCATCTGCATGATATTACTGTAATGTTGTCATGTTTATTATTGAGATTAATGAAAGTTATTATTATTATTATTATTACTTCATTGTATTCTTATTGTTTTAGACTATTGGGGGGTTCATGAGAACTCTTACTGAGATGGGCTTCAGTGAAGATCAGATTCAGGCGGCGATGCAAGCAGGTTTCTTCTCTGTACCAGATGCAGCTGAATGGTAAATATTATTTAAGATGTCACATGCAAATTTTTGCTTTGAATAACTGGGTCACATTTTGCTGGTGTGAATAAGGTTATATCAATTTGATTGAAGGCACGCAGTCTATGTTAATGGTCGACAACTGTATACCCTGCATTGTATAAATGCGTGAAAAATCAACATTGCAAGAGCATTCTGCTAGAAATATTTTTTGGTGTACCAACTTTGTGACAATGCTGTTGGGTTTTCAGATATGTACAAATTGCCATTTTAACTTGAACCATCTATTTCATCAAGTCAGTATTGCTATTTAATCCATTTCGAACTGTAAACAATGGGCTTAGTCAATGGTTTCCCTTTAGTATGTAGGCTACATACTCGCTCGCAGGTGTAGTTGAATTCAGTGCCTGTATAATGGCAATGTTTTGAGATTGCGTTGAGGTTTATAATAATCAGGCAAAACACTTTCTTATATTTATTTGCACATTGCTCTGAAGGCTTTTACAGGGTGGGAGTCCACGTCATAAACTGGTCAAGCAGTCTTCACAGCCGCTAGAGACGGCATTCTCTGCGTTCAACCCTCCAAAAGATGCTCTGTGCTCCAGCAACTCACAGTCTGAAGCAACAGGTAAAACAAACTGTTTGTTCATTTATTCATTGTTTTTGATAACATTAGTACACTTGTTCTACAAGAGGGTCAAACTTCTGTGGAAAATGTGATTACAAATAACCTCACATGTGACTCAGAAGTCATGTTGCTTTATGCAATAGTATGTAGTGGATTATAAGTAGTACACTTATGCTAATAATTGATTCTGAAAGTTTTGAAAGGCAGAGGAAGTCTGTTTTTACTGTTTGTAGGTCCTTCTTTGGTCTTGGGGCCCCCCTCCGTCAACACTCCAACAGGAAAAGAACATCCACCCCTGGAAACACGGATCAAACAGGACAAGAGTAACTTCCGTGAGCAGCAGAGGCAGCGAGTAGCCCAGGAGGCACAGCAAGAAAGGAGACAGAAGAAACAGGTATGTTGTTGATAAGTTTCATGCACAATGTAGTTCAACAAATGATAACAGACACCAAAAATGCTAATTCTGTTGGACACTAAAGGTGAATATGTAGGTGAAAATTAGCTTTTCTGAAGAAAAAAAACCTAGTGGTCGACCGATATATCGGCCAATATTTGTATTTTTAATGCGCTATATTTTCCCGTTTGCCCAGTAAGTTTTGGGAGCCACGACGGATCAGAGAAACGCTTGCTTGCATGTGAAAGAGCCATCTGAGACATGTGAATGACATGTCAATAACATTTCTAAAATATACTGTCTAAACAACATGATTGAATATCTTTCTAATATTTAATTCACAAAACGTATAATTCACCGTTATTAATGTCATATTCACTGAAATTGTCAACTCTAAAAACTCAAAAAAATGTGATCTTGGCCTTGAAAATATTTTTTTGGGGGTGAACTGTCTCTTCAATGGTTTGTCCTTTAATCAGGAGCGTGAGTTGGTATTGAAGAGAATAGCAGAGGACCGGCGTAGTCAGCAGGAAAAGGCCCAATCCGAAGCCACCGCAGAGACCTCGCCATCCAGTGGACTTGGACAGAGACTTGGTGGACGTGTGGAGACAAGCATGGACAACCACTGCATCCTCATGGTAACAAAAAACAGGTTAAGGGTTCTAATGGTCGTAGAAACCTTGAAAGTATCAGGGAATTAAAAAATTATGACTTATAGGCCTGGAAAGGTCATAGAAATTTATACTGTAAAAAGTATTCCGCTAGATAATAGCCTTGGGTAGTGCATTTTGCTGAAAAGCCATAGGAATGTCTGATTTATGAGTCATTTAAAAATCATTATTTGAAAATAATTTGAGTTATTCATTTGTGACTCAGTCTAAATCAAAATTATATATAAAATCTCTATATATAAAAATCTGTTTCCAGCAAGCACTGAAAGCTAATTAGTCAAAAAGGGTGGGAACCCCACTTTTGTCTCTCTCTTTACTTTGGTATTTTGAACAACAACTGCTGCCAGTTACATAACTAAAATATACAGTTATTTGTTTAAGGTCTAACCTTTTTGATTTGTTTGTGTCCGGTGTTGTAGATTCGTCTCCCTTCTGGGGAATCTATGCGTGAACGTTTCCCTGCAGACACTCCACTAAGCCACGTTGTTGAATACATTGTCGGTCGCCACCCTATGCTTCCTGCCTTCTCCCTTCTGCAAGGATTTCCACGCAAACGCTTCGGAGAGTCAGAGCTGGCCTGCTCCCTCCGGTCCCTTGGACTGACCCCCAACGCTGCACTTTGCATACAGACCACGCCCCCCGAAACTCCTCAGGACCCGCCAAGTCCAGCTTCCCAATTGGCTGTTGTAGGACAGCCAGAATCGGAGTTACAGGAGGAGCTGGTGGCACCACCCAACGAGCTGCCCCAAGAAGAGGGCAGAGCTTTAGAGGAAATGGTTTTACCGCCACCACTGCCCAATCAGCTGTGGGAGGAAGCAGTGGGGTACGCTGGGATTCCTGGGGTCGAGCCTCCACTCTCAGGACCTTCTCACTACTGGGGTAAGAAATGCGGGTCATATAGTGCCTAGACCAGTAGTATTCACAGGCCTGTTCTGATTGGGTTAAGGACTGCAGGGGATAAAACAATGCTAAATGCAAATAATAAAATGCAACTAATCATATAGTTGTGCATTTAGGATAGCGGAATAAATAGGCTTATCAATTTTTAAAGGAATATTCCAGGTTCGACACAAGTTAAACTCAATCAACATCATTTGTGGCATAATGTTGATTACCACAAAAATTATTTCGACTCGCTTGTCTCGCCTTTTCTTTAAAATAAGCACAAATCTGGGTTACAGTGTGGCACTTACAATGGAAGTCAATGGTGGCAATCCTTAAATGTTAAAATACTCATGTAAACACTATGCGTTATAACATGATTTTAGTGTGATAAAATCCCAAACCTTCCCTTTTTTGTGTAAAGTTATATAAACTTTTGCCAAGATGATGTAAACCTATTGAACCCGATGGGGAAAAAAAACTATTTTTTTAATCTTTACAGCTTGAATAAATAAGCTATTTTTAACAGAAGAATAAATGTGTAAGTGCTTTTATAAAATAAAAAGCTTCATGATTTTTCCTTCAAATGCTCCAAAGATTGCCAGCATTGACAATTTAAAACCCTGAAGCTGAACCACTGCCTTGCACAAATGTTCTTGTCATTTGAAAATTCAAGAGATCTTTTGTAATTGGACACTTTTTTTCCTGATAGGACGAGGCCAGAAACTGGTGCCAAATGATGCAGAAGATGAAGAACGTTTGGAAAATGAAGAGCAACCAGAAGAAGTTTTACCTCCTTATGATTTCAACGGTATATACCAGTTTAATTTTTACTAGATTTGTACATTTTCAAAAATAAATAAATGTGAATTTATTTAATATAATGTTGAATGGGGTTATCAGACTCAAAAAAGCAGAAAGCTGTTATATACAGGAATGTTAATTAGTGGACACTCTGCCACTCCGACACTCTGGGTTAAATCATCCAGCTAATCACAAAGAGTCCTTAAAAACATGCAAAGAACTGTAGGTTTGTCTGCTCTCGCACCAAGCAATCATGGTTAATAGGAAAGTACAAGCATGGCTTACTGCAAAACTTACAGAGGCAAAACTACACGCACATTGAAACTAAAAAAAAATTAAAAATCAACGTAGTATTTTTTTTAATTCACATTGCCTTTGTTGGAGTCACAGAGACATGCTTTCATGAACACATCATGAAACATTGGGTTATTGATTTCAGAAATATCAGTATTGCTGCCTTTGCAGATTTACCATTTCTATACTCAAATCAGTCACAGACCTTTGCTCGGTAGTCCCACATAGGACAATGCGTGGATCCTTAGTGACTGACCAAAGTGTGAGAAACCCAGGGAACTCGGGCAGATTGGGAAAGAGGTGAAAAGAGGTGAATGCCCTCGGTTGTCCTAGTTAAGACCCGGTTTATAAATAAAAATCTTTTTACCACATTTAAATGACAAAACCAGCAACTACAAGCGTTAGAGCTCCATATCCTGAACCATATCGACTCTCTCATTGGAAACTGAAGTCTGAAGATTTTATACGCTGCCGCAGAAGATATCTGACTGACTGAAGAAGTGCTTTGGACTTCATTTTAAGATGCTGTGAATTTGGAATTTGTTCGCAAGAGACCCACAGCAGCTGCATTGATTTTGCACTGCGTCCTGTAAACATGGTAATATATGGTAATTATCCTCTGTTCTTTCCAGGGCAACTGTTTTCATATTGAGGCTGTGTAATTGGATACATGCTTAATTTGCTGTTAGCAAGATATATAATTTACTTGATGTGCTTTTGGATTGTAGAAGTAAATCATCTTCATTGTTCTGTTGTGTTTTATATCTAAAATATATCTTTTTGCATAAGCTTTCCATCTAGAACACGTCCCCACCTGGAATTACCAGAGAGAAATTCATAAAATCTTTAAATATCATGGAAAAGTTGTGGAACTTCCTATAGTCAATCAAATGTTTCTACTCATGCTCATCTCTATACTATATAATCGGCTAGAATTTGCTTTTTGTAGGTGCAAGACTGCAAAGTCAATACATGGTTTAAAGTGTGTGGGTAGTAATGTGCTCAGTAAAAATAAATATGTGACATTTAGAATACTTCATGTAAACTGTATAAGATAACTTGTTCTTTGTCTTGCTTTGGCAGGGCTGCCTCAGTTGCCCCTCTTCCCGGAGAACAGGCCGAGAGGTGGACTGGAGCTGAGACACCACTGGCCAGAACAAGGCAATAGACTCCGGTAAGACCCCAGTGTATCAAAGACCCCAGTGTATGTAATCAAAAATTGGTCTTTTGTGGCATTTAGTCCATTTCTGTTAACTTTGAGGCCATCTAATGTTTGTGTACTGTACTTCTAAAAGTTGATGACTCATCTTGTGCTTATGGTCATAAAATGCTCTTTAGAATGAGAGTCTAAAACCATCGGAGTCTGTAATAGCAAGGAACATGGTTCATAGATATGATGTAAACTAAAGGCTATTTCTAGGCAATTTTTAAAAAGGGACAAGAACATATTTTGATGTGGATTGTGCCTTATGAAATCTGTATTATTTTTGTCCTTCATTCTGTGTTTTCCATTTAGATTATTTTATTTTTTTCTGACTTCCATATTTTGAAGTTTAATTCAATTTTGGCATTAAAAGGGAATGTGATCAAATTAATTCATAAAATGTTATTCAAATTAAAAAATAACTGAATTTCAACATAACATTACATCTGTTTAATCAAATAACAATGTGCTTATTTACAGATAATGCACAATCCAAAAAAAACTAATGCTGGGGTTATTTTTATAATCTAAAGTGCTGTACAACAGAATATCACAGTATAAATGAAAACATTGATAAAAGCAGAAATTCAGTAAAACTGCACTCTTGCTTGTGAGATATTGCTTAATATGATGATTCAATTTAATATAACATGAAGATTACATTTTACTATACAGTAGTAAAATTACATTTTCATTTGTCCAGTTAAATCAAGCTTTTATTTTTTGCGGAAAACTGAGTGAAGACATTTCGGTTTCTATGTTTATTTGGCTAGTTTCTCACCTGCGAATAAGTAGTTTACTATATGGCCTTGTTTGATTATAAAACTGCAAAAGGCTGGGATTTAATTTATTAAATATATAGTCTGCATGTGCTGCGTACTTCATAGTGAATGAGCAGCGCTTCTCTGCTCTCTGTAATCTACTACACTACTTTCAGCATATGATCGGCTTCACATTTATTTTGAAGCGTGCAACACACGCAGAATATACTGTATGTTTTGCAGTTTAATAACCACACTACGACATATCATGATTTTAATTTATTGTGCATTCATACATTAATTATATCCCATATATGTCAATCTCTTTGTTGTATTATTAATGAAATGTTTATGAATGGATTCCAAGATTCTGGCAGCATGTTTTGCATCGTGGAAATCGTATGGCCTTATTTGTCCCATCCAAAATGAATGGAGATTTAATAGAGTTTTCTTTAATGTGTAATTCTTTGTACTTTCAATTGGTATAATTTTTGCATCACTTTGAATTTTGATTATGACTAACTGACATTTCAACCACATGCTTAACCCTGCATCCTTTTGGCAGTCCAACTTAACCAGGTGCTATATGCAGTCACAATATGTTAAACGGTGGACTGATCTAGAATAAATAGTCTTTTTTTGTTGCAATTTTCTTAGTTTGAAGCATTCTTAGTGGCACAAATATTGAGTGAATTTGCTTGCAAGGCTCATTATGCACGACTAGTTTGTGCTTTGAATGTGACGTGTTTTTGTGACCTATTATTGGTTATGTGCTGAAGGGAGGCAGAGCCTGATGATCTAGCAGCAGACCCTGAGGTGGGGCGTGCATTACGAGGGGCTGCGGGTCAAGCAGCAGTGCAGCGTTTACAGAGAGCAGCCCATAATGACGAACAGCAGGGGACACACGGACAGCCCTCACCCCCCAAAAAAGCCTTCAAGACCCCCCGCGTGCCCTCTCTCTGCTCCATGGCGACCAGGACCACCGTTACCCTCATGACAGGTCAGAAGAAGACTAAACCGTGTTTTTCCAAATTACATAAGTGCTTCCAGGTTCAATACAAACCTGTTTTGAACCCAGAATATTCCTTCAAGAAAAGCCATTAATCATGAGTGTGCCTCTCTCAGCTCCCAGCATGCAGTACAGTAGTAGTCTAGCGTGTTTGACCCCAGAGTTGGCTGAACTCTTGTTGGCTCACATGGCACGTGAACGTCTCCTTCGACCACGTACCCTGGAGCTTTTCTTCGGCTGCCCGCTGCAGAAGTTTGTCCTAAACTGCTACCCGTACACCACCAATGAGCTGCTACGGCAACTGAGGGCGTTTTCCTGCCTCAAGCATCTCAGCTTTTTCAACTCCCCACTTATCACAGGTGTGTGTGGGATTGTGTGTTCATCTTGCACTGTTGAGAATTGCTTGTCATAGAGACTCGAATAGTTCACCAAAAAATGAAAATCTGTCATAATTTACTATTCTTTATATAATTCCAAACCTGTATTTCGACATTCTTCTGTGTAATACAAAAAGAGATGTGAGGAATTTTGATGCTACTCTTTTCCATACAAAAAAAAAATGTGTATGGGTACTGTATCTGTTCATTTTCAAAAATGGCAGCAACAAAAAACCATTATAAAGCAGTCCATACGACTGGTGTGCTATATTCCAAGTCTTCTGAAGCCATATGATATCTTTGTCTGAGGAATGTATTGAAATGTATATTGATATTCTGGTTACATTTTTAGTGTTTAGGGTTAGAAACCAAGAAACGGTTCCATTTATTTATTTTTAAATACCAATGATTTTCATGACTTTAGTTTCCATTTAATGGTTCTTGAATGTGAATTTCTCCGCTGATGCGGATCGAACACCATTATAAAATACAGTGTTTACAGTGTGGTTACAGTGTCTCAACTTAATTGTTTAATAATCGTGTTTGATAGTGGAATTCATGGTAAACAACTACATTACCCATGGTACAGCAGAGAAAGATCCACCAATCAGAGAACTGCGCCCAACGAAACCCACAAAACGTTGCTCGGAACGACCGTACGCTCCCATGATGCACTGTAAATGATGTAATCAAGGCGGTAATATAGGGAGGCAAAACGTACTGATACATTTTAAAATGTACTCTATTTATATTTATACAGAATTTTGCCATTTTAAGATGAAGAATTCTTTATTTGCTAAATAATTCACTGAGGTGATATTATTTTTAACTCGGGACACTGGAAATGATAATTCTGTGTACAGTTTAAATATTCAGGCACACCAGCAATGGCGAGAGAGGTGTAGACTATTTTATTTATATAAATCCTGCACCTGCATTCCAATCTACATCTTGATGTAATCCTTCCTCATGATCACGCAGCATGTTTGCATGAGCTGAATGGGAGACTAAACAAAAAGTTAAAATGTGGCGAGACTGCAGTATATCCCACAGACTCATACAGTGCTTGCAAGCCATTCACGCGTCACGAGCCGGCAGCGCTTCACGTTCGGTTAATCACGAGAGTAAACACACCCGCTCTGTCTCTGTAAAGATGCCTTTTGCGAGAATTGATCTCTGATTATTTATATCTGTTCTGTCGAAATCTGAAATGATCTCATCATTTGGCAATAGACTTCTGAGGGCTGTAAATACAATAAAAATTGCATTTATGCCCAAATATTTCTTCCTCGAAAGTAAGAATCATTAATAGAACCATTAAGGAATCGGAACCATTATCGTTTATTCCTAATGATTCCCATCCCTAAATTAGATGGGACATCAGTTAACATGAACTCATTCATTTTTACATTAAAAGTGAAGTATAAAAGCATTATGAACTAACATAAACAACAGTAGTTTGATGAGTTAACATTAATAAATGCTGCAAAATCACCTAGTTATGTTAATGAATAGGACCCTATTGTAAATTGTTAACATTATTAATTCATGGAGCATCCTTCCCCATTCACTTCCATTGTATGGGAATAGAGCAACGTTGACATTCTAGGAGCCTACGGTCTCCTTTTGTGTTTTAAAGAAGAAAGGTCATATGGGCTTAAAGCAACATCATTTTGGAGTTCATCAGTTAAATTTTTTTTATTTTTTTTTTTTGCAGATGCTGGTCTTAGTGTATTGTCTAACCTCTCAAAACTGCAGCATCTCAACCTGTCCTCCTGTTGCAAGCTAACAGACAGCTGCCTACAGCATATCGCAGGTGAGACCTAATGACCGAAATCACATCCAAACGATTATCATGGGACAAACGATTCATTTCTTTCTGTCTTCTCTCAGGACTCCGCAGTCTCACTTTCCTGGCTCTGGACCAGACTAAAGTAACCGATGCGGGTCTTCTGATGTATCTGCATTCGGGTTCCTCTGTGCTCTGCCAGCTAAGTCTGAATCAAACAGCCATCACTGAGGCCACATTGGCAGCGCTGACCTCATGCGTACCGCAGCTACGAATGCTTAGCATCAAACACACCAAGGTAATACACACATCAGAGTGTCAATTGGCGATATCACAAATGTAGCATAAAAACACGTATATGTAAACCCAGAAATTGTCAGTATGTCTACGCCACCCAAATACCCCCCTCAAAAACAGCACCCTCTGATCATAAATGCCTTCGCATGACTAGATCCGCTTTTACACTCTCGTAGTGGTGGGGTGGTCAGAGTACTTGTTTTTAAGATTTGTTTTAGACTGCAACAATGTGGCATTTAAATTGAATGCACTATATGTTTTCTCCATTCTATTTGCATCCCAATACGGTGCATTTAGCTTGTGTATTTTTTGCCTTCAGGTGAGTGATGTGTCTGCACTCGCAGAGCTCCGAAACCTGCAGACGCTTCACCTGGACGGCACAGGTGTGCAGGAAAATTCTCTCCAGTGCCTAGCAACCCACCCCAGCCTATCAGCTCTCAGTCTGGCTGGGATACCAGTCAATGATGGAAACCAAACGCTGGAGATCATATCAGGTGAACATGAATCGAGAGCTAGCAGGGGTTGTTAAGCTCTAAAAGCACCATAAAAGTATTTAATGACTTATTACAGACCTAAAGTGCAAGTTATTCACTGAAAACCTTCCTCCTAAATCTTTTTTACACTTCTGCAAAACTTTCAGTGTTTAAATATGTGTAAAGTCATACAAGTTTGGATTGACCTGAGGGTGAGTAAATGAGGACCGAATGTTTTTCATTTTTGGTTGAAATAAGAAAGGAATTGAACTGGTATGGTTAGGTTTTATGCTTTCAGATTACAAAAGGCTCTCTTGGCTGCTGTATCAGCAAATTAGGAACACTTACTACATTGTTTGTTTGATATATTTTGCAGGCCTGAGGCTCACCCAGTTGACACTCCCTGGCAGACACTCAGTTACAGACAGTGGACTCGCGTTTCTCTGCAGACAGTCTATGCTGTTAGAGCTCGATCTGACCGATTACACCCAGCTTACTGACCATGGCATTTCACAGCTTGCCAGCATGACCAGGTAGAGATTTAACCTCTTCTGGTGCATTTTTGGGCTTCTGGCTCAATTTTTCACCCCCAATGAAAAAGAAAAGACTCCAGTTATTCATACATAGTATTGCATCTGTTCACTATCTTATGAAAATCTTTTTTTTTTTTTTTTTTCCTCTTTCACCTTCCATCTCAAAATGCCGATCTGAAATGTAGGTGGCTCACAGATGTACTTGTTCATAGACATTAAGTCTAATTTTCATTTCATGCACCACCCCCTAAACATTGAATATCTCGGCCCCTGAGTGGACTAGAAGCTCAATCTATTGCCATTAGAAAACTGAGATCCTCCCCTTTGTGATGATATTTAAAAATATTTCTTCAATAGTTTATAACATATATGCTCACCGGCCACTTTATTAGGTACACCTGTACATCTACTTATCCTTGCGATTTATCTAATCAGCCAATCATGTGGCAGCAGTGTAATGTATAAAATCATGCAGATACGGGTCAGGAGCTTCAGTTAATGTTCGTAATTGATCTCAGTGATTTAGACCGTGGCATGATTGTTGGTGCCAGATGGGCTGTTTTGAGTATTACTGTAACTGCTGATCTCCTGGGATTTTCACACACAACAGTCCCTTCAATATCCAGTGATCGGCATTTCTGTGGACAAAAACGCCTTTTTGATGAGCGAGGTCAGTGGAGAATGGCCAGAATGTTTCGAGCTGACATAAAGGCTACAGTAACTCAGATAACCACTCTGTGCAATTGTAGTGAGCAGAACAGCATCTCAGAATGCACAACACGTCGAACCTTGAGGCAGATTTACCCTTTTAAATTAACATTCAACTTCACAAACCTACTTTATAATTTAAACTTTTTCTATTTCACTACAGAAGGCAATTCAATCCTCTTCCCTGTTTTCTGATAGGTTGAAGAAGCTGTCTCTTAGCAACACTCAGGTGAGTGATACTGGGCTGCAGGGATTGGTCAGTCTGAAAGAACTTCAGGAGCTGTGTCTCGACCGTACTGCCATCACAAGCAGGGGGGTTGCTGCCCTTGTCACACATTTACCACATCTGCAGGTATTAATATTATCTTAATATTTAGGAGTGTTGAATGAATATGCATTGGGGTCTAAAAACGTTTAATGATTATTCTGATGTACATGTTCCAAATTGTTTAATTACAAATTATATTTATATTATATCCTTTAAAAAAATCAGTAGAAATCTATTGCCATAGAAAATGTATGCAAATCTCTCTTTTTAAACCAAATTTGATCTGCCACTATTCTTAAAGAGACAGTACTCTTTTAGCACTTGTTCTGCACATCAATGTAAATCAGGGCTGTCGATTTAACACATTAATTCAGTGCGATTTTAATTATACAAACAATAACGTAATATAGCTAGTTAGAAAATTACATTCAATACAATTTGTCAAATTAATATTTTCATAATGAACCGAGTTAAATGGTCTGCTGTATTATTAACAGCAATAGCTGAGAGAGCTTTCATATGTTAGCAAAATTGACATTTTAACTGAAATAGACCAATATGAATCAGAATCGATTGTTTATGAATCGGAATTGAATCAAATCTGGACCAATGTATCAATACACAGCCCTAGTTGAAGGATGCGTGTTTGGGCCGAAAGCACGTTACATTGAATTTAAAGGGGTCATGAAACACATTTTTTTTTAAAAATTTTATATATAGTTTTATTATCTTCCCTGAGGTCCACTGAAAATGTTAGTAAAGTTTTTTTACATTAAAACTTCGTTTTAATTTAGTTAATATATGATCATTTTGCACCCTGTCTCTGGCCCTCTGTCTGAAACACACTGTTTTGTCCTAAGCGCCTCATTCAAACTCCAACGTAAACGGCCACTGTTATGATTGGCTAACATCATGCAGCCCCTCGAATAGAGCCATTTTTGAAACTCAATGGGAAGAAAATTTCTAAGCACCAAAACATTACAAAACTAAATGTCAGGGTTTACACACCATGCACATCCAACACATTGCATATGAATATATTAAACTGTTCATCTCAAGCACAACTGTTATCACTTAAACCCTGTTGATTCCTCATGTCATGACCCCTTGAAATACTCGCAACACATTGCTGTTTCAGCACTGATTGTGCCTGCATAAACTGGTTTCCAGGTGATATGTGAATAAGATACAGGTTTTTGTGCTGAAATACGGCATGGAAAAGTGAATTCACCTCTCTTGTTTATTAAGCATTTATGCCAATGTATGATTATGGTTGCTTTCAGTGTTTAAACGTTATAACTGGTGTGGTTTTATTCTAGGTGATTGGTTTGGCTAGTACACAAGTGGGCGACACAGTGATCCGGCGGGGTTTAGTTCACTGTCCACAGCTGCTTAAACTCAACCTCAGCAAAACCAGAATCACAGATCACGGTACCATTGCTGACTCAAAATGCGATACCCACCGTAAACCAACATTTTTCAGTAGGCCTCTATAAAAGATGCTTTTCTCTAACATTATGTGTTTTTATTAGGTCTGAAGTTCCTGTGTCGTATGCAGTTAAGTCAAGTGAATCTGGATGGCACAGGTGTAACTCTAGCTGGCATTGCCAACCTGATCTCCGCCTGTGCTCATCTTACCAGCGTACGAGCCAGTCATACCCGCGCTATACCGCCAGAGCAACAGTCTGACGATGATGATAACGACAGTGACCTCAGTGCCACCAGTCCCCCACGATCCTAGTCTTTACTTTGTCTTGCTTTGGTTACATCTTCTCAGCATAAAGATTCTGTCAAGCTTCCCTTTGTTTTGGAGAAAAGGCAGTTTAAACTCCTTTATCGATAAAGTAGCACTATAATCTCACTTGAGTTCGACAATCAAGTTGAAATACTTTGTTGAATGTTAGTATGAAAAACCGTTGTTAGCGTTTTGAACAAAATGTTCATGTTTTATCTGCATTTTTGTCTGTAAAAGAACTGAAATGTGCCATTGATATGCACAGTTCAAATTTATATTTTCTCTTAACACTTTGCATTTTTTTGTAAAACAAGCTTAATGATTTCTTAAAATATCATTTTATTAATATTAACCACTTGTATACATAAAACATATACAGACGTTAAGAGATGAAGCATCATTCTAGTTGCCTTGTGTTGCAATAGTTTAGTAATAATGATGTTATTTATCTCGCCCATATATTGCTAATGATTTTTTTGCATGACATACTGTAAATCTTGTACATGGAATATTGCTGAGGATTTGTGCATGACCATTTTGATTCTAAACGGACATTTTTTTTTTTATTTAAAAATTAATGAAAATAGTTAATGAACTACACTGTTAGATTTGATGTGAATATACTGTATTTTGGATACATGCATCTGTATGTCTGAATGTTCATTGAAGAACTAAGTGGACAGTTTCAATGATAGTAGAAATGTTTAAAATGTTTAACTTGTGTATTTCACGGAATACATGCCAGACTACATTCTATGTATGCACTGTATTTTTTTCACATGTTAAACTAATTAAAGTTAGACCTTGTTATTAGTCTAATGGCATCAACTAAATACAGGTTTACATTAGATCGTTAACTTAAAGTATGTCCCTATCCAACACCGCTTACACCTATTCAAAGTCTTTATTCTGAAATGTTCAATTGGCACAATGTAATAAATCAGTGATGCAGTTGTGAAGCAAGTGGATGTTGAAATAGTGCTTGGGGAAAAAAAATCAAATGAATAGCATAATCACAGGCATATCAAAGCATTGGCATTTGACTGTTTTTGTAGATAGTATAAAGGCTTGTGTTTATGCATTCATGTGCTGTACCTTTAAGCCTCTGCGTGCAATAATGTTTGAAAATATAACAAAACTGTGTCTGAGTGAATTATCTATATTCTGCACATGAACATACTTGGACTGCACAGTGTTGCTCTGTTTGTATTGAAACTGATGGAGCATATTCCTCTAGCACCAATTTAGTTATAAATGTATGCCGATGTGCAATATACATTATTTAGATTAGAAATCGACAGAACTGTTTTATGATCAGGCTCTTACATATTCAGAACTCAGGAGCCAGTCAATGACAGCATAAACATGATAACACATGGGCAATGTCTTTACATGTAATATGTGATTTTGAAAATTGTGCAGATGCCTTTTTAATTTCACTGCATAACTTTGCTATAAGAACTGGTTAACCTAAAAGGAGTGGAAAGAGTACATTTCAAATTTTAAGAGGTCCTAAAATGGGAGTACAGGGTGATATGTAGTGGCACCCAGAATAAATAAATCAGTTACTAGTTTAACAATTTTCCCAAGACTTTTATAATTAGATAATAAAACAAGTGATTGTTTCAGTATATAACTTATGGAAACATATATTATGAAACTATTTTTTTAATACATACAATACATTTTTTATTAAATTAAAATAATTATAATTTATGTATTTCAGTATCTCTCAATATGCGATTGCCAAGTGTAGGTGGCTATAAAAATCCCCAAATTTTGTATAAAGATGCAATGGCGCATTAAAAGACACTATATAAAATAGGCCGGGCTAGACCCTTCTCAACCCTTCCCTTTCCCATGTTTTGACGAGCCAAGATACAAAACTTTCCTCTTAAATATAACATCGCCATTCCATCTGAAAAAAACAAAAAACTCATGCTGCATCTTTGTACCAACTACGTGATTGTGCACCAAATCTGTGTAGGTAATTTATTGATTTAGGCCTAATTATTTATAAATTGCTTAATCTCTTTTATGCTTGTTAAATTAAATCATTCTATATTATTATGCATTAGATAGACTAATTAAAAATGTTTAATTGATAGAAGTATACCTACTGCATATAATTATACTGTCTTACACAGGCCTAAAAAAATAACAAAATGTAAAATAAAAGTACCTTGGCCACACTGTATACCACTACATAGCATGTAAGAATCTCAATATGAACTGTATTAAATTGTATTAAGTGTAACTTTGTGATTGTACTGCAGATCACTGCATAAGTCTATGTCCTTACAATGCAAATACAAAGCCAGATGTTCTGAACAGATCAAATGGAGTAAACAAAGTGCAAAACGATACAATATTTCAAGTAAAACTGTAATAAATCTATGAATTTGTTACTTTGCACAAAAATAGTGAGTGTCCAGAGGATGATGGTGAGAATAAATACCACTTTGTTGTAGTTTTGTAATCAGAAAAGCAACTAATAGTTATGAGGTTAGCTTCAGGCTTTATTCACTCTTATTCCTCTAAAAATGACATTGCAAATTGTACACGTCCTATGAAAATCATCATCATGGGAACTTCAGGCATTGATAAATAATATTAAAGTTATTGATAAAAGTAGGCTATAATCTGATCATATTAGTGTGTGCTTTTACCTGTGTGGATTTAAAGATTAAGGATTCTTAAAAAAAAAAAAAAGAAAATAGTAAAAATATATATTTTTATTTAGACATGTAAATTGTTAAGATAATCATAAGTAATTTGTAGATGGAGAAAAAATATATAATGACTACAGGAAAATACAACATTTAGAAAGTTCAGTTCAGCCAGGTGGGATTGATAAACTTTGGATTTAAACATTTTCCATGTGCTCAATAAGACACAACTTATAAGTAATACATAATAATACAAGTCTGTTTAACACAAAAGCTTACAAAGTCAAAAGTAAGATTTGCTACTGTTGATAAAAACAGAAAATGTTCCCATTTTTATTTTTGTACAGCTGTAGGAACCCTATGATTAGCTCAATAATATTACTTCTCCAGTATTACCATGAAACAAAACAATCTGTTGCTGAAAAACGTATTGTACACTGTTAAAAATGTTCTTAATTTTAATGGGGAAAAAAAAGGAAAAAGAAAAAATGCTAAAGTAAAAAACAACTGTTAATTGGTTTACCATGTAAAGTGACAATACAAGAAAATACATGCAATTTTCCTGTAAAATCTTGTAAAAATTAAAACATAATTTATTTGTAAATGGTATGATTTACCTTGTAATTAACAGTGACATTTTTGATGTCGAAATAATGTTTCGTGGTAATCAACATTATGCCACAAATGCTGTCGACTGAGCTAAACTTGTATTGAACCCAGAATATTCCTTTAAAAAAAATTTCAACTTCAATATTATATTTAGCTAATATTATTTAAAAACAAGTACATTAACATAAAAGTTTATGTCGACAGATATTGTTTAAATGCTCACTAACAACATCTAGTTGAGATAAGTTGAGAAACAGAATTAGATTTTATATGATTTTATACCTTTTGTTTTAATTACTCATGTTATTTAGATATTAAAACAATAGAAAGCAAACAGTTCAGCGACTGTATTTGAACTGGTAAAGATGAAGCATCCTAATTATATTGTATTTATAGGGCCTATATATAGTTATAAATGACTCTGATGTCCCAAGGAGACAAGCTGCAGACACAAATTAAACTAACAAATGACTAAAACTCACATTATAAGCATTATTTCACCAAATCATTGAACCATCAAGGATAACTCAAATTATTTGCCACTAGATGGCAGTAGAATAAAGAATTTCACAGGTTCTATTTCCATGGCAACTGCCCTTTCTTAACATTGTTTACATCCTACTCATTTGAAAACATTTGTGTTCTCACATTCAGCAACTTGGTTGTTAATTTGGACTTGATAGTGCCTTTTTTATATTATATTTTATAAAGGTTTAATTTAAATCTCATTTAAGGGAATTAGACATTATCAACACTATAAACTTTCTCATATGTCTGGTCGGCATAGCTGATTTATGCTTTGTGTAAACAACAATGCACATTACATTAATGTATATTCATCCTATTAGCCTTTATAAGGTAAAATGTAGTTTCCGTAGAATTTTTGGCTTGTTTGTTTTAAATATAAAGAACTTACATTTGAAGATGGATTTTAGTGTTGTAGCTATAGGTGTATGTGTCACTGATTGATTAATTCATTAATATCTTAAAAAAGTAGGCCCTACATACTAAATACAGATCCAAATAATAGGTGGATAGTCGATGTAAAGAAACAGTAAAAATACATTATATTATCAATTGTTCTTTGGAATTATGCATCGAAAAATAATGTTATGAAACCAGTTTACAAGGCTTTCATTAGACACAGTGGCAGAAATGTGTGTGAATTTGAAACCCTTAAATGTTCTCAGAGTGAAAAATCAATTAACATCTAAAAGCCTTTACTTTCAAGACCACAAACATCTGAAACGAACATCCAAATAATGTGCACCACTCTGCATTAATGTCTGCCTTATCTACAGCCAATTCTCTGCCATCACAATGCTGCGGCCCGTGTGAATTTTATGGAAGGAGAATTCACAGTCTACCCGATATGCTTTTTAAATGCCATTGCAGGCAATAAGGCATTTCAATTTAAGTAGGAGTGATACTTTACTCTCTCATCCCTATATCAGAATCCTGAGAGAGTCGTTTTGAAAGGTGGAGATAAGACAGGATACACAGGACATGGAGAGAATGTCTCGCTACACACCTCTCCTTTATGGGAACTGTAAATCTGGAGTGCCTGCAGCGTAAAAGCCATTTCCCCTATGCATTTTCAAAGCAGTCTTTGTGGATTTAAATCACTCCTGTCATCTGAAGATGATCAATAAAAAAGATTTACTCCTAAAGAATATGAAATGTAATTTTGAAACATATGTAATAAACCATGACCCACTCACATGAATTGAAGACTCCATTCATTTCAGTAACCTTATAAAGGCAGTTTTATTATACATGGAGAGGGTCCCCACATGGGGGCTGCCATGTTAGGATCACATGACCAGCCGGATACTATACTAGCTTAATCTCCAGGGGGTCAGGAATTGGCTGGTCTCTGTCTTAAATTGTCTCTGTTAGCACCTGCTGGTAGATGATGGAACTACACAACCCGATGGCAAAGAAGCATGTTTCAGCTTCATAGACAGCCATTCAAAAGTAGCCGTGTTTTATGACGATTGTTTTTTTAAAATTTCAATTTTAATTATTTAATTACATTATAGTACATCATCATCCAGTGAAAGTGTGCTTTTGAAGGGCTCTTAAAAGCATGAAACTGATTTATATTTTCCTAGGAGTCATGTGACTCCTGATCCCGGAACTGAGCGCCATGAGCAAATATGGCAGCCTCCATTTCGCAAGTTTCCTGGTAACCCTGTGCTAGCTGAGCACAGTCATAGAGGTGAATGGGGATGCAAACAGATAGCTCTCTCCAGATATTTAATAGCTCCATGTTAATCTCAGTAACCACCCTGTTATTGGACACTTTTACTCATGGATTAAATTAATCATGGCGGACTTTGAACAACTCATTTCTACAATGGCATGGGTAACTTTAAACTATTGCGTTTGAATGATTCTGCAACCATGCCACTAGGTGTCAGTGTGCATCTAAGACGACAAACACTAAAATGACTGAGTGCACCTTTAAGAAATTTAATCAAGTCAGGATGGGGTGGCACGGTGGTGCAGTGGTTAGCACTGTCGCCTCACAGTAAGAAGGTCATGGGTTCAAACCCCGGTTGCCTCGGCCTTTCTGTGTGGAGTTTGCATGTTCTCCCCATGTCTGCGTGGGTTCTCTCCGGGTGCTCTGGCTTCCTCCCACCATCCAAAGACATGCAGGCTAGGTTAATTTATGTCTCCAAAAATTGCCGTAGGTGTGAGTGATGTTTGTCTATGTGTGGCCCTGCGATGGACTGGCGACCTGTCCAGGGTGTACCCCACCTTTCGCCCAATGTTAGCTGGGATAGGCTCCAGCGACCCTGTACACAGGATAAGCGGTTGTCGATGGGAGACTTGACCTGCTAAAATTGTCCTTGATTGATCAGACTGATTTTAGTATACATCTCCTGAATAACTATAGTTTTAAACATCCCCCCTAAAACCACAAATGTAGAGCTTTTTGACATTTTTCTATCTTATATATATATATATATATATATATATATATATATATATATATATATATATATATATTTTTTTTTTTTTTTTTTTTTTAAAGATGGACAGGTCAACTGTGAAATGGACTGGCTGATAAATGCCTCTCTTTTACACGACCAAATATCACAGCAGGATATTGTGGAATGATTTAAAACTGACTAAATAGTGTCTCTATATGGTAAAATATTATTCCATATTATAATAGAGTCTTAAAATCTATTTATTCCCATGAAACCAAACAAGAAAATGTCCTTGTCTTATTTAACCCCAGATCAGCATTTAAAAGACAAAGCCTACATTTAGGACCATTAAAATATTTTGCATTTGTGGCATTATTTTCAGATAGTTAACCCAAAAATTGAAATTCTCTCATCATTTACTCACCCTCATGCCATTCCAGATGTGTATGACTTTCTTTCTTCTGCAGAACACAAACTAAGATTTTTAGGACACTATCTCTGCTCTGTAGGTCCAGACAATGCAAGTGAATGGTGATCAGGCCTTTGTAGATCCAGAAAGCACATAAACGAAACATAAAAGTAATTAATATGACTCCAGTGGTTCAATCCATATATTTAGAAGCTATATGATAGTTGTGGATGAGAAACAGATCAATACTAAAGTTAGTTTTAACTATAAATCTTCACTTTCACTTTCACTTTCAGATGTGAAAGTGAATCTAAACAGGCACCACATGTGACTTCAGATGTAAAAGTGAAAGTGGACTTACAGTAAAAACATTTGTATCTGTTTCTCATTCACACATCATATTGCTTCTAAAGACATGGATTTAACCACTGAAGTTATATGAAGAATATGATATAGGTGCAGACCATTTACCATATGGAAGAATTTAATGCTGCCTTTATGTGATTTTTGGAGTTTCAAAGTTCTGGCCACCATTTACATAGAGTGTATGGACCTACAGAGATGAGATATTCTTCTAAACATTTTTGTTTGCATTCTGCTGAAGAAAGAAAGTCATTCACATCTGGGATGGCATGAAGGTGAGTAAATGATGAGAGAATTTACATTTTTTGCAAAAACTATTCCTTTAAGCACATTTTACCCCCAAACTCTAATTTCCGCAACCAACCCAGATGTTTTACTTTTCAGTGATGACAGTCATTTCTTACTGTATTACATAAAAAATATACTGTTGTACAATGATTTTCAATGAAGTTAAAATTATAGTGAAAATGCAAGGCAGTGCCAAGGGATTTATTATACTTTAGAATTAGAATAATGTATAATTGTTTCACATTGCGGTAATGAGAGTTAGGGGTAAAATGTGCATAGCTGTCATGCAAATAATGTCAGAGTGTAAACATTTTGATGTCCCTAACAATAGACTTCATTTCTATATGCAAAATACAGTCTAATATCTAATTTAATTATTTGAATTTCCAGTGAATAGGACCAGGTCATTTTTTGACAGGTTTCACGAATCAACCTCTCACAGCCTCTGTATAATTTGTAGAATCCTGACAGTGTCAAAATAATTATTTTTTGGTGTGATCATTAGAAACCTATTTTTTACTAACCAGTAGATGGCAAAGGTGAGCTTTAATGCATGTTGTGTATGAACGTGTGCATATGTGGAATAAAGTAATTAAAAAAGGTACTAAATATGTTGCATTTGAGTATTGTCTTACTCTAAAACGGCCTTGACTCGATTTCAGACTTGGATTAAAAACATACCGGCCCTCTCTCTTTTTTCATTCTTTCTTTCTTTCTTTCTTTCTTTCTTTCTTTCTTTCTTTCTGCTTTTGTTAAATTATTTTCTTCAGTTAGTCCATCACAGTATTCTTCACATCTTCAGTCCATCACAGTATCCTTCACATCTTCCTATGTGATTGCCACAGTGTGTTGAACCCATTTCAGTTTTAGTTGCCTCTCTCTCTCTCTCTCTCTCTCTCTCTCTCTCTCTCTCTCTCTCTCTCTCTCTCTCTCTCTCTCTCTCTCTCTCTCTCTCTCTTTGATTGTTGTTCTGTTGGATCATTTCTTAATATTCTTCCACATCATAACTGAAACACCTGTCTGGTAAAATTGGTTCAAGTTTCAGTGCAATTATTTGTGTTTATGTTGTGCAGTAATTTAAACCCAAGCTTACTGGATTTTTCCCAGTTATATTATGTTCATCTAATCTCTAGCAGCGGTAGTTACAAGTCTTAAAATAAATAGTTGTTCTTGCTAAAGTCTGCATCACTAATACTATTGCTCAAATACTTAAAGGAATATTCTGGGTTCAATACAAGTTAAGCTCTCTAAAATGTTGATTACCACAAAACATTATTTTGACTCATCCCTCCTTTTCTAAAAAAAATAAATAAAATAAAAGTAAAAAAATAATCAAGGTTACAGTGTGGCACTTACAATGGAAGTGAATGGGGCCAATTTTGGGAAGGATTAAAGGGAGAAACATAATGCTTAGAATTGTATAAACACACATATACAGTATTAATTATTTTGTGAAATTTTTTTTGGAGAATTAAGGTTGTTTAAACAATTATTATTATGGTTGTTTTTAGGGTTATGACATTAAGTCATCATGGAAATGAAGTTGTAATATTAGATGTAACTTTACACAAAAAAGGTTAGTAAGTGATTTGATCTCACTAAAATCATATTAACACGTTGTTTACGTCTTGTGGCCATACTTTAAAACTAAGCATTTGAGTGTTTACAGATTGGCCCCATTCACTTCCACTGTAAGTGCCTCACTTTAACCCAGATTTTTGCTTTATTTTCTAAATATTTTTTTTGTGTTAGTCAACATTATGCCACAAATGCTGTTGATTAAGCTTAAATGCATAGTTCACCCAAAAATGAAAATGTCAGGTTGGTTGGTTCCCTGTCCTGAATCCGGTGTCGGGGGTATGTGACGAGGAGGAGGGCATGGCTGGGCCATGAGGGTGCACGCCTGCCTCTGAGTTGCCCCAATCAGCGGGAGAGAGAGAGAGAGAGAGAGAGAGAGAGAGAGAGAGAGAGAGAGAGAGAGAGAGAGAGAGAGAGAGAGAGAGAGAGAGAGAGAGAGAGAGAGAGAGAGAGAGAAAGAGACATACACTGTGTGTGTGTGAGAGTGTGTGTGTGACTGAATAGTGAAACAGTAAATATCTATGTGAACTGTACAACCCAGTCCCAGCTTCCCCCTTCCCACACAACAACGTACTATGATACAGACTTTCTATCTGCTGCTAAGCACAAATTAATATTTTTAGAAGAAGATTTCAGGTCTGTAGGTCCATACAATGCAAGTGAATGGGTACCAACATTTTGAAGCTCCAAAAGGACATAAAGACAGCATGAAAGTAATCCATATGACTAAATAGATACCTTCTGAAGCGATATGATAGGTGTGGGTGAAAAACAGATAAATATTTAAGTCATTTTTTACTGTCACTCTCCACTCTCCACATTCACATTCTTTTTTTTTTAGCTTTTGGGTGATTTGCATTCTTCATGCATATCGCCACCTACAGGGAGGAAAATGTATGGTAAAAATGGAATTAAAAATGTATCTGTTTCTCACTCACACTTATCATATCGCTTCTGAAGATATAGATTTAACCACTTG